>JAENRP010000015.1:143516-161476 GCA_024741835.1 Diplocarpon mali
CCCCCCGGCCGGCAGGGTCCCCAAGCTCACCCTGCGTACCATCACCATGGCCTGCCTGGTCGCCATGGGCGGCTTCATCTTCGGCTACGACACGGGCCAGATCTCCGGCTTCCTGGAGATGCACGTCTTCCTGGAGCGCTTCGGGGAGCAGGTTACCGTCTCCTCGGCCCACCCGACCGGCTACCGCTTCTCCAACGTGCGGAGCGGTCTCATTGTCGGCCTGGTACGTTGTCCCCTCCCCCTCTCCCCCCTCGCTTGTTTTTGTTCGCTCGCTTCTGTGGTTGGCGCGCGTGTGCGGCGCGTTCTGCTGCGTGGGAAGGGAGAGCCTGCGAGGTCACCGGGGGGAGCAAGGGGCTCGGAAGTGGATGGTGTACGAGCGGATGGGTCATGAACACCGGCTAACCAAGGCCCTGGTACAGCTGTCAATCGGCACCCTCGTCGGCTGCCTCGTCGCCGGCCCGTTTGCCAACCGCTATGGGCGCAAGTGGTGCATCCCCGTCTGGAGCATGGTCTTCATGCTCGGCGTCGTGATCCAGATGGCCATGGGTTCCGGCAAGTGGGTAGGCATCGCCATGGGGAGATGGGTGGCCGGGCTTGGAGTCGGCGGCTTGTCGGTGCTGGTGCCGCTGTACATGAGCGAGACCTCGCCCGTGCCGGTGCGAGGCGCGGTCGTTTCGTAAGTGGCCCTACCTATCACCCGACTCGGAGGAAAAGGATGCGGGGAGACGGCGAGGGAGTAACGGCGAGGGAGTATCGGCGAGGAGAGAGAGAAGATGGCGGAGGAGAGGAGGGGAGGGGGAGGAAGGAATGGGCAAGCACGAATCCTGGCATCAGGAGCACCTGACCTGCCCTCACCCGACCTGCCCTCACCCGACCTGCCCTCACCCGACCTGCTCTCACCTGACCTGCCCTCACCTGACCTGCCCTCACCTGACCCCATGCTGACCAGCCCGCGCCGACACAGCTGCTACCAACTCTTCATCACCATCGGCATCTTCACCGCCGACTGCATCAACTACGGCACCGAGTCCCGCGGCGACACCGGCTCCTACCGGATCCCCATGGGCGTCGGCTACATCTGGGCCCTCATCCTCGGCCTCGGCATCCTCTTCCTGCCCGAGTCGCCCCGGCACGACTTCAACCACGACCGGCCGGCCCGGGCCCGCACCACCATGTCGATGTTCTACGGCCTCCCCGAGAGCCACCCGCTCATCGTCAGCGAGACGGGCGAGATCGAGAAGGTCATGCGCGCCACGTCGGGGCCGCACCCGTGGTACGAGATCTTCACCGCCCCGCGCATGCCGTACCGCGTGCTGCTCGCCATGGCCCTGCAGATGCTGCAGCAGCTCACCGGCGCCAACTACTTCTTCTACTACGGCACCTCCATCTTCACCGGCGTGGGCATCCGCAACTCGTACGTCACGGCCATGATCCTCGGCGGCGTCAACGTCGGCGCCACCGTCTTCGGCGTCTGGCTCGCCGGCAGCAGGTGGTCGCGCCGGCGGGAGAGCCTGTACGTCGCCGCCCTGTGGCAGTGCATGTGCTTCCTGGTGTTTGCGAGTGTCGGCCAGTTCGTCTTCAAGGACAGCGCCGAGGGCAGCAGCACGGCCAAGACGAGCGGCTACGTCATGATCGTGTTTGCGTGTCTGTTTATCGTGAGCTTTGCCTCGACCTGGGGTCCGCTGGTGTGGGCGTGCATCTCGGAGATGTTCCCCTACCGCTACCGTGCCGTCGGGATGGCCTTGGCCACGAGTGCGAATTGGTTCTGGTTCGTCTTGCGCTCTTGCCCTGATTCTCTGGCTCCTCTTCCTCCTCGTCCTTCTCGTCCTCGTCCTCCTCCTCCTCGTCCTCCTCCTCCTCCTCCTCCTCCTCCTCCTCCTCCTCCTCCTCCTCCTCTTCACCTGCCATTCACCTCCTCCCCCTCCTCCAACCGAATCAGTCAACTAACCAACCTCTCCCTAGGAACTTCATGCTCGCCTTCTTCACCCCCTTCATCACCGGTTCCATCAACTACGCCTACGGCTACGTCTTCGCGGGCTGCAACCTCGCCGGCTTCCTGGTCGTCTACTTGTTCCTCATCGAGTCCTCGGACCGCACGCTCGAAGAGGTCGACGCCATGTACTTGCTGCACGTGCCCCCGCGCGGCAGCGGGCACTTCTGCTTCGACGAGAAGACCAAGGCGATGATTGGCGAGGGCCTGGGCACGGACAGGATGGAGCTTGAGCGCGAGGACGGTGGGGAAGGGGGAGGCAAGGGGGTACTACCAGGGATGGGACGTATGAGGAAGAGGGGAGAGGCGGAGAGGGGGGGTGTAGTGCAGGATGAGGGGGTGTTGAGGAAGGAGGGGGAGGGGATGCGGAGTGTGTAGGGAGACGTTGGGAAGAGTGCTGGCGTATGGCGCAGGCTGTTTACATAGTCGTTGGGCCAGTGTACCTAGAGGGTACTCAAGTACCCTACTTGGTGAATTGCAACCGGTGAGGGGATAGTGTCAGACTCAAGGTGTATATGGGCATAATTCTAATATAAATTTATAATTAAAACTGTAACTTCCGTACCGGTATCGATATTTCACTGCGAAATACAGTAGTATAAGACAGTCAAAAGTGTGTATTCAAAAGTTTGCCCTTTACAAAGGGCCGATACAATACCTTGATACCTCTGAATCACCTTCCTTCCTGTATTGCTTCAAGCCTATGATTGCTATACCCGCCGAGGCCCTCGGTCTGCAAAACCCTCCGAGGTCTATGTAAAACCTGCCCGACTTTATATAATATGCTAATACAGGATGATTCTAGGAACGAGGGGAACAAGCGTTCTTAAAGCAATCTGCGCACCGACAAAACCACAATGGGCTCCGTCCCTCTACTGCGCGCAAAGCACGAAGTATACCCTTAGCATTGTGGCTCAACTGTCCTCGAGCGTGACTTGTATTCGCGGCTGTCTCGAATACGAGGCTAGAGATGAGAACATCAGACGAAGATTCAGAGAGAGGAGAGAGGAACCAAGGGGTGATTCCATCGAAGATCCAACTGCTACGGTGCTTGAAAATAGGCGTGAGCAGAAGCTTGTCGATTCGAATCTAGCTATATACCCGAGTTCCTTGAATAGGGTTGCTCCTGGGCTACTTTCGAGGCTGATTGTAGAAGCCGGTCCTTGGAGCTTTAGGCTCCTTGCGGCGCAATACACCCTTTGGGTAGGGAGTAGCTCTTGGCTAGGCTTGGCTGTATTCCGCTTGAAGACTAGTTTACAAAGCTCTTTTATATATGCTCGTGAGTTCGAGAATAATGAAATTTGCCTATTTAGGCTGTAGTAGTTGAAAAGGAAGCTAAGCGCTTCTCATTATAGAAAAGACGCTAAATCAGGTGTAGCACCTCGGAGTTGCACTTTTGGCATTTTAAAGTTACGGCGTTTAAGGCTTTTGATTTATCATACAAGGTAGGGATACCCCGATTCCACCCTAATAAGATGGACTAGGATATCCTTGCGTAATATCACGGGAACGGGCTACAGGGCTTCTGGCTTGTGTATTTATGTAAGGAGACTCTCCCTTACAAACTCTATAATTCCTTCGTCTACTTCACATTAGACCTATAGAATACGCCTTTGCACCTTATTCATACTACTATACTTGATCCTATAATATAGGCGGCTCTATATTATTATATTGGATAAAGAAGTTCTTCTCTATTAAGGACGGCTTTCAAATAATATCCCAACCTCCTAAGATTTGACAACTCCGTTTCTACGATACTTCAACATTGTCTCTTGATAAATTCAGGATCCTAGAGATCTCTTAAACAGACTAGGAGCTTAAGTGTAGCTCATTCAAACTAGTATAACCAAGAAACGCTTTTATTAGCCGGACTTTCTCAACCACTCCTTTCGTAGAAGTGCTACGGGCAGAGTTAAGGAGAGCATCACGCTACTGGAACCCTTTTTTTGCAGAAGCTATACAAGACCGAAACAACGCCGAACCAGAGATGGCAAAACTCCCTAGGACCCAATGATGAGGAAAAAGCCAGACAGCACAATTTGTACCTCAATCGCTCAACGATTCGGGTGCAGCCTCCAGAGGCAATTCACCTACTCCAGCCGCAAGAGCCAGACCTTCCTCTGCTCCCAAGGGGAAGGAAGGGCCGTGAACGCCTTGGCCGAGCGAACCGCGACATGTGCGATTCTTCGAATACAGACGTATTATAGGGAACCCGTCTGTTGTGCAGCATCGGTGGAGTCTCCACTTATTCTGGGGAATCTCCACGTGACTAAGCTTCGTCACGTGAACCTCATTTTTCCCTTTGAAGTCTCCTAAAAACTACATAGGATAGAACACAATAAATCAATCATCTTCAGCCAATGGAGCGAGCCTCCTAAGCGACCCAATGAACGGCCCTCCAGCCGACCGCACAACACCTCAGCTTAGAACAATCTTTGCAGCGATAGCAGCAAAGCTAAGCGTAATCGAATCAACAGCTGCACGACGAGATCAAGAGGATAGCGCAGTCTATCACCAACTTAAATAACCTCGCTCGACGAAGCTACGAAACCCCGGAGATAGCGCCGCGCGTTTCTCCAACTATCGAGCGGAGATCTACCTAGCTCCTTGGTAGTAAATCTCACACAACCCCTGGGCTGGATACGGACGGCAAACGGGCCAAAATCCAGCTAATTGAAAGGATCACCCCCTAAGACGATAGGACCTCCCTCCTATATAAGCAATAGTAAGCCTTAGTCCGGGACCGACTACAAGTCAATTCCGATCTGTATTTGTTGGTACGCAGATTCCTATACAAGAGGCAAGCTGCCCTCGTTCCTAGGGTCATCCTACACAGCTGTACCATATGCGATATGAGGGGTTTCATATGTATTTCGGACGGCTGTTCAGCCGGAGGACTTCGGAAGGATGTCTACAAACGGCTAGGAGGGACTATAGGAGGGAGGACATTCAGATGTATAAAGGTACCATCTCGGTCATGTATAGATAGACAGACATTACAATAGATTCTTTTTGATAACAAGTACTCAACTATATTCACGTGAATATCGATTACCGGTATAGAACCTACAGTATTCGAATAAGCGAGCTCGCCGAGCCCTTATTTGGGGATCTACGATAGGCCAAGCCCGAATATACTTGGAACCTCAGTACCTTTTAAGACGAATCGCTTCTTAGATTAAAGGGAAATGGTGGAACTGTTAAGCAGTTGCTTACTAGTAGGTTAAGAAGTAGATCCATTTAGGTCTATTTTCTATCATATTTATATAAAAGAAGCCGGATATTCTTGTGAAACTTTCTCGCGGTTTCGGACCCGATTCCACTCTGCCACATTGTAGGGGGAAGTGTCAAGGTCAGAGTGGTTCTTTATGTGGAATAAAATCACACCGTGGAGGATACGTATGCTTCTGAGCGAGGGTGAATCATGAACTTATGATGAAACTTCTCTAAGATGACCCCTAATTTTCAATGGTTTATAATCATTGCTCTCAAGAGTAGCAGATAGTGCTGATGACTGTCGTGCTTGATAAATAGGGAGGTGTCCTGGTAGTAAGCAGAAGCTTGTCAATTCGAATCTAGCTACATATCTGAATTCCTTAAGGTTGCTCCTTGGCCACTTTAGAGGCTGATTACATAAGCCGGTCCTTGGAGCTTCAGGCTTCTCACGGCGCAACAACTGATCTAGCACAGGTTGGAATAAGGCGAAAATATCTTTGCTACATAGGTAGTCACCTGAGATTCGGATCGAGGGGTTATATATGTCAAGGGGCTGAGTCGTCGGACGGGCGCGGCGGGGCTAAGCGTCCCTCGGCCGGCCGCTGGGATGTAGCAGGACGCAGAACAACTGATATCATTCGACTTCGGGACTGAGGGCTGAAGATGGCCGTGACATGGCAGGTGATGGAGGCGAGAGGAATCTCCGACTCGCGAGGCGATCTGCAGCTTCGGAGCTTGGTCGTCTGCCCTCGCCCTTCCCCCTCACCGGTCTGCAGCCGCGTGCGGCAGCGAGGAACTGGCGAGCCGCGGGTATAATCAGACGTCCTCTGCAAGCGTGCGATATCTCGTACACGCTATGTCGGTAGCACCCTCACGTTTCACCTGGGAAGCAGTCAGAGTTACATGTTCTTCGCGCGTGGGCATCGGTCTCGCTAACCTCCACGTTTAATCAAGCCATAGGTGCCCAGAAGACGCAGGCCGCCGGCGGGGTAGGCGCATCCTCCGCGGGCCCATGTCCTTCTCTGCTATGATGCCGTGATGTTGTCGGGCCGCGGGGAACGAAGCTTCTCCCGGGCCTCATTCCCGGCCCGAAGATGACGCTGTTGAGCCGGGCGTCGGCGCCGGGAAGAACGGAGTCGGGCATACAGAGACCAAGATGCCAGGCCTGGACACGTTCGGGAGGACGGCGGTTGTGATCTGTTGACAAGCCCCGCGGATACGCCCGCCGTGTTCGCTTAGCGGAGTATCAAGCCCTCAACGACACCTGGAGCTTGGCAACCGAGAGGACCCAGAACGCTGTGAAAGCCACGGCCAGGACGCTACTGGTCGTGACGAGCTTGAGTTGGAAGAGTAGTGTCTGCTGGAGGTCGGGGATGTGAACCAGCGCGCCCATGGCTGCAGCTGGGGTGGAAGAGAGTCGGGGGTCAACGTGTGGTCGGAGACTAGCGATGAGCGCGTAAATTCCTGCAAAGTCCTGTGTGAGACAAGTGATGAAGGCCGACGACAGTTGGCTCGGCCGCAGGATAATATATAGGGATTTCCCCTGCCGCTAACTCGACCGTCGTTTGAGCTGGGTGACGGGTGACGGGTGACGGGTGGAGCTCGCCTAGCTTCGCTTAGAGTGGACGCGGCATAAAGAGTGGTTGGAAGCTCGGAGCTCCATTGAATGTACACAAGCCAAGGCTCGCCGCAGGGGAGTTGCTCCACCCAGCGACCCAGCTCCAAAGACCTTCAATTCGGCGCTGGCAGGCATACATTGGAAGGGGAAAAAGAAAGTCATTGACGTCATGACCTCGAAAGCAATTCGGTTCGGTGTCAGAGCAGAGTCCGAGGACCGAGAGGCGCTTACGCAGAGCCCACACAGACCCAAAAAGAACCTCTCGCATCTCGGGCATCTCGGCCCTGAAGAGCTGTAGCATGAGATCGATGTTTGGCAGCCACCTGCTCTGTAGCTCGAGGTGCTCTGTAGCTCGAGGCTAGCCAAGAGTCGAGGAACGCAAGTGTTTCAATGTTAGGAGAATGCAATGTTCCAGGGGTCTGGGCTGGAAACAACTTGATTAAAAGCTACGTGAGAAATATAAGAAATCACCATGTTATTGGGTGGTACAACAATTTCCTGGCAAAATTTCTTCTATTTTATCATACTCAGATGTCCCAGGCTTGGATAGTAACAAAAAGAATATAGTATCATGGGGATACTTGCATAGGAGATTTGGCCATGATTACAGAGGTTAGATGTATCGACATTCTGATTTATCACAAGGGGTGTGTGGAGATAACAAGGTTTTTCGCGGAGAGTCATCTTTCTAGAGTTAATGAACTCCTTCGCGCTTCTGGAGACGTTGTCACTTTTGATATTGGGTCAAGCTGCGGGGGTATAGTCAGTTGAGGTTGTGTATTCCCTTATAAAATGTCGACCAGTTTGTCAATTACTGAAAAGCAGCTGGCTTTTTTCAGATTGAGCGAGGCCCTCAGAAAGCGAATGCCGATGACAGTCAGCACTTATCTAGTTGATATTCTCTGTGAGATTCTGTGCAAGGGGCCCACAGGCGCCGCACATTAATCCACCTGAAAAACAACGTAGTATCATACATTCTACACGTCCCAGATGAGGATATCGGCTATTCACAAGCTGCGCCATGACAGGAAGGGCACAGCTCACGTCAGAATGGTTTACCAGCCGCAGTTACCACCAAGTGTCAAGACACCATAGCTTGCGCTGCTGGAATGTACGAACACATGACCACTTCTTCGGATTAACACCTCTTCCGAGCGGGCTCTTCGGAGACCTCTTGATTGCTGAGAATCACACCGTCATCACTGCTACTAAATCACATCTACTCCATAATCACGAAGGCCTTGTACCAGCACACCGCGCGTGTGGCCTGTCACTTCAGCTAATTTGAACGAGAATTGTATCCTCGTGATCGTATAGACCCTTGATTCAACATTGCTGGTGTGAGGACCAGCGAATACGCCCTCTGGAATTTCACGATCCCCTGTTTCCGGGTTACTTTCGAGTGGGAAGTTCTCTTGCGAACATCCCTCTCGGTTAAACAAGGGGTGTACCAATCTTCTACGGGGTAAACTTAATGTAAGTCAGCGTGGCCCGTTTTCTCGGCAGCTTCGAGGTTCGTGCATGTGCAGACGACATGGGTCATATTGCTAGTCTACAACTGAGAAAGTCTCGAGTATCAAGTGTCCATACCATTTGGGACACTCGACCACGTTCAAAAAGGTCCTCGAAGCAATACGATGCCAGACCGACTGAGAAGATTTTAAGCGCCAAAAAGAAATTCAAGAAGTGGGGAAGATCTTTGTGAGACTGTGGCCGCTAGACGAGTCAGACAAAAGACCGCAGGCGACTCCAAAGCAGCAAATGGAAATATGCTGAAACCGACCCTTAAAGGATGAGGCCACAATATCTTCAGTCGACATATGAAACAGGTCCTGGCCAGTATCTGAAGGCATGCAGAGGTAAGTGCCGATTGAGAGAGACCTTCCATCAGTATTGAATCGTACTATGATTAGCGCAAATAGGTTTTATAAAGGTTCTATTAATTCTCAGTTTCGTTCTTCGGGGAATATCCCTAGAAGAGTACTATCGGGAGTACATATCTGCATATCGAGACCTTCTTTATCTCCTCGGCGTAATGCTAAAGGCGCACTAAATTCATACACAAAAAGGCATCTAACGAAATTAGGCGCCCTAGGACCAAATTTTATAAAGATGCAGCTACCTAAGAATCACCCATAATATTGAGGATTATGAACCTAGTTCACCATAGGTCACTAATCGAGAACTATACACCTGCACGCGGCCTGCTTTCTGACAAGGTTTCTAGGTAGAGAGGATGCATAATACTGTAGGAGAGCAGGGGCCTAAAACATATAAATCAAGGTCTTCCCCCCGTCTAGTTTTGACCCTAAGTATAGACCTCATGTTTGACTCCCTAGCTTAGTAGATCGCTTACACTCTACCGGAGCTTGGAGTAATCTGAGCAAATGCTCGATTCCCTCGCACGACTACTACTACCACTACGAATACTCCTTTGACCACTTCTCGTTTCACCTAATCTTCCCCAACCCTCCTTTTTCTCCTCCTCGATATCATTTTATATCGCTTCTGATCCTCCTGGTGTCCTTCTATCCTGCTCTCTTCTCCTATCCTCACACTTTCATTCTTTATCCTTTTATCTATAAAATCCATCTATATCTTATAAGCCAATTCTTCCTAATTTCTCTTGATTATCTCTTATTTCCTTTTAATCTTATCCCCATCTCATAACTTCGCATCTGCTTTTCACTTTTCCACTTGCCTCCTTATATTTTTAAGAAAGTACTTTAATTTCTTATAATGCTAACTCTTACTTTGTATACATAATTTATACTTCTTACTTCCTACTTCTTCCCTACTAATATTATGATAATGCCTTTAACTTTCATTACTTCGCACCCTTTCCCTCTTAATTATCCATTTATACTAATTCATATCCCTTTACATCTTCTCTTCTCTTCTCCTCTCCACTCTTCTCGCATCCCATTTTCCTCACCTTTTATCACTCTTTCGTCTCTTTCAACTCCCCCCTTTTTAATTGTTACCTCTTACCCCGCGAATTCATTTCCCTGTTCGCACCCCCTTACCCTCTTCTCTTTTTAAAACCCTTTTACATATTACAATAATACTCCTCATTGATTTAATACTTATTTCCCTTACCTCTATTTGAGGAGAGCGAGTGGTATTGATCCAACGGATGCGCTATGTAGGTCGAAGAAAAGACAAGGAGGGAAGAGAGGCTAGCCCTGGTAAGGCAGAGCGATAAATACAAGAAACACCCCTCCACTTACACAGCTGCTCCTATTGGACGCCTTGTTCACCGCCTTGTTCACCGCGCCTGCCGTCGGCAAGGCACCTCCCTTACCCTCCCGCCTCTCACTGCTAGCACGTGCATAACGTGGCTCTATGCATATATGCTCGTAACACCTCTTGTCCCTATACATTATTACTGATCTCCTGGGTTCCTTTACTTCCCCTGACCCACCTCTAAATATCCTCATCCTCTTATTCTATAAAAAGCCCTTCTTACTTGAATTATTTTAATAACTTGACAATTCTGCCTCTATCTCCGTTTATCCCTTCATATCCCCCCTCACCCCATTTCACTTCTCTATTCTCACTTATCACCGATTCAGATCTTGACTTCGATTATTTTAATTACAAACCAGCTATCCCCTCCCCTCTTCCTATTTGGATCCTGGCAACCCCTTCCCAGCTGTAGCCACCCATTTTTTTGGTATGTACAAAAAGTAGAAAGAGTGAGAAAAAAAAAAAAAGAGGGAAAACATACAAGCTCCGAGAGTGAAAACAAGAGCCTGAGCTAGAACTGGAGAGCACCCGGCGCCTCGCTTGCCTGCTTTCCCTTGCTTTGCTGTACGATCGCTTTCCAGCTAGATCCGTGATATGGGTATGTAGATGTGTATTGACCAGCTTTCCAGACCAAAACAAGCCGTCCAACGAATTCAATATACCGCCTCTTCCTTCCCGGCACTGTCGCTGCCCACGACGCTTCACAACACTCCACCCACTTCACAAATAGTAGAACCTCAAAACGTACTCCCCCCCCCCATCACGCCCAGGGCATAAGCACGCGACGCGAACAACCCGCACACTCATCTACCCCTGTCCCCCACCCAAGAAGAGATCCAGCTCGCCCTGTGACCCGCGCGAGCGTTCGTTCTCAGCCAGCTGCTCCAACAGTGTGAGGAAGGGATCTTTCTCGTCGGATGCCGTGCCGCCCGTGCCCGTGCTCTCGCCACCGGGTGTCCTGCCGCCATCCCCGCCGTTATCGTTGCCGTTGCCGTACGCAAACGACATGCCGAACATCGGGTCGTACCCGGCGTCCTGCGGGCCGGGAAAGGCGTAGGGAGACGAGAAGGTCGGGGCGGGAGAGGGCGGGGGAAAGGGTTGCGGATGCGGGTGCGTGTGGGGGCTGTCGAGCATAGAGCAGGATGTGGATTGTTGCTGCGTGTGCGGGTTCTGGTCCGAGGGGAACGAGGCATCGCTGTGCGCGCCGTTGGGGGAGAGGAGCGTGTTGTTGTGCTGGTTGTCTGGGCGGGAGGTGGAATGTGGGTTAGGACTGGAATTGGAATGGCGGAGTGCGAGTTTCAGATCGACGTGTCTTCTGCGAGACGCGGACGACATCTTACGCTTCAATGCTACCGCGTGCGCAAGATCCAAGATCGGCGCGGAAGGGCTGGCGCTGGAGACCAGAGGAGCGGAGAGACAAGCAGAAGCGCTGCCGCGGCACGCGTAGAGGTCGTGGCCGGTGTATTGCTCCGGCGACAGGGACCCGGGCAGGACGTCGGCCAAGGAGACGTGTGCGCCGTCGAAGAATGGCCCCAGGTCCGAGTAGCGGTCGAAGAAATCCTCGCGGTGGAACACGGGGCTGTAGCGCATGGGGCTGCTGGCGAGCGACCTCACGAGCTCCGCGTGGCAGCCGTAGATGGTCTGCAGCGTGTCGCGCTGGTGCTGCACCGACGACCACGCATACCGCAGTTCCGAGAGCTGCTGCATCTCCCGCGAGAGGAAGTTGGCCGAGGCCGAGAAGACCTCCCCCTCCCGCCGGCCGTGGTAGTGCGTGCCGTGTACGTGGACGGTGCCGGCGGTGCAGATGCAGTACCCGACGATTGCGGGCCATTCGATGGAGGCGGACTGCTTGCCTGGATCTCATCAGCCTGGGCTGGTGGGGAGATGGGAGGAAGCCGGGTGAAGATGACGAAGAAAGAGGAGCGGAGAGGACGAGAACAGGATGAAGAGCGGCATAGAGGATAGGAGGAAAGCGGGCTCACCAAGCTCCACCAACTCGGCTATGGCATTGGCGTGGAGGAAACAAAGATGCGTCGCTTCAGTCTGCCAGGACTGGTGCTGGCCCGTCCCAGCCAGCTCCGCGAGATCAATCGGCAGGAAAGGGCGGTAGATGAGGCAGTGGATGAGGTGGTAGATGAGTTTGCCGAGTACCAGCGTCGTGCTGTCGGGCTGTCCGAACAGCGTGTCGATCGAAGTAAACACGTCGTGGGTCCCCGACGCCCAGATATCCAGATCCTGGCGGATCTTGGAGAGATTCGACAGCGAGTGCCAGGGGAAGTGGCTGTCGCCCTTGACGCCGCCCGCGGCCAGGTACCGGGTCGTGATGCCGAGGATGCGGACGATGTCGATGAGCATGCCGCTGCTGCCCTGACATTTCTTGCCCAATCCCGCGTGGTACTGGAGATTCGATCCGGCCTGGAAGAACTCCCCTTCCACGGGCAGTGCTGCCGGTCCCGGCGACCAGGATGGGAGCCGCAGTCGTATACACTTGTCGGCGATCAGGGAAGGCCGCCTCGACCCGCAAGGCATGAAGCGGTCCATGAGATAGCAAGTCCAGAAGAGGCGCCGCCGCATCTCCCTCTCGACTGGCGTCATCTTGGTCTTGGGGTCGGATTCTCGATGCAGCTCGAGCGCCATGGTCATGCCCACCCCACTCGCTACAAGACTGTCAGCATCCTCGATCAGGGCGTGCTGCCGCTTAAACCATACATATCATCATATGCGCCTTCTTTCCCTTTCCCGCCGCCATGAATGCCACGGCGAGCAGCAGCAGAGCCTGCAGGCAGTCGACTGATGGTTCGTCCATGTCCAGTTCGGATCTCGCGCGGGCCGCATAATCCTCGCTCAGGCGCACCGTCGCATGATATCCGTTCGGATGCGCCGTGTACCTGTCCACATGAGCTTCCTTCGTGCGCCAGCAGGGTGGCTGGCGGTCCTACCGTGCGCTCACGGCATACATGGCAAACACCAGGTACGACGGGAGTTGATTGAGCTGCATGCGTTGCCGGGTGGTGCTCTCTTCGAGGACATAATAGGCCTTTCCGTGGCAGCGCGAGAAGTACGTGTCGAGCAGGAAATCCGGCTGAACCGCGGTCGGCGAGGGCTCACTACTCCCAGGGTCAGTCCGCCTGTCGAGCTTCTCGGATGAAGAGATGCCTCCTACCTGATCGGCGGAGGCGAGTACACGGCCGACTCGTTGGGGAGGTTTGCCGTCTCGAGTTGCAGTCGTTTCGGCTTCGCGTCGCGGCTGGGGCTCTGCCTGTCCGCGGCCGTGGCGCCCTCATGACTCGACGCATTTGACTTCTTCTTCTCGTCCTTCAACCTCTGCTCCAGCCCGTCGACCCTCTTCAGCAGGGCCTCTAGCACATCCGTCTTCGGGCCTCGTTTCTTGGGGACGGCGTCTACTCCGTAGTCAGCGCGGGGACCCCGACCAGAGGGGTGTGAATGTGGATGTGGATGTGGATGGTTGCTGCGACTGGGCGAACCCACCATAGACACACGGGCACTGGAAGACCTGACACGCCTCGCACGTCGGGCGCAAGCGATTGCACTTGATCTGGGAGAGGCATTAGAAACCGGGTCAGAATGGCATGAGAGTGGCATCGCAATCGCATCAACATGGCATCTCATCTGAGCACCGGGGAAGCTGTCTCGTGAGAAGGGTGGGCATGGGCTCGCTGACCTTCCGCTTCCTACAGCTCTTGCAATTCATCAATTCTCGCGGCTCGTCGCTCATACGACGGGGTGGGAGTCGCTCGATGCCCACCTGCGGCCGAGCAGACATGGTGGGGAGCAGCAGCAGCAGCAGCAGCGTGTGCCTGGCCTGGATCGGCAATAGTGCGTTGAGGGGGGCGGGGGTGTCTTGAGCAAACCAGCCCGTTGCATTATCAATGGAAGGCTTAGTTATGGTAGATAGATTTATCTGGAATTACCCAAGCGACATGGCGTATGGGCAGCTCACCGGTTGGTGGCCTCGACCTCGCAGGATCGCCCTCTTGCGGGAGACCTGGAGGGGTAGCCAGAGGGGAAAGGCGATGAGCGAATGCACTGCACAGTACAGCACCGAGAAATCCACTGCACCGAGAGATACGCGGCCGTGGCTTTTGTGGTGGTGGGTTTTTGGATGCGGATGCTCAAGGGCACGATGAGATGGGGCGCCAATAGTCTCCGCAGCTGGCACCTCGCTGATCGGACCGAGCTGCGCCCCAGCTTTTTCTCTCTCTCCGTTTGACTCCACCAGGTGATGTGATGTGATCAGTTGACAGAAGCAGTGGGCTGTCCTTCGGGTAGATGGCCGAGATCGATAGGTATAGGGAGGGAGGCGCGTCGTTGGATTGCAAACTGGCGCGGGGGATGCTCTGCACGGGTGCTAGAGTGCAGGACTTGATCGATCTCGGTTCGGTGCGAGATTGAGGTTGAGGTTGCAGGGAGGTGAGATGGATAGAGGTAACGGGAGGTGAGGTGAATGGAAGGTGAGGTGAACGGAGGTAAAGGGAGGTGAGGTGAGGCGAATGGAGGTAAAGGGAAGGGAAGCGAGGCGAGGTAAGCTGGAAGCGAAAGTGAACCGGAAGCGAGGTAGAGCGAAGCGAAGCAAAGCAAAGCAGAGAAGCGAGGATCAGAGAGAGGTTTCTATCAATTTTTCAGCATCGCAGCATTAGAGTGCAGTGCCATCGACATCAAGCTGGATGTCTCGACAAAGCGGAGGAGCGACGTGGGAAGTACTAACCTAGGTATCTCTCTCTCTCTCTCTCTCTCTCTCTCTCTCTCTCTCTCTCTCCCTGTCCCTCTGACTCTCTATATCTCTAGCCGACGCGGGGCTCTCCGCCGACAGAAGCTTGGAAATGCGGGGGGAGATCTCTCAGCAGCAGCTGGGGCCAGGTCGGTTGGGGTTTGGGTTTGGGTTTGGGTTTGAGCTCGAACGAGGACAAGGACGAGGACGGTAAACAACGGATAAAGCACAGAATACCGATAGCATGGGACGGGATGACGCTCAAGAGCCAAGTCAACTCGAGTCCAGCACTGTACGCGAGCTGGTCCGTACGCACGCTTGATTCGAGTAGAAGCCGCTGCTGACCCTGACTCGGCGAAAGGGATAACAGATTCGCAGAGGGGGAAGAGCACGATTCATAACCAGCTAGCCATCGAGAGATGCGACGAGCAGAGAGCCCTATCTATCATCCGACACGGTGCACAGTCGAGTGGATATCCGTCCCATCCAGGATATCTATCATCCTGTCCAGGATGCTGGCTCGAAGGCTTCGGACAACTTCGCCCCTGGCCCTTACCTCGCCTCACATCGCCGTGCCTTGCCCTGCTCATGTCGTGCACTTTGAACATTTCCATGTCATCCGTGATGCGATGTGATGTGATGTGAGATGAGATGGAGCCTCTCCACCCCCCTCCCCCTCTCTTTGCTCGTACCCTACCCTACCATCCCCGTCCTGTGCTACCCTCCCCGTACCTTGCGGACCAGATGCCACTTTTGACGCGAGACGCCCGAGCTGCACCCAGCTGTCCCGGACCTGGCGTCGCTGGCCTGGATCGCTACTCTACATAGGACATGCTACGCCGTAGGTGCGGCTCCCCCCTCCCCCTCCCCCGCGGCGGATGCTTGCCTAGGAACCTGTACTGTGCTTCTCTCCTCGTCCCGGGTAGAAAGCTGGTAAAGGGATAAGGGGGAGGGGGGGAAGCGGGTAGGGGGCCTCCCTGCATCTGTCATTCGCGAGGTTGCACGCGAGGGATTTGTTGGAAAATTTGGAAATAACAATTATAATAAAACCCAGTTCGATTCGGAGGTACCGGTACAGAAGTTCAGCGGTTATCTTTTGTCCCTCGTTGAAAGCAGGGCGTTCATAGCGGCGGGGGTGAGAATTCGGTGGCTTAAATCTACAAGAGTAATAGTACACTCACTACTTGTAAGTACTGGGATTTGTACAGTCCCTGTTTAGGCTGAGCGTGCTACTCCCGAGTTGGATTCCCTGTCGACAGGCTGCAAGAGATAACCGCTATACCTTGTAATGGACTCATGCAAACACTGGTTGGTACTAGATTTATTTAGATAACAATAAAGATGAAATATTTTTTTGCTTCTTCTTCTTCTGTTACCTCCGCAAATCGTCGCCCGATTTCAAGAAAAATCTAGCAATTACTAGGCTTGGTTGATCAGATAGACGGCATGCTTGCAATTGGTTTGGAAGTAGAATAGGCTGTCTGTAAATCATAACAGAGTCACGGTATGGGGCATCTGATTTTCCCGATGCTGCTCGGTTAGGCAGAGCAGCGTGACCCTGCAACCGACCTGGTATAAAAGATAACCGCCGTACCTCTACTAGCCATGCAATACATCTCCTTGGTTTGGCACCGCTCGTTCTAGGGGTGCAATACAGGTTTGGAAATGTTCGCACGTGATGGTCCACTTCTGCTCTCTGCTCGGGACAGAAGCGCGGAGTTCTGATATGGCGTGGTTTCCGCCGTTCCTCAACTGCAACCCCTCCCCCGTCCCGCCCGCAAACGATGGATCCAAAGACCTAACGCGTACAAATCTTGATCTGATATCAGAAAGGTTTTGGGGTGGTAATTTAAAGTACGAAGGCTAAATCCGAAGAGCTAGAAAACTGGTCGGTATGTGGTCCACTATCTCCGAAATCAATGAACAGTATAGGTCAATCCGTTTCCGAGAGAGCAGAGAGAAGAGGACTTTTAAACCCAGTAATTGTTACTACTACCAGCCTGTGTGGATAAAGTGTATTCTCTCTTCTAGCAGCACTTACCGAACTCACACATACACATACATATGTAGATATATATAACATCAACCGCCAGCCTTTCAGTCCAGGATCACCAAGGAGAACACCCGACCCCTCGAAAGAACGGAACCACTTTCAAATGCGGCCCACTCCCTCACGCACGCTGCACGCGGCACACGGCAAAGCAGCCAGAAGAGACCCCAGGGTCCGGCTAGAGATGATATACACAGTCCTATGGACATGGGAGAAACAAGATGACAGGACGGCCCCGCGGACGAGAGGGATCGGCACAGCAGGTCCACGTTCCCTGCCCTCCTGCAGCAAGGTAAGTAGCCGTGTTTTCCCCATGATTGGCGCGCGTCCGCGACTCGAGTAGAGTCACTACCGGCCCGAGTGCAGAGCTGGCGCTACTCGCATTTTCCTCTTTCTCGTGTTCGAGGACAAGGACGTGGGGGTAGGAAAAGACCAAGAAACAAACATATCGCATGGAACTTCACCCGCGCCGCTGGAGCTTATTTTGGATGATGACTTGGAGAGCTCGGCGGTTGTATAGAATAGAAAATCCATCGTGAACAACATCGCCAAGTAATTCCCAACAAGATTGAGGATAGCAATTAGACCCTAGGAACTCGAAATCACGTGTAATATACAACTGTATATAATAGTTAGCCAGAAGGTAGCTAGTACTAAAATTACTATTTGGACTGATATTCAACGACTAGGTAGGTACGGTAGATCCAAGAAGAAGTAGTTTTGTTTCTCAGAGTAGCTGGTACCACCTAAAGACAAGTTTAAAAGTTGGTATTCGTATGTCTCATGGCCTTATACTATTTCGATTCTAATCAAACCCCGCCACCGCCCAGCAGGACAGCAGGAAGGAATCTTCAGCGGCAGTGCAGCGTGCAGCAGGCGAGCCGTACAGTAGCGAAGCGGCTGAAGCAGCAGGTCAGGCTGGCAAGACATGTTTGTGGTGAGCTTCGGCTCGACATGCGCTGGGCTCGGAGAGGAGTCCGCTAGATCCTGATCTCCTCACGTCGCACGGCTTGGACTCAAGTAGAGTACTCATACGAGTACCTTCGGTACAGAATAAACACAACAAAAGAAAAGAAAACATGTCCCGCCGGGTTTTGCCATGGAT
>JAENRP010000015.1:161515-193119 GCA_024741835.1 Diplocarpon mali
AGGCCCATGGCGACAACGCAGACGCAGACGCAGCCCTCAAAGGTTCTAGGAATGTATGTGTATAAATCACGTATTAGTCACATGGGTATAAGACGTAGGAGGCCTACCTAGCTCGGTAGTAGTATATTATGGCCCCTCAGGCCATTCGACTTACAGACCAGACACAAGGAAATAAACTACGGGAATTCCTATTGGTAATGTGCCTCACCACCGCTGTGAATCGTCATAGGTGTCTGGCAATGCTGTAATACGCAATACGATGGACTAGTCCCCTCTTTCCGGTTCTCTGGTTTGACTTCTCGCCTCTGTTACGTGCTACCACTTCCTGAGATAATACGTTTGAAGTAGAGGGGGGTGGGAGCGTAGTACTACGACGTAAAAGTAGACTTTTACTCCATTGCAGGTCAATGAAATGCCATATTAGCGTGTGTGGAAGAGTGGGTGGAAGAAGGGGGAGAGGGGGGGGGTGTTGCAGATGTGAAATAATATATTCTCATGCAGTATTTATCTGGCTTTGCGACTAAGAACTTGGCCTAAGCGCACTTACCTCTGGAGAAATTGCTGACGTATATTATACTTAGTACATGCCCGAAATAATGTACAAGTGCTGTCTGTGCGTAATTCTACCGGTTCCCATTAACAGGGCTCATATACAGGGGGTATAGCCAATGATTTATCTATGACGATTCGCCGCTTTTTGCACTGAAAATCAACACTTTTACTATGGATTGTATATAAAATACTAGAGAAAAGAATAAAAGCAGCATTGCCAAGTATCTAGTGTGCACGGCCTAGAATTGTACATTATTTACCCATGATACTAAGTACACCGTGTACTTGAGAGTACTTGATCATTAAGGTTAAGTTTAGAGTTCATGGACGGAGGGGTCCCCGTCTCACTGTAAGAATGCGATGTATGGTTCTTTTTCGGCCACGGGAAATAGAACGAGAAAAGGCGGATTCCAGAGCAAAGTCGCGGTGTGAGAATGCGTGGCGGGGCTAGATTTCGACGGCGGTTGGAGAGAGCTATCCTGAAATCAAGAGATCTCTCTTTACTCTGTACGGTAGACTCTGGTGTCTCGAGTCGATTTCTGCTTAGCGAGCCCCTTGTACCCCACCTCGCGAACGATCAGCAGGTAGCATTGGTAGAGTAACGTCAGGTAAATATAGGACATGGATATAAACAGGCATATATAGCTCAACCCAAAAGAGCCTAACCCCTCTGTCACTTATTCCCCATTACCACTCCTCTTATTCCCGATCCCTGCTCCCCGGATCAGATGCCGGGTCACGTCTCGAAAAACCAGACTCCCGAGAGAAATAATAGAGTAACGCAAGCCGGAAAAGACGAGAAACGAAAAGAAAAGCAGACAAGGACGAGAAGGTTGTCACTCTGCCATGTCCCCCATGTTTTCCTTTCCCCGGCATCCCCGTACCCTGCACAAGGTGACTGAAACGCGCTGCCGCTGCAAGCCGCAAGCCACCAAGACAGCATGCCTCCCCCCCTCATCTCATCTCAACCGAACCCGTCCCATCCTCCACAGTAACATACACAGCACGGCAAAGCCTCCTCAATTCTTTCGGCACTGCAGTCTCCCCGCAGACAACCGCGCAAGCTCTGCCCCTTTCATCTGGCTACCTGCACCGTCCACTCTACCCGTGACCTCCGCTAGACCCCAAACAAACCCCAACTCCCGGCTCTTGACGATGCTCATCTACCCGGCCTTGAATTCCTAGAATACCTACTGAGTACGCTCCGTGCTGTACAGTGCGGGGTCCGGTACTCGTACAGCCGTGTGGAATTTGAAACCCTTCACAGAGCCTGCGGAGCCACGGCGGCCGCTTCTTCTGTCGACGCCGCTGATGGGTGTGCGACGGTAGATTCGATTGGGTTGGTCTGGAGTGCCGTTCTGAATAACGCGAGGATTCTCAGGGCGACCGACATTATACACTGTGTACGAAGTACCCAGATCATCATACCATGCGCCTGTCCTCCACTTTTACCCTCCTCTCGTGATCAGTCGGCCTTCCTAGTAGTGCGCTTGAAGTCTCCACCGAGGTATCCTTCCTGACCGCCCGAGCGGTTTACTGTCTGTAACTTCAACCATATCTTAACCTTAAGCTCTCCGCAGGCTTGGGTTGCGAATCCTAATGCTAGAATTCGCTAATTAGACCCAACCCGTGGTCAAATCCTGCTTTATGATGAGAAGAAAAAAAAGAGATGTGGCGTGCGTTGACTTGAGTCTCTTCGAATTGGACGTGTCGTCTTCTATACCACACACCTGTCGCCAAAATAGAGCAGATCAAAATGTAGTCGTCTGGTAATGTCCTGGAGATAATAAATTAGAGCGCGCGCATATGTCTGTCCGTCGCATGTGGCAGCCCGACGATTGTCACATCTTGTCCTCGGCTATTTTTCCCTTGGAGCCTCGCTTGTCTTGTTTTGATAGGTCTTGCTCCTTCGATACCTCTCTCCGATTCCCACTTCCACGTCAATATATTCCTTATCCATGCCTAGTTTCTTTCCCCTCATTCCCGGCCCGAGGCCGCTCGCGCCCAATGGAGCCCTGACGTCCGCGTGAGAGCAGAGACGAGGCAAATCATCTCGGCCCTTCTCCGATGCGCGTTTCAATCTCCTCGTCTAGGTCGACGAACAGCGTGGGCTCTCGTCCCGCATCTCCCAGGCCCCCTTTATTTCTTCGCTTCCAGGTTCCGTTTCTTCTCCTATTCACTCGACGGGTTGGGGATGCAGAGAACGATGCAGATGGAGGGCAGGGCTGCGCAGCTCCGCACTTCACGTGTCGTGCTCGCGCCGGACGAGATTCGCAAGTGTGGCCTTCTGTCTACTTGATTTCGATCCTCCCCATCCGCGTCGATGGATTGCGGGGTGCAGGCTGCAGGGCGAAGAGATGCCGCACTGGCATCCTCTTCTCCGCATTCTGCTCTCTGCTTTCCGGCTCTCTGCTCATCCCTCTCGTGCGCTCGCGAAACCAAACGGATTGGAATTGATAAAAAGCCCCATTTCCGAGAGCACACCTGTTCCAGTGCAGAAGAGATACTCGCAGAGGTAGGATGAGATTCCTCCCACGTACAGTATCCATACCTATAATTGCCTTGCCCTCGGGGCAGCTAGCATACGCGCCAGCACTTGTCACTCTCCACCTGCCCAACGAGATGTTTGGTGTGCGATGCGCGAACGAGAATGTCTCTCTCCTCAGGATCTGGGAACCGGGATCCCTACGACATCTGCAGCAAGTCCGGTCCTGACATCCCGTCACCAGCTTCCACACCGAGTTCGCGTGGCGAAGGCGAAGGCTGCATCTCCTCTCGACTGCGAAGAGAGTCGGTCATATGACTAGCCCCTCTACCTACCGTGTGCTCAACACACCACCCCTCGTTCTTTTTCTCATTCTCTTACGTTTTCAAAACGCACCTCTGTTTATCATCTCTGCGAGGGACCGGGTGCGACTGGCTTCCTCGCTCGGCTATCGATTTTTGGTGTGTGAGTCGGACATGAGGCATACGCCCACACACGCCACACTACATCTCGGTGACCTTTCTGGTCTTACTCTCCGCGCCTAGTTCTGCCATCCCGTCGGTAGGTTTCCTCGCCTTCCCGCCTGGTGAGTGCGTATCGAGATGGTTGTATCACGCTGCATCAGATCCTAGTCCTTGGTTCCGAGTGACGGTCTTGCGGCTCTTTGATATGTTTTGACAGCGGGAGGAAAAGAGAGTGGCGTATATTAGTTGCAGTATCACTGCTATTGATTTGTATCTTAAAAATCTCTATATGTGGTTGTAAGTTGCCACGGTATAGGAATACGTATAACTAATTGCCGCCTTGAAATACCCGGTGAGGAACCGCTGTATTGTGAGAACATATTGTAGGAATTTGGACTTGGGGATATATAATGTGAAATTTCCAGACTATTATGAAGGAAAATTCCCTTTCTGCCTTGCCAAAAGTTACCAGTGCTAGGATCCAAAGGTATCTGTAGGTCCAAGGTACTATAGAGTTAAAAGAAGAGCATGGACTACTCGATGAAAAACAAAGCTCACCCTTACTTGAACGAGTTTAATTTCATTCTCCAATATTAGTTAAGCTCTATAATAAGCCAGTGTCCCCGGTGGTCCTGTGACGAACGTCTTACATCTTCCTATCTATAAACAACTTGGGCTGCTCCTAATAAATAGAAAAAGTACTACAAGCTCGATTGCTTAACCGCCTATCGCTAGAACGGGGTTCTAGCTGACTAGTAATAACACCCCTGTGATGAATTATAGTTCTTTTCACGTATCCTTTGCGCCGACAGGCCGCCCGACGTACAGCTGACATTTGATATGTAATGATCCGAAAATCGGAGAAAAAGATTGCCTTCTAAGGCTGACATTATAAATATAAGTTTTCAGCCTCAAAGCTAGAAACTAGTCCTTGCTTATCGGTTGCTAAAGAGGAGCATGGACAGCTGGATAAATAACAACGCTTGCTCCTCGGGAGGGTTTCAATTGTACTATTCTATTACCGTGTTCTTCCTCGGACCCCTCGACAAGCAACGAGATCAATATAGGAACAGCAGTAAGACTGATTTAGCAGGTTATTTAGCTGTATAGAGCAGCACAGCTGCATCACTATTTCCTGACGTATAAAAGAAGATGTTGCGAAGACGCATATCACATGTGTGTCACATGATCTGTCATATGACATGTCATATGACTTACCACATGACTTAGTGGCCGTGCCAAGAAGGCACTTACCTTGAATAGCTCTTAGTTAGAGAACTCTCTCTCAGACCTCAAGACAACCAATATCGTCGTTTGCACTTCATACTTTCTCGTGCCCACTTCTAGCTTACTATTACGTTTACTATCAGAGAACCTCCTCACGACAGAAGATATGTGATATATCATTTGTACTATCTTGTTTTGTCGTCAAAGGGGATAACCCTAACCCTATGACTATCAGAACTTCAAAGCTTGACGACTTTGTTGAAGTTCTTGCTCATTATTGGAACATATATATCGTGGTAAACTGATTTCTTCGACTTAATTCTCGAAGGCTTCTTCTAGGCCGCAATTTCATCCGGCCTGCCTGGAGCAAACGGATTTCACCGGCCTGAGCAGCACATGCAATTAACTGCCATCCCTTGGCTCAGTCGCACTTGACCTACAACGAACGACCTGAGCTTCAAGACCGCGAGGGAATTCACGAGTTGAGAGTGGAATCGTTCTTTCCCTCTAATTTCAACATGGAGCCCTACGATTTTTATGAAATAGTTTTCCAGGCTGGCCGTGAGATATTCGGCGCCCTTGGAACAATAGAGTCTGTCTTACTCAATATGATCATTCATCATTTTGCGTGTATATTGTCCGTATTTTCATCTGCTCGAGTCTATGCTTCTTTATCAGCACCATCGTGCTGGCGCGACACTCCCTGTAATGCCCGAACGACTCCGTCTTTCCCTGGACCCTGGGATGTGAACAATTTCTCACCGGATTCGAGAATTGTCTCGCCGGTCAGCATATTTAATCACGACTTCTCGCTTCAGAACACATATCCAAAAGAATGCGATCTCTCCTCAAACATGCTTGTTTATGATTTTGGCAAGGAGGTGGGGGGTATTGTTACCATCTCCTACAAAGCTGCTGGCTCGGGACAGCTTGGCTTAGCATTCTCAGAGGCGAAGAACTGGACAGATCAGGCGTCAGATGGGTCAAATGGAAGATACTTACCCGGAGGAGATGGCGCATTATTTTTTCCAGTATCAAATACAAGCGCAAGCACATACACCATGCCAGATGCCAGCATGCGCGGCGGTTTCCGGTACCTCTCTCTGTTCACTGCTACCGATCATTACCTCAAAGTACAGATCACATCAGTCACCTTGGAGCTGTCTTTCCAACCTACTTGGCCGAATCTTCAGGCCTACAGTGGATACTTTCACTCAAGTGACGAGCTGTTGAATAGGATCTGGTATGCTGGCGCCTACACACTTCAGATTAACGCAGTCCCGCCTCAGACCGGTCGAGTATGGCCATTACTGGAAAAAGGCTGGAGAAACGACGCCTGGTTGGGCACAAATGGAAGCAGCATTTTCGTCGATGGCGGTAAACGCGATCGTGCTACATGGGCGGGGGATCTTGGAATCGCACTTCCCAGTGTCTTTGTGAGTACGGGGGACTTTGAAAGTGCCCGGAATGCGCTGCAGCTGCAGTATGATCTCCAGGTTTGTTATCCTAATCTCATGCCTGCTATTCTCTAAATCTGTATAGTCAAAAGCAGGAGAGCTTCCCATGGCTGGACCCCCTCTGAATTTTTTCGGCTCTGATACCTATCATATGGCTTCCCTGATCGGAACTTATGAATACCTCCTCTATAGCGGAGACCTGGAGTTCCTTTCGTTCAACTGGGTGAAATTCCGACTGGCCATAGAATTCATTACGGCCAAACTCGATCGCCCGAGCGGTGCCCTTTACGTTACTGGGAGTGGAGATTGGGGAAGATATGCTCAGGGCGGGTTGAACACTGCTGCTAATGCTATGATGTTCAGGACATTGATTACCGGTGCACTGATGGCCAGATGGCAGGGCTATCCGGCCTTGGCTGCAAACTGGGAGGAGATGGCTTACACTCTGAAGGCTTCAATGAATTCTCCAAGGTATAATTGGGATCCAGCTGTCGGGTAGGTCCTGGCCGTATGGATATATGACAGACTGTTATTGACGATTTTCAGGGCATTTAAAGATAGCAATCTCGATGCATCGGTATATCCCGAAGATGGAAATAATCTTGCGTTGTACTACGATATGGCTTCTTCCCTCTACCACCAAAACATAAGCGATAGACTCGTCACGAACTGGGGTCCTATTGGAGCGAAATGTCCCGAGCTTTCATTCAACATTGTCCCGTTTATCGAAAGTATGGAAATCAAGGGCCATCTTTCGGTTGGCCAAGCTAATCGAGCCCTGGAACTGATCCGTCGGAGCTGGGGCTGGTATCTAAACAATCCCTATGGAACTCAAAGCACGTTCGTCGAAGGCTACCTCCAGGACGGCTCGTTTGGATATCGAGCATGGACAGGCTACCAGCAGGACTACTCATACACGTCGCATGCACATGGTTGGAGTACAGGTCCCACGCACGCGTTGAGTCATTATGTTTTGGGTCTGCAGTTGGTCTCGCCAGGCGGCTCGGGATGGATCTTGGCGCCACAGTTTGGAGATTTGACGTTTGTCGAAGGCGGTTTCACTACACCGCTGGGAAAGTTTTCCGCGAAATGGTCGCTGGTTCCCGGCGGGTACGACGTGGTTTATGACGTTCCGGCTGGTACGATTGGCAAGCTGACATTACCGGCTGCTAAGTCTGGACGACCGACAGCGAGTTTGGACGGAAAAGAACTCCACATTGACGTGTACGAGCAGTATAAGGGGCAGATAACGATCTTAAACGCAGCAGGTGGCAAAGCGAAGATTAGAATAGCCTATTAGACGTGCAATTGGAAGCTTGCACCTCCAAAAAGTTATTTCTTGGAAAGAAAGCCGCATAGTGCATTTTGAAAATGAAAGGAGAGACGCACAGCAATATATCCCATCCACAGCGCGGTGTTCTCAGCATATCTTGTGTAGTTTGAAAGTACGGTCGAGTACCACGTCTACAGTTTCAATGCTGGATTTACTACAACGGGGTCAACGGGTTGTTCTTTCACTTCTCCTCAATATCTTCTCCGGTATATCTGCTCTCAGTACAGGGGAAGTTGTATCGTGAATCACTTTGCGATGATAGTCGCCCTGAGCCTTCGGCTCAAAACATCTGGTATCAACAGAATTATCAGAGAAGGTGAGCATACTAAACTAGAAAGCAACTGGCATATGATTAGATACCCCACAACAGCACCAGGTCAAGCTATCACACTCTGGTTTGAATGAACTTTGACAGTCCCTGCCTCCGTAGGACGACTCCGTCGTGGCATCTCATTTACGCGAGAAACAGCCCGAGATAACCGAGACTGTGTTTACAAGACACGGCAATGAATGTCTCTTGCCACTGATACCTTACCCTACTCGACAGAGGCGTCCATCGCTGTCCGGCCTCCACGCCTCACTCCCCACCGCCGTTGTAGCGTAGAAGACGTTGTCCGGGTCGTAGCGTGCCTTGATGTCCAGTAAGCGAGGATAGTTCTCGCCGAAGAACTCGTGCTGCCAATTTGGCTGCAAGAAGTTCGCCTCGTTGAGATACGTTCCCGAGCCTGGCGTTGCCGCTTCCAGTCCCGGGACAATACTGTTTGTCAACTCGGTCTCTCGTGCTTCCATCACGCTGTGGGGGACCGTCCCTGGTCTGGTGTCAGCCCATGCCTCTTGTTTGTGTCATCAGTGTTCGCACGTGAGCATGAATCCTCTCGGACGCCCAGTGCGCGTGAGTGGGACGGGATGCTACTTACAATCCCAGTCTGCCAGGACAATGCAATGCATCAGAGTATCCCGCCACGCTGGGTGTACTGCATTCGTCGGTGGTCGGCCCTCCGACGACGCTGAAATCGGCAGGCCTGCGTTCAGCCCAAGACAAGCCATGTGGAAGATCCCGCTCTGCACGGTGTTTTGAATGGCTCTGTGGACCACTTCTGGCTGGCCTGCGACAGCTTTCCGTGGAAATAGTCGGCTCGCGGTGAGACCACCCACGGGGAAGATCCCCCTCGGTAGGGGACCAAAGGTGGCAGAAAACCAATCGAAATAATTGTCAAAGTGGCTCGGGATCCAGAGAAGCGGGATCGACTTTTCTGAAAGCTTCGAAAGGAAAGGAGACAAGAGAGCTGTGACCTCCTCCGCGGTACGATTTGGCGCTGCGACAGCGCCGATGATGAACAGCCCGTTGGTGACTTGGTACGAAACCGTGGCACCGGTGTCAACAATCCCAGGTAGGGTGGCGTGGAAAGTCCGAATCGCTCCCCAGAAAGCTTCCGGCCCAGTGAGAGTCTTGTTCAACACCAGTAAGCCACCGCCGATGGGACCGTCTGCGTGAAGCCGAACTGTCATCGACAGCACCACGCCGAACGTTCCGCCGCCGCCACCGGACAGCGCCCAGAACAGGTCTCTGTTTGCCGTCGGCGTGGCTATCAGATGTCGTCCATCAGCAGTCACAACCTCCCACTCCAAAACGTTATCGGCACCAAGACCGTACAGCCCACTGAGTGAAGAGTGACCTCCTCCCTGAGTATAGCCACCAGCGAGGCCCACAGTCGGGCAGCTTCCACCCACGATTCGATAACCCTTCTGGTGGGCAGCGGGGTATGCGTCGGCGGCGATAACACCGGCGCCCAATCTCATGGCGGGTCCAGAGTAGTGCGGGCTCGTGAACCTTTCAATGATCTGCTTCGAATCGAGGTGATGCATCCAGAGTGCCAGACCTCCTTTGCCTGTCTTGAGTACGGGCGAGTTAGTAGTTGCTTCGCTAGGAGTGTCTCGGGAACATCTGTGTATAGGGGCAGGTCTCGTGATTAGGATCTGATATTTCCCTAGAAGAGAAACGAGAGATCCTCCGATAGCTTACAGACTTCCCTGCATAGCTAAGCGTCAAAATCAGCATTTGCGTCTCAACTCGGCAAACCGTTTCTTGGCCTCACTCGTGTCCTGTGTTCTTGACGACCAACCGAACATTATTACCCCTAACAAATTTTAACCCAGCAACGACGTCTCTCGCGCTTGTCACGTTGATGG
Organism: Diplocarpon mali; assembly: GCA_024741835.1. Lineage (NCBI taxonomy): Eukaryota > Fungi > Ascomycota > Leotiomycetes > Helotiales > Drepanopezizaceae > Diplocarpon > Diplocarpon mali. The sequence goes on from JAENRP010000015.1 coordinate 171,224, forward strand.
AATAGCTAACAAGATTCCCGAGGGTACAGGGTGTGGATCGCGTCGTGAACGGAACGCAAGATTCATTCTGGAATAGAGCCGTCACGATCTCGGCCGGGGCACCGATGCTACAAGCTTCATTAGCACGTCTCCTTTACTTGGGCAAATTTCTGCGGAGCGGAAAATCGATAGAACGACCGGAGCACTCGCTGGGGCAAAGGAGTATCCCATAGCTCTTTCAGAGCCGAGCAAGATACATTGTTGAATCCAGGGTCGTGGCACACAGATGCCACGGGCAGCGTTGCAATCAGCCTCCCCCCGACCGTCATGTTCAACTGGTGCCATTTCGGTTGCGACGGCCACCCGTGATCACCAGGTATGTATCGGCACGATGGAGAGCCATGATACGAGGTTGCGGATCCGACGGAGAGCAGCAGAAAGACAAAGAGTTCCATCCTCGTGACGCAGAGCCAGGAAATCATGATGCGCAGTGTGGCTTCGAAGGATGTGTGTTGACGTGTTATCATTCAAGATCTAGATCGTTCTGGATGTAAGCTTGAGCGCCGAAGAGGGGATGTGTGAATATTGTAAAAGTACAAAACATTCCGCGAAGATTCCCTGCACACGGGACGCTATATATACCTAATGCAAGTGTTTTCAGCTACGCTGATATGTCGTCTCTTTGAGCTGCGTCGATACATGGTAGACTGGAAGCGTGCGGCTGGCGTCAGATGGTCCCTGAGCCTGCGATGGGGTGTACATAATACGCGTGTGGCAGCGTACAGATAGTTCAGCCTATCATCTCCTCTATGTATTTACCTTTTCGAGTTGACATAGCTCCAGACGTTCAGCTGCAGCGCGATATAGCAACGAAGAGGGGTACGCGACGCCCGCCGCTGGCTTGACGAGATGCAATGGGACGGTGCAGTACAGTAAGCTTACTGACCACAAGCGAGGCCGTAAGGACACCCGATCTCCCCCCTATCTAAACCTCGCTTTTGCGATTTAATCGAATATGCAGTCATAACCGATGTAGCAGTCAGCCGTGAGCTCCCTCGCTCGGAGATCTCATTGTATTGATAGCTCAGCCGACTTCCATGCACTCTTCGATTCTGGTTTTTTTTTTTTAGATGTCTACCCCGGCCGGCTCATAGCCTCGAATTGCGTGCAGAAGCGGAGATGCACCCTCCTCTATTCGTGACACGGGACTCACATGAAAAGTTCAAGCCTGAGTTCCCAAGCCGAGAGAAATACTTCAGATACCCACCTGTGGTCCGCCAGCTTAGCCATGGTCAGGTGTTGGCTTCCATCTGCCATAGCACGGGACGTCGAATGTGGCATCGCCAGAGCTTGCGGGCTATTCTACCACCACTAGGACGCCCTCTTCCAGGTCAAGTACTTGGCCGCGGTTACGAACGTTTTAAATAAATCTTTCCAAGAGGAATTGCGGTGTTATGATATAGGTTTCTATGCGCGTAGTCGGGATCGCCTAAGCGTAGAATGATGCATTTCACATGTACCTCAAAAATGGGATGATTCTGGATTTAAATATTTATCTTGATGTGAGACGAGTCACAGGTTATACTATTGTCTCGCGATCACTTTTTAAGAGAGGGCGATACGCTTGCTAGGAGAGAGCACAGGAGCACCTGATGTGTGCCAAGTTGTAGAAAATCTCTGGTCCGTGCCCTCTGTTTACTTCTTATATCTCGGCATTCCATTCTTGTCCGACCATTTTCAAGGCAACACAACTTCCGGTGCTAGACAACCTTTTGATTCTGATCGTTCACTTCCAAAATTTCTTGCCGGGACACCAGGCCCTGGCTCAGCTTTGGAATGGTTCGCGCGATGTACTATCCTACGCCACCTCGTGAGAATTCGCCCTCTTTTGCCTCTTAACTACATGCCAACTTCTCTGCCCCTCTCGCCTCCCAGCTCATCCAAGTCCACAGGATCCATCGCCAGCCGCGACAGAGAGAGTGAAACAACTTGAAATCTGAATCGGTCTTCTTGACGGTCTCGACTTTCCTTCTACACCGTCTCCTCCGCTAGGATCTCGGGCCAGCCGGCTCGTGTTCCAGGGAGCAGCAGGCATTCTTATGTCGACTGCTGTGATAATTCCTGTGGTTTTTTCCAAGACCGTGGATTTCAATACTCGAATTGAGAGCTTGTGCTTACGCTATTGCTCAGTGGCGGTCGGTGATGTGCCTGGTAATCTCAAACCACCTATCTATCCTTCCTATCACGATAGTTTTGTCGCGAAAACGCCAGAGATGCTTGATTTTATGATCTTCTAAAGATAGATGTTTAATACTTACATCAATTTGACAAATATAAGAGTACAAGTGCTCACCTCTTAACGAGATAAAATTTTCTATAAGTCGTACTACTAATTCCCTTAGCCTACAAAAATAACTAATCTGAATAACAACTTGACTGCCGCAGCTGAGCCTATATAGAGAGCAAGTTTCGTATAGGAAACTACGTCATTTGCATCCATGTAATATATAAATCTGAAAGGGTTTTTGTAGTGCTGTATTTAGAGGTTGATTCCTAGTGGTGGCAGAAGCTTGTAAAATTCTAATCTAACTGTATATCTGAGCTCCCTTTATAGAAGTGCTCCGTGGCCACTTCAGGGGTTTATTACATAAGCCAGTCCTCAGAGCCTGAGGCTCCTTATGGCGCAACAGTTTTTTATAATTGGAAGTCAAGTAAGTCGACGAAGCCCGTGAACATCGCCAAACACAAGCCACTCCAGCACTCGACGAGCATTCTGAAAGACCTCGGACCTGTATTTTTCCTCTAAAATGATCACTCGCATATGCATTAGCAATTCAATGTGTTGGGAAAGCGACTCACCTTACTACGATGATTCATTTTATAATCTGATCTTATGCCTTGTTCACCACCACAAGATAACCCACCGATGTCTTGTATTAACCAAGGTGTATTACAACTACCTCTTAGTACACTTATCATTAGCTAATTATACTAACGAAAAATAACATCTAAAGCAGAGCAAAGATATCCCACTAATCTCTTACAAGTCCCTTTTTAAGCGGCAACCACTAACTAATAGAGGTCTTTCTTGCATATCCTTTCAACAACTTTCTACAAAGCCTCCTAAATATCTAGATACGACCTAGTAGACGCGGTGTACCGAACAGAGTGTAGATATATCTGAATTATCTTTCACATGCCAAACGGCCACAGGCGCATTCAGTAAATGAGGAGCAACAGATGGTTGTGGGTAGAAAATAGAAACGTGATTTCGGCTTTAGCAAACTTACCGTAAGGGTTAAGGGGAGTGGTTGAGAAGCGTCAAGGGGGGTGCGAGACCGCTAACCAGCTCAGAAACTCGAATTCATAAGAAGAAGCGTTGGTTCTAAAACGCGGGCTTACGCACAGCCATGTCTGTGCATTTCATTGTGTAATATGCAAAAAAGCTTCAACTTCTATGCATCTGCATCTCCGCTTGTCAAGACACAAAGGCAGACACAGCTGTTGAGATGGTTCCCTATAGAGTACGGTCTCCTGTACAGAGGGATATGCCCGCAGACGAGTACAGTACAGTACGACAGTGCTACACAAGGCAGTATCTCCTAACCATCGCAGTAGGGACAGGCGGGTCCTGAGCGGTGCTGTCTACTCTGTTATCACTTTGGCCATACATGATGAAGCGGGAGAGAGATCTTCTGAATCCCTGGACGTGGGCTCGTCTCCATGCTACTGCTTCAATAAAACGACTCCCTCACTTGATTGAAGAATATCCCAGTCCGTTCATCTTACTAATCGCCTGCAATAGAAATCTTCCTTGGGATAAGCTAGAGGAGGAAATCCTTTTTTCGTTGATAAAAATAGCAGCGTGCCAAGAGATGGCCATAAGAGGATCACCTGTAGAATCTTTTTCTTTTTTCGTTTTCGATTTTGTTTCTTTTATTCTCGGACAGATTCTGATTTGAAGCAAGCTGACCCTGGTAGCAGGGTTCTGGAGTGCTCTAGGAATGACTATGTACTTTATTAGCAGCCAGATGAACACCACCCTAGCATTAGGTGTAAAAGAGTGATGTTCTGTGGGTTTGCAAGGTTTCAGATACTTTCACATAGTATTATTTTCTCCCCTCTTGATATTGCATATCAGTTCTAAGCTATATAGTATAAGTGAATACCGCTTTAGTTTTACTGCCTAATAGGATGAAAACTGATATAAAAACTCCATGAATTCGGTATTTAGCATGTTGTACTTTTAAGAGGCTTTAATTTCTAAGATGAGAGTCCTACCTAAGCTTAGTTAATGATTATTCTCTCCAGTTCTTAGGCAGGTATATCCTTAAAAAGGTGCTTAGCTAAGTAGAGTTGCTCTAGGTTCCCCATCTCAGGATAAGTCTTGCTAATAGTGGCTATTTATTGAATTTCTTTAAGCATCTTACTAGGGGGTAGCGTCTGTTTTTAAAAATTTTTCTCGTTGGCTTTAGCTTCAATGGAAAGCTTTTAAAGGAAATCTTCAAAGCTATTTAGCTTCAAAATATATCTTTTCCTCACTCCTTATTTATAACCTGTAATATGCCTTATTTCTCCTAATATTTACTTTTAAGCCCTTCTTTTGATTACAGGTATATTTAAATAATCCTAAGGTATATAAATAAAGATCGAATGGAGAGGGTAGTTATTAAAATATAAGAAAGAAATTTTTTCATTTCAAACCTTTTAGAAAATTCTAGCTCTATTTAAATTAAGACTTGATATTTCTCAGTTGAAAGCGCTTGATGTCGGCTTTGCGGAATTTTTTAAAAAATCTACGGATTCGTAGAAGACACCGCGTGGAGGCGTTGAGCTGTCGTCTCCCTAAGAGAATTTTTAAAGCTATGAGGCTTCGAGATATATCCTTTCCTCTCTCCGTATCTCTTGTATACCATAACCCGCCTTAACCCCCTTCGTATTTATTATCAAACCCTTTCTCTAGTAATAGGTATACATTCAAATAATGCTGAAGTACGTCAGTAGAGGTCCGAAGTAAAGGGTATAAAATAGGTAAGTATAAATAAATTCGCTATAAATTTTCAAAAAGTTCTGGCTTTATTTAACACTTGGTTTAATATTTTACAGTCAAAAGGTCTTGATCTCAGCTTTGCAAACTCTTTGGGAAGAATCTTGAAGATATGCAAGCTTGTAGGAGACACCGCACATAGGTGCTGAGTCGCTGTCTCTTTTTACATAGTAACAGTTGGGCCTGCGACAGAGTAGCTATTTATCAATCAAGTTCTCATCTACAGCATAAACCCTGCTCCATACCATAAATCTCTTATTGTGGTAGGTAGTGTAAGTGACTTGTCTTTTTATACAATGTAATACCAATGCGAGTAGTTTCTTTGAGGTTATAGACATTATTGAAACAACTTTACTATTGCATATTTTTACTCAAGAATAATCTATATTTTAATTTACACTGTAAAAAGCTGTCTCAGAGTACTATTGCTGCCTATAATCTTAAATGCAAAGAATGTCACTTACCTTGGTATAAAACACCTGAATCTACACATTACTGTATCGCAGGCTAGAAAAAATACCATATTAAAGTAGAACTGAACCTTAGAACCCCATGTTAAACCTCCTTGCAAACGACGCTAGCACAGTATCTATTTAGCCTGCATCAAGTATATTTGTCGTGGCTATGTAGCAGCTAATCGTTTATAAACAACTAGTTATCTATGCCAACTACCATAGGAGGTAGCAGTATAGGGCTATTTGGGGATGCATTAGTACTGATATACTCTATCGCAGGCTTAATAAATAGATAGATACTACTTTAACGTTAATTGTAAGAGCGGGTTGTAGTAGAGGGCCAGTAGGGTTGCAATGTTCAAATCTACTTTCAACTAGTGTTTCTTACGCCCGCGATATGTAGAGTATAGTATTATTTCATAAAGTAGATCCTAGGCGGAGCTTAACAACTATTCTCTTACATAATAAACCCTTGCTTACCATGGTACCTAATCATAGGCCAGGTTAGTCTCTATATAAAGATAAATTCAGGAAAGGGGATTGAAATGAATTGCAAGGTCGCTAGGTCTAATCTACTTTCGTACAGACTCTTCTTGGCCAGCGACCAAATAGAAATGATGTAGAGCACGTGCTATACAGTAATAAGCCCTCAACTATTAAAGATTAAACCATCATACGAGAACAAAGCCAAGGACCGAGGAAAGTCCGATGCACTCCTCGAATTTATCAGCAGCCCCTGAGAACTCCAGGACAGACCAGATATTGATCCGTTCGCAAGAGCCCAGGCTGCTAGATAAGAAGTTTTTAATAAAACGAGTGCAAGGGCTAACTCCTTATTTACTCATTTTTAAAAATCGTAGCAAGAATGGGTTGAAATCCACTAATCTACATTCCGCTACTGCGTCGTAGGCTAAACAAACACCATATGAAAGTGTGGTTTGAACTTGCTCGCCTACAGTAATCCCCCTATAGATGACGCTATCGTGGTATTCATTTGGCCTGCGATCAAGCAATGTGATATCAACTACTTAGAAAATAATAATTACCTTTGGAGAATTGCAGTTTCACCTTTGTATAAAGATAAAAGTACACTTTCGACTGGCTTTTGTACTTGTGATTTTAGGATCTCACGGACTAGGCTGAAGTTTGTATAGCTTTAGTATGAACCCTAGCCTCTGTGTCATCTAAACAGCTTTTAGGATTTGAGCTTCTTCGAAACATTTTCCCAAAGCCTAAAATACAGAATTTCATTCTGAGCAACTATTATCTCTCTTTGTAAAGTATTGATAGGTAAGTTTGAGTCTGTATTATCTTGAGATCCAAGAAAGTATCGACTTAGATGGAGAAGATTAAGTGCCCAGAACGCAAAGAAAGTCGATCCGCGCGTACACCAGTCTATACCAGATTTAACCTACGGTTACCATGGGAGGGTCGATTATTTTTCATGCATCTACTTTTCCAAATTGTATATCCTATGCCTTGCCTACTTAAATCTGCCTGCCGCTCTATGCAGGGTAATGCTCTCTTATGATCCACGCATCGTCAAGTAAAAAATCCAGAAGCTGTGAAGATAGAGATATAAGCCTAAAAAATATCAAGAACTGAAACTATACGTAGAACTCATTAATAAATACTATATACTTTAATTTTAATATACCTCTGATTCCTCTTATTATAATAGGTTTGGCTATAACAAGAGCATGTAGCAGGTACTACTAGCTTTTCGAGCATATCTCTTATTTCTCTTCTCTCTTCTCTCTATTGCGCTTTTCCCAGCTTTATTTTCTTAGGCACCCGCTTGTATCGCTGATCAAATCTGGCCTACTATCGTCGATTTTGTGAAAAATCTCTGATGGACAGTCTCCCTGTTCCCAAATACCGCATTTCGCCTTTTATTTAGCTGTACTAGCATGGCCGCATAGCAGTCGCCACTCTTGAAATCGAGATCATGAGAGGTTATCATTCTGCGTAGTATGGTAGACAGACTTAAATAAGCGAGGCATTGAAGATAATGTTTCAGAAAAGTCGAGGAATATGAAGCAATCGACCCTATGGAAGGGAGCGAATCGTGCAGAGAGCTAAGCAGCGCAACCAAAACGGTATTGCCACCTAATGAATATCTCTTTTCAATGGGCTGTAGATGTGGATCTTAAACTCTAAGGGGAAAGTGAGTTCTTGATCAGTCAAAGTCTGTGTAATTTAGTTTGTCGCAAGCTGAATACAATTTAAATACCATATCAGCATTCTCTAGCAAGGGGTTAAATAATATCTTTATAAGGTTAGACTTCTTTTCTATGTGATGTTCATTTGGCCTGCGACGAAGTAGCAGCCGACTGAAACAACGGTCGTATCACGCCCAATTATATGATATATAAAGTCAGTTCGGATCTCGGCTGTGGACAGGTGGACCAACTCAAACTCAACTCAGTCGCTGGGCTCTCTGCTTAGCTTCAGCTGCTTTAGTATTTAGGTATAGCGGTTAAGTATTATTTCTTGATAAGAAAGGGACCCCTGGAGTTTTGCATTCAACACTATGTAATACTCTTAATTCTTAATAGAACTTCGCAACAGAAATATTAGAATACTCCTGAGATATGCCCAAATAGTATATGTGATTTCTTGCATTTCTTCTATTAATATGGCTAATTTGCAGAGGAAAATATTTCATACTGAATAAAATTCGCAAAATACTCGACCGCTGTACCTCTAGAGCTAGGGATAACAATATTTAACATAGCTGTAGTGGCAAAAACGGGCTCTTTCCAAGCCCAAGACCAGATGTTCCTAAAGAGGCTTTATTATCGTAAATGAGTGCTATATTACTGATTTTTACTACATCAGCATGTTAGCGTAATTGTGCTATTAGTTCCCCATATATCAGTAAATACCAACGCCTTCGAGGACTTACTTAATCTTTTAAACAATACTAATTAGCTACAAAATGTAGTCTTACCCAGCGTGCAAAGGTAGGATTTCATAGCAAAACTTGCAAAACGTCGCTTAGCGAGCAGTTGCGCTCGAGGCTCTTCTCCACTTGATTCGTCAGCAATCCTCAGCATAACTCGGCCAATCAGAGGTACCGTGGTTAGCTACTACAACTTGTCGCTCACAGGGGGGTTCAAATAGGAGCGTCTACTTCGTACCATAGGTAAATAATGTACAATTCTAGGCTATGTATACTAGATACTTGGCAATGCTGCTTTTACAATTTCCTTAATATTTTATATAGCCTCCTCCTACTGCGATCATAGCTTTATATCTCTTTAGCATTTCCTTAATTAATTCTCTAATCCTTTTAATTGTTATCGATTCTTACGCTTCTTTTATAGCTTTATATAGTCTCTTATAGGATCGATAAACCTTTAGATGTTTACCCTTAATATAATCTTTCATTTTATCCTATACTATCTCGATTGGGTTTAAATTAGGAGAATTCGTAGGCTAAAAGATAGGGGTAATCCCGATTGCTTCAAATACTAATTAGGTATATTTAGAAGCATACCCTTTTACATTATCCTATTAGAATTCAAGCTTAAGATATTGCTATAGAATCTCTTAAACCTTTAGGATAATAATTCTAGAGTATAAACCTTTATTTATTATTTCTTAATCCTTTTCTTAAAATAACCCTTAATGCTAACTGTATTTCCCTAATATTATTTTTTAAAACATCTATCTAATCTTCCTTTAATATCGATCCTTAATACAATTAGGGTGATATTCTTCTTAAGACCCGATTTCTTATATAATCTATTCCTTTATATATTTCCTAGGATTAACCTACGTTTCATTACTTTATAAGACTGAAAACTATTGCTCTTTAGTCTAATTCTTATACTTAAGAGCCTATTAAAGTCGAGAGATCTGATTTATATATATAAGGACTAGTTTTCAATAAGCAATTCGTCAAACAAAGCCTTCCTTCTCAAAAGCTATACAAATAGCGTAAAAGCCGACGTTCTAATAAAGAATCGAAGGAATATTTGTAACGGCTGCACCTCCACTTAGTGCAATTACCTGGGAGTGCGGCGTTTTAAGGTTTCGCAATCTCGATTCGATATAGGGTTTTTTCGAATCGACCCTAAAGGTGCAAAAGGATATTCTTATATAATATTATATAAATAGACAAAGAGCCTTAAGCTGCTTATATATATAAGGAAGAAGGGCTCTCCCTTAAGGAGGGCTCCTTAACTTCTTCGTTTCCTTTGTATTAAACCTATAGAATACGCCTTTTGCACTACTTCTTACTCCTATACTTGATCTCGCACTTTAGCGGTTCTGTATTATTATATTAAATGAAGAAGTTCTTCTCTATTAAGGACGGCTTTTAATAATATCCTACCCCTTTTAGAATTCAATTTGCAGTTGTTTCGACTTTCGATAGAATCAGGATCTTAAAGATCTTTTAAATAAATTAAAAGCTTAAGTGTAGCTTATTAATTAGTATAATCGAAGAACGCTTTTATTAGCTGGATTTTCTTAACTACTCCTTTCGTAGAAGTGCTATAGGCAGAAGTTAGGAGAGCACTATATTATTAGAACCCTTTTTCTATAGAACCCCTTTTTAACCGAATTACTACTAAAACCAAAATCGGTAAAATGAATTCCCTACTAGCTAGAAGCTAGCAAATATAGAATATACCTAGTTTGTTTAAGGAACTAGCTTCTATAGGGAGTACTCCTACCCTAGCCCTTAAGGCCGGACCTTCCTCTACTGCTAAGGGTAAGAGACTATAACGCTATAGCTAAGCCAACTAAGATAAATAAGACTTTTTAAACCTAAATGTATTATAAAGAATAGTCTTAGGTTTAAAGGAATCCTTATAATATTAAGATTAATCTAATCGATAATTATAAAGCGAGATTAGCAGGATTGCCTAAGCTATCTCTAGCCTAAAGACCCTAGCTTATTAAAGCTAAGAGATAGCTTAGCGCGTATATTAGACTATTAAGCGAGAATCTACCTACTCTTGCTAAAGCAAGACTTAGCCTCTTTTAGAAGTCGATACAAATATAAAATAGCTAAAAATTCAGCTAATTGAAAAGATCATCCCCTTTAATAATAGGACCTCCTTAATATATAAGTAGTAGTTAGCTTTAGTCTAAAACCGATTGCAAGTTAATGCTAACCTATATTTAAATGAGTAAGCTTGCTAAGCCCTTATTTGGGGATCTACTATAGGATAAGCCTAAATATACCTTAAACCTTAGTACCTTTTAAAGACTAACCCCTTTCGAAACTATTAAGAAATAGTAGAATTGCTAAGCAGTTACTTTTTAATTAGCTAAGAGGTAGACCTATTTCGATCCACTTTTTATTACCTCTATATAAGAGAAGCCGGTTATTCTAAAGAAACTTTCCCTTAGTTTTAAGCCTAATTCTAATCTACTGCGATCTAAAGAGAGGTCTTAAGATCTAAGTAGTTCTTCTTTATATAAAATAAGATTACCCTTTAGCTTAGAGCTACTTACGCTCTAGCTAAGGCCTCTTAAGGGAAGGACTATACTATTATAATTAATTAATTAAATGCCCTTGATGCTAAATGCTAAAGTAACTAACTTCTTAACCCTTCGACTAAAAGCAAGGCGACCTTAGTATTATACTAAAAGACATCCGGTTCGCTCCTTAATAAGGCCGCTTGCGGTCTAAGCGCTAGAAATACCACCTGAGTTTCTAAGCTACTAGCCCTAAAGCCTACTACCCCTTTTTATTAAGATACGCCAGCTAAGGCTAGTTCTCCTACTTTGCCCTTTAAGCAAGCTACCTACTAGACTTATAGCAAAACTAGTTATTATAAGACTAAGTGCCCTTTTGCAAGTAAGATTAATACTTTAAAAGATATAAAGGAAGATAATCTGACTTTAGACTTAATTAAAAATAGGATTAAAATAGAGGAAGATTAAGAAAATAAAGAGGCCTAGGAAAAGACTCTTACTTAGGCTTGCGAAAGTGCGACTTATCGAAGCTAGATCTTAACTCTTTAATAAGAGAGAAGCAATTCCTAACCTCTTATACTATTAGTATAAATGGACTTAGAGTATTATTATTAGCTTTAATAGATACTAAAGCCTTTAATTACCTATTTTTAAATCATTCCCTTTTTATATATCTTTTAAAAGCGATTAGCTTTAAAATTCTTCCTTTTCTAGCCCTTATTCCTATCTATAGATTTTAAAATACCATTTGCGTATAAGCTATATACTATATACGCTTTTATTTAATAATTGATAAAAGGCATATTTATAACTGCCCTTAGGTTATTCTTGACTTAGGCCAGCGTAATACTATTATTAGAGCCAAATAGATATACCGATTCCGATTTAAACTTAATCCGAAGGAAAACCGATTTATATAGCCTTTATATTACCTCCTATCTTCCTAATTCGCAAAGGAAATTATTATTTATCTTCCCCCTTTTAAAGGACTTTAGATCTGATCTGACTATTAAGCTAATATTAATCGTAAAGAATAAGAAATAGCTATAAATAAAGCTTAATAGATTAATAGAAGATAGTCCTGCGTTAATTTAGTAGCTCTAACTAAGCGTAAGATCCCTATTACTATTACTAAGCTAGCGCTCCTACCTATAACTAAGCTAGATCTAGGAAAATAGTCTAATACAAATCGACTATAATCTAACCTTATTTGCAAATGCCTTAAAGCTGCAGTTCCTATTTGCGAAATTAGTACTAATGCCTTTTATTATAATATAAAGCGTAAGGAGATAGAGTTCTTTTAAATTAGTATTTACAAAGTAGATAGGATTCTAAAGGAAAGATATAAGCCTAAGAATCCTAATGTTAAAAAGCTAATTAACAATCGATTCTTAAAATAGTACTAATCTCTAAGATAAGCTTTCTTAAAAAGGGATGCAAATACCCTCCCTCCCTATTAATACTACGATTATAAGATATAGTTAAAAGGGCCTTTGCCTAATGCCTATTCGCCCCTCTACTATCAATCTATTAAAGAGCTTAAGGTTATAAAGGAGTACTTACTTAAGAATTTAAACAAAGGCTTTATTAAAACAAGTACTAGCCCCTTTACTTCGCTAGTACTATTTATAAAAAAGGCCGATAGTAGCCTTTGATTTTGCATAAACTACCAGAAGCTAAACGTACTAACTTAAAAGGACGCTTACCCAATTCTAAGGATAGATAAGCTCTTAAAGCGAGTATCTAAAGCTAAGATTTTTATAAAACTAGATATTCGAGCCGCTTTTAATTAGATACAAATAGACCTTAAATCAGAGGAATATACTACTTTTTAAATAAGGTATAGATCCTATAAATGCAAAGTTCTCCTATTTAGCCTTTATAATAGACCTAGTACTTACTAGCAGTATATAAATAACATTCTCTTAGATTACTTAAATGATTTTTATATAGTGTATTTAGATAATATTTTAATTTACTTTAAGAATATTAAAGAGCATTAGGGTTATATTGAAAAGGTATTAAAACGACTTTTAAAAGCTAGCCTTTAAGCAGATATTAAGAAATGCGAGTTTTATATTACTTAAACTTAATATCTTAAATATATTCTAATAACGACCAGGATCGAACTAGACCTTAAAAAGGTCGAACCGCTATGCAATTAGAAGTACTTGAAAACTGTCACTAGAGTAAAGTCCTACTTAGGATTTTGCGAGTTCTACTAATAATTCATTTGCAACTTTAGGCTAATTGCTAAACCCCTTTCTATTTTAACCTAATCAACAGTACCTTAGAATTAAATAGAAAAGTGCCGAATCGCTTTTAAAGAGCTTTGCAAATAGCTGCTTTCGATTCAGCGGATTTACTATTTTAACCCTGACTTGCCTATAAAGCTAGAAACTAATACTTCTAATAGCATTATCGCTAGAGTACTTTCTTAGCAATACTCCGATAAGTAATAGTACCTAATTAGCTTCTATTCGCATATACTCTTTAGCTACGAACTTAATTAAGAAATATATAATAAGGAACTCTTTACTATTATAGAATCCTATTATAAATGGAGACTTAAGCTTATATCACTTAAGGAGCGAGTTGATATTTACTTAAATCACTACTCCTTTAAGTACTTTATAATTACTAAGGTTCTAACTACGAAATAGTACTAATAGATGGAATTCCTATCTGACTTTAATTTTCGAATTGTATATACTTTAAGTAAAGACAATTAGAAGGCTAATATTCTTAGCTGCCGAGAGCAGAATATACTAGTTTATAAATAAGCGAAGCTAGATAGCTGATCCTAGGTTCTGATTTCCCTAGCCTAGTTAGACCTCCGAATTAATACCGAACTGGCCGACAAATTTCTTACCAAATCTGCCGAAGGCACCTTTGCCCTAATATTAACCAATGCTCCTAATTTAATCTTAAATCGACCTAAGGATTCCTTTAATTTGATCGAAAAGCTTTATTAAGATAATTGCGAATCCTTTTAAGAGATTTATACCAACTTTCCTAAAAACTACTCTTTAAAAGACAGATTGCTTTACTTTAAGAAGCGTCTTTGCGTATGCTATAATACTCTCTTATATACTTATCTAATTTAAGAAGCTTATAACTAACCTTTAAATGCGCACCTTAATAGCTTAAAGACCTATTAGCTACTTGCTCTTAAGTACTATTAGGTTAAGATAGGTTTGAATTATAAAAGATTTATTGCAAACTGCAGACCTTATTAATTCTCGCATTTAAAGACAACTAAATAATAAGGCCTCTTATAGCCTTTTCCTATTCCTAACTATCCTATATAGCACTTATATATAGATTTTAAGGATTTCCCTCCTAATAAGCATAGTTTTAATCGAATCCTAGTTTTTATAGACCGACTTAGTAAGAGTGCTATTACAATCCCTTATTATAAAGATATCGACGCTTAAGGAACTGCCCGATTATTCGTTCAATAGATATATCAATTCGGCTATACTCTAGAGATAATTACCTTAGACTAAGGCCCCTAATTCGTCTCCTTATTTTAAAAAGAGTTCTACTATATTATTAGTATTAAGATTAAACTCTCTATAGCATACTATAAGGAGACTAATAGCTAAACGGAGATTATAAATAAGTATATTAATTTAAGGCTATAGCCTTTTATTAATTACTATTAAGATAATTAAAGTAAACTGATTCTATTAATAGATTATATGCAATTGACTCTCCCTTATACTTCAATTAGTATAATCCTATATTAGCTTAAGTATAGAGTTACGCCTTAGATAAGTTGGGACTAGATCTCTTTAAAACCGTCCAGCTTATAAGAGAGACTGAACTAAGCAGAGGCTAGGCTAGTAGTAGAAAGAATATATATAGCTTAAGAAGTAGCAAAAGGCAATATAGAACGCGCCTAAGAGAAAATGCATAAGTTTATAAATCAATACTAAAGGGAGATTAATTAGAAACCTAAAGATATAGTCTACCTTTTAATAAAGAATCTTAAGAACTACCGCCCTAATAGGAAACTAGCTAATTAATAGGATAGTCCTTTCAAGGTCCTTAAGAAGGTAGGCAATTTATATTAGATCAAGTTGCCTATAGGTTTTATAATATATAATATCTTCGCGCTAGAGCTACTATTTAAAGATCTGCAGAACCCTTTACTAAGTTAAGAATAACCTTAGCCTACTATAGAAAAGATCATTAGGTAAGAAGAGTATAAAGTATCTAAGATATTAAGTATACGCCTATCTTAAGGGAAACTAGAGTACTAGGTCAAATGGACTAATTATAATCCTGATTTAAATTAGTATTACGCCTTAAATTTTATAAGGTTATTATATAAGATTCGCGACTTTCACTAGGCTAACCCTATAAAGCTAAGACCACTTTAAAACCTATAAGCTTAGCTAAAAGCTTAAGAAAGTAGTATAAAAGATTATAGTTACTTAAAAGATAATAAGCCAGATGCAAAATAGGTTAGTAAACAAATTTAAAAATATAAATAAAAAAAAAGGAGAAAAATAATAAAAATATAAAAATAATAACACTAAGCCTACTATCCTTTCCCCTTCTCCCCTTATAACTCCTCCGACCCCTTTTCCTTTGCGCTTAAGGAGACAAGCTCCAACTCCGTTCTAGAGCTGGAACTCGCCTTTTAAATACGCCCCTGCTTAAAACGACCCCGACCTCCTCTTGCCGCCACTGGCGCTGCCCTATTAGCTGCTGCGCTTAACGCTACCTTTGCTACTGCAAGTCCTCCTCCCCTTATAAGAGACTCTGCTACTATAGCAGTCTGCTCTACTAATATAGTAATAGACCTTAAGAGGCTTAGTATAGTTCGGCTAGATTGCTCTAACCTTACTAGTTAAGACTTAATAAGGTCGCCGCGCTCTTATAAGAAAGTTAGCAATCGATTTAATACTAATTTAAGTTTAACTTATAGCAACTATCGCCTAGATCCCCTTTAGCTGGCTTACTATAGCCTTAGCTATAGAGCAGAGCTTTATAAGGCTAGCGCGTTTGAGTTAAATGCGGTTAGTTAAAGCCTCTGCGCTGGCCACTAATAAGAGGTTAATAAGGATCTAGGCGCGCTAGACCGCCTCTTAATAGAGCATCTTATAGTTCCCTGCCGAAACTGCCTAAGCGTTATCATTATTATTATCGCCGCTGTTATCCTCCTCTTACTGCTAGGCAGCCTCCTCCTGCTACTTCTTAAAGGCTATAAATAGCGCCGCGAACTCCTTACTAATATAGGAGGAAAGCTGTAAATAAGTGTTAAAGCGACTAGAACTTTGGACTTAATTCAAAGTACTTATAAGGATGCACTCTGCCTTCTGCTCTTAGCATTAGTAGCACTTCTTACTACGTTTTAATTTAAACTCGCACTTATATGCGATATCGCATATAAGGCGCTGTATATACTAGCAATAACAAACGCAGTAGGCTATTGCAAAGGCGCTTAATAGCAAGGGAATTAGCACTACGCATATTAGACGCGATTCGACCCTAGACTAGGGCAAACTTACTTATAGTAGTTGGTAGTAGTAGTAGTAATTGTTTCTACTACTATGCATTAGCCCTACGCTATAGTAGTAGGAGTAGGGGACTTATACGGTTATATATAATTATTATACTAAAGAAGGAAGATCTTATAGAGGGAAAAACAAATTTAAGTATATAACGCAACTTACGCTAAACCAAATATAGAATAGTACTATTTATATAATAATACGCTAAGTACATTACTATATAAAAATCATCTTAACCTACTAACGCTTATAGGCAAGCGTTCTTAAAGGGGGAGGGTAGTATAACAGCTGCACCTCCACTTAATGCAATTACCTAGGAGTGCGGCGTTTTAAGGTTTTACAATCTCGATTCGATATAAGGTTTTTTCAAATCGACCCTAAAGGTGCAAAAGGATATTCTTATATAATATTATATAAATAGATAAAGAGCCTTAAGCTGCTTATATATATAAGGAAGAAGGGCTCTCCTTTAAGAAGGGCTCCTTAACTTCTTCGTTTCCTTCATATTAGACCTATAGAATACGCCTTTTGCACCACTTCTTGCTCCCATACTTGATCTCGCACTTCGGCGGTTCTATATCGTTATAATATTAGCCTAAGGAGTACGTCGATTTACTCTTAAGGCTATAACCTATTAAATAAGGTATTTTCGTTATAGAGTATTTAAGTGAGCTTTATAGCCTTAAAGATGATATTAAAAAGTCAATTAAGTCTATAAAGTGTACTAAACTTAACGTTAAGTAAGGTTCAATTAAAGGGCGATCTAATCTTAAGTCCAATTGGCATTAAAATAAAGAGTCTAATAGCGTACTCGTTTGTTATAAGAGGTCTATTTTATAAGTGTCTTTAAAGTTGGTATATTAAATAAAGAATCCATATTAAAAGCGTTGATTTTCAATATAAAAAGCGGCAAATTATTATAGATAAATCATTAGCTATACCCCCTGTATATAAGCCCTATTAATAGAAACCGGTAGAATTACGCTAAGATAGCACTTATACATTATTTCAGGCATATACTAAGTAAGTCTAAAAGGTGCCCATTCAAAATAGTTGGCACTAGATCTTGTATTGAACCTTCTCCTGTTGATAACCTTTGCTTTGTCGCAGGCCAAGAAAAATACGAATTCCACCAAGCCTATACCGCCCAATCAAATCAATATTGCCTTACCTAACATAGAAGATCTTTCGGGAGGCACCACTTGATAAGCAAGTAGTATCTGCTTAACCAATCAATAGTGGCGGCAAAAGATCATGGGAAAACGCCTTATTATGGTTGCCATTATATATTGCATCCAAGAACAAGCTATCCTTAACCCTATTTGATTCCCTCTATAAAAGGTTAGTAGTAGTAAGGCTAAGAACATGCCAAGTTAGCTATATAGCTATCGTGCATGACTATACTAGTATCCACTAAGCTTCGATAATAAGGATAGCAGAGAAGGAAAACATTGAGGAGGTATAGCTTGCAACTTGTGTTTCCGGAGACACCAGGTTAATAAGGTAGTTGGTATCAACTTTATACAGAGCGTACCAAGTTGGTGGAGTTTGCAAACTCAACATTAACGTCGTTTTTAAGGCGGGTTAAGAGTAGGTGGAATGAGCCTTCACAAGGTATCTGTTTTGTCTTTGACAAAGTAATGATTAATCGCTATACTTCTGAAATTAACCTCTACAAAAACTAACCAAGCTGTACTTTGTCATAAGCCAAGAAAATACCACAGTAGCATATCTAGTAGGGTGTTTTGCTACAAAGAGTAGGCGTGCGAGATTAAATCGAACTTTTATATAGTGCTTGATTGGTCTGTGTTAAGCACAGAGCCGCAGCGGTTAACCACTATAACCTGTCCGCTGCATAAGTGCAGAAACAAGGGACAATAAACCTCAACCTAAACTTGAACTTGAACAGGTAATAAGATAGTTGGCAGCTGTTTGCATCAGAACCTGGATCAAACCCGAAACCAATCGCATCCAAGATTCAACTACCCCCCAACTTCCAGCCCCTGCTAATCTACTCCAACAAAGTAGCTACCTCCTCAACCTCTACGCCTCTATAGCCCAGTGATAGAAAAACGGGGCCGTTTCAGACCTGTCACCAGCACCGACCTCCAGAACCCAAGGACTCGGACCTCAGCTTGCGATCGGGGTCCATTTACTCTGTACTCTGCATGGCATCGCACGAGCAGACGCCAAGCCAGCATAAGATCATTGCGCTTCCTCGAGGAAGCGCAGTGCTCTGGATCCAGATCCAGATCCAAATCCATCGACAGGAGAATAGCAAATGTCCTCTCTTCTTCCCGTCGAAGAAGAATTTCTTTCTAAAGAGAAAAGAGGCGGAAGCGCAGATCTCATCTCATCATAGCTCGTCTCGTACCAAAGCAGCCAACAAATCAATCAGTCACGATGCGGGATGCGCCGTACAAACCCTGAGATCTCATGCGCCACAAATAACTTTAACTTATAAAGTCCTCCTTCGTGCCTATTCCCCCCATCCCCGCCCCTCCGACCAAAAATAGAAAAGAAAGAGGACGAAGGAAAAAAAGAGCAACAACAACAACAACAACAGAAAAGCCTCACCTCAAACCCCCCGACCAGCCCATCCAAACCACCGCCCTCTCCAACGCATAAACGGCATCCGCAGCCTGCACCGCGGTCGGAGACACGGCGCCCCCCGTCTCGCGCGCGCTGCGTTTCCGATCCTAAGCGCCGTTTCGCGCCGGCTCGCGGCTGTAGGTTTCGGGTTTCGGGTTCTGGCGGCTAGGTGATTCAGGTTTTGCGATTTTGCGGTGGCGAGAGGAGGGGGGAGGGAGGAGAGAGAGGGGAGACCGTCGTCCGCGTGGGCTCGCTGGGGAGGTGCATCCGAACGCTTGTTCACTTGATCCTTCTCCTTCTTCTATGTCCCCGATCGGCTCTTTTTTCTCATTCACTCGTGTATTCTATATTTTGATATTTTTCTCCTTTGAGGAACTCTAGGAATAGTGTGTCGCGTCCAGCTTAATTTTAGGTTAGGGCGCGGGCGTGCCATCTATGCTAGCCTGGTCGCGGCGTCGGAGGGTCGCTTATTTTTGTCGGTTCCGGGGTGCAGGGCGGAAGTGCGAACTGGGAATAGTATACGACAGATTTCTTTTTTGGAGGAAGGGGGAGGGGCGGGGGAGATGGGGCTCTACTGGGCCCGGTAACAACATACAATCATACGTCATCGGGGCAACGACATCTCCCGTCTCTGCAAATGTCCAGCTTCGTAGCTGGGGGAGACAGAGGGACGTAAGTGAAAGTTATGCGAAAAACTTGGATTCTATTGGGTATCTATTGACGTGGTGCTAACATCCAAAGACTCACTGACCATTCTAGGTAATACAGATTTACCATACCAAAAGAAAAAGGGACGTGAAGAAGGGAAGAAATAATCAAACGCTTCCCTCTACGCAGACCCAAGACCAAGACCAAGACCATGACCAATCCTAGAACCTCAGTTATCTATTGCTGCTCTAATTCTATGCTTTTATTTTCCCCACGCCTACTCCGTCTGAATAAAATTTCGAGTTAGAGGCAATTATTTTTGCAGGAGGCGTCCTGCGCCCTGCGAGCGGGGTGTGATGTCGTGGTAATGACAGACTACCCGCCGCTCGCCTGTCTTACGATCGCTTTTTCGCCTTCCACCTATGTCCTGCCCTTGGCCTACCAAAGTCCTGGCCTCAAGACCCCTATCAAGTTTACCCTCTCCCTGCCCAGTCATGTGCCAGAGCAAGTTCAGATCGAGTTAGCTTAATGCGCATCCTCGTCACGGCCGGGCCAACAGATCATGTGCCCGAAGAAGGCACGGATGTGGAAGCCCATAATGAGCAGCAAGGCGAAGAAGAGCACGGTACCCATGCCAGTACCGATGAGTTGAATGGCGGGACTGCTGAGCCTCTCGCCGATCTTGATCGTGGCGATGGTGAAGCCGACGTTGGGGAAGACCTTCGCGTACCAGTTGAGATGAAAGTCGTTGTGTGGGATACCGTCGATCATGGCGACAATTGCGATGGAGAAGGCCCAGAAGGCAAGCATCCATAGGAAGATGGCCATCAGGATAGCGAGGAGCGAGAGAATGTCAGGGATTAGGGTCTGGTTGGGGGCCGATATACCATTCAGGTCGGTGTACACCTCGAACAGCCGGGTCTCTTGAACATCTTGTGCCATGCCGATGAAAGCGAGAGCTGTGAAACTGGGCGGCCCAACGGCGATGAACATTGCGGGGCGAGAGAGGTAGGCTGGGAGGCCAGAAGTGAGGAGGCGCCCGAAGTAGAGCGGGTACATGAATAGCGAGATGAAGAACCCGAGACCTTGGTAGGAAAGACCGGCGACGAGGATGGACATGGCGTGCTCGGGCGGTTGGGTCTTGCCGATGGCTGAAGCGATGGTGCCGACGAGCATGGCCGGGAAAATGGGCAGGACCCAGCCGGGCAAAACGTTAGTGATGACGAGTTTCTTCACACAGAACAGGAGGTGGTAGTAGAAGATTGCGAGCAGAGTCGCGGCGAATGTGTAGATCCAGAAAGCGTAGCGGAGAGCGGTGATCAGCCAGGGCCCAGAGTTGGGGACACCGTAGGCGGTTGTATTCGAGATCATAGTCGCGATGGTGAGAAAGAACGTTGCGATGAAGAAGCCTTCGTGCGGGTTGGTGAAGGCCTTGGTCAGAGTGCCTGGGTGGACGATGAAGCGAGTTATCATGGTGCCGGTGACGGCAGTGAAGAAGATGATATTCAAGACAAATAGAAATGTACCGAGCCCAGTCAGGCCTGAAAATCGATTTGGGATGACGGAGATCGTGAACGCCACTCCGCCTGTTGACATTGTCCAGGCGTACCATGCAAATGTAAAGTGCTTGAGTCGCTCTTTGGAAGTATGAGGCCCGGCCGAGATGTGATGATGATCGTGGGCGGCTGGCTTGGGGATTTCGATCTCCCTCTCTTGCAAGTCCACCTTTTCCATATCATTGTTGAAGGTGTACGCATCGACAGGGAAATGACTGAAAGGTCGAGAGATCTGAGGATACGTCATGTTGTTGGAAATATCGGAAGATCTTCTTTGCGATAGAGGAGATACCGTCTTGTGGTCGTCAGTCGCGAGGAGCGCGGATTGTCGTCTCGAGATGAATTCCAGCGTTGCTTCGATGCTGCCACGAATTCGAGAATCTCTGCGTTCGTCGCGGAGGACGGTCTTTTTCCATTGAACGAGCTTGTCGACGGGGTCGATTTGGGAGGACATATTTAGAATAAGTGAACGAAGGTAGGATTGGGAATGTGGATGCATAGGGAGAGCGGAGCAGGGAGGGATAATTAAGAAAGCAGCTATGTACTCATCGCCGTGAAGGAGCGGATCCCAGCGGACCCCGGTCTGCTTTGAAGGCCATTCGCATCGTATTCAAACGACCGATCTCATGCTGAGGCTGAGGCTGTTGGGGGTGGGGGG
>JAENRP010000015.1:193141-209354 GCA_024741835.1 Diplocarpon mali
GGGGCAGTTCGAGAGCCCCATTTGTTACTGCCAAGTCAAGCCGCCATTAGGGATGAGCCTCAAGTTAGAGGTGCCGGGTCCCAGGTCCCAGTTGATGGGGGCCAAGGCAGCCAAGGAATCCAGGATTGGGACGAGTCGAGGGAATGCCATGTCGAGGTGGGCCGCGATCTGACTTTCATTGGACGGCCAACTGGGGGACGGCTATATGGTCAGTAGCAGCCAAGCAGCGCAGGGTCTGTTCCTCGAAATGACATCCAAACCCATATCCAGACCCACGCCCAGAGCCGTGCCCAGAGCCGTGCCCAGAGCCGTACCCACATCAATCCGTTAGAGATCCCCCTCACTCGAAATAGCAGCAGTGGCACGTGCTCAGCCCCGGAGATAAGTCGGGTCGAGTCGCAAGCCCAGCTGGTACTGTACCGTCATTACCAGAGTGGTGGCGCGCAGAGCCTTGGATGGCCTGTGCACCAGGCTGGGCACAATGTGCAGCAACCGGACCGGTCCACATTATGTTCCACAGCAATGGATGGTAAATGTACCTACGACCTCCCCTTAGCTACCGCGTTGAACTGGTCTCCGGGGCCTGCCGCTAAGAGCCAAGGGAGACACGGGATCATTCCGCTGCCATACTTCATTGACATATCTGCCTCTGCCAATGGCAATGAACGTCCATCGACTGCTGCACTCGACGCAGACAACTCGATGCTTGACGTAGCAATGAGACTTCGTTTCGCCGAGCTGCCGACGTTTGGGTGCGGTCCTGGGACACGAGAGCGCTGGGCAGAGGTTCTTGGAGGGTGCGATCGACCGGAAAAGATGCCTAGCGTGTAAGACGACGATGGGGCCTCCTTGGCAATACCGAAGTCCAGGGTAGCTTCCCAATCGCTATCCGCCGCGGGAGATCTGCTCGCGTCAAATGTGCAGGTGGTACAGGACTCTGCCGTGCAGTAGAGGGAGTATGACACTCCTTGGTGCTTCGATCTGATCTGGGAGAAGCGGCAAAAGCATGACAGTGGTAAAGTACAGAGATCCCCATTGATCCCGAGGATAACCTGGCTGAGCGTCTCCACGCTGGTCAATCAGTACCGATTCGAGGCTGCTTAGACTTGAACAAGCAAAGGAACAACCAACCTCCTGTCCGATTGCCCTGCGAAGCTGGAGAATCAATGTCCGTAGGTAGGCCAAGTCGCGATGTGGGTGTATGTTGAGTCTCATGCTGGGTGGCGCATCACATGCATTCGATGCCAGAAGACGCCGTCGTACTCCATCATACGTGGATAACTCGATTTCAGATCGAAACCAACGCCAGGCTGGCCATCGATGTTGTGGTGGACCAGCACTCAAATCAGCGTTCCAGATCAGCATGGTGGTGAAAGAAAACATGGGCTATCAAAACTCCCAAGCTGCCCAGCGCCTTGGCCCACCCGGCAAGATGACCAGGGTATGTGCCACGATTTTCTATCTCCTTCACGAGATTGCGTGAGGTCGCCGACCAGAAAATGTCGTATGGAGTACGTATCTCCCTTTCCGCAGCCAAAGACAGAGGCCCTAAGCAAAGGACAGAGGTAGCCAGTTATTAACAGCTACATGCCGCATGACAGCTTCCACGCCCCGCATGCCCGATGGGCAGAGGGAGATTGCCCATTCAAACTTGATCTCTGGTGTTGATAAGCGAAGGCAAACCCTGCGCAATGGGTCCACTAGTGAGAAACATTATTACGCTTCCTAGGGTTCAACTTCGTCGCAGGCCAAACAAACACCACATGAAAGAGTATTGAGCCCTTCAGACCCACTTTAAGCCGCCATTGATAGTGCCCTGGTTTCGAGTTCGCTTGGACTGCGGTACTGTATATACTAGTTCAGAAAGATCAACCTAATTTGCTGATCAATAGTGGCCCCACCTGCAAGGACAGGAGTTGCTGGGCACCACTATTGTCAAATCTTTCCATTGTGCAAATGTGGACCTCTATTTCCTAGGAGGTAAGTGAGATTCTGGTTGATCAAAGACCTTGTAATGGACATGCCCACATTTGCAGCCCGTTGGGCGAAAAAAAAAGGGAGTATCTCCCCTCGTCGATTTTGACTGTGCTCCGCTCCAGATATGAAACGACTTGACTGGTAAATACAGCAATATCAGCACCGAACGAGACATGTTCTCCACGGAGTTTCGTCCCCCAAAGAGTCTTGGCTGACAAATTTCTGGTCCAGGTGATGGATTAAAACCTCGCGCGAACATGGTTGACGAGCTTTCAATTTTTTCATCTCCGAGTTGCAAGTATCGAGTTTTGAAACTGAAACAATCAGAAGATACAAGTTCCCGGGAGCTTTGCGTAATTTCCTGCGTGGTTTTTGTACCGTGTCAGCTTGGTCCACCTAGATGTAAATTACAAACCAGGTCGACGGCTCAGACCCGGAAAGTGATTTTCTATTCCTGCGAAGTCACAGGCGAAGGATTTGGCAAATTGATAGGTCCCATTAGTAGTCGTTAGCCTGAAGTTCTTCGCTGAGAGATCCTAGAAAGGCAAAGAAGTCAGCTCCTCAGCTTCACTGCTACATGCAGTGCCTCGTCTCTGTGAGAGGACTGAAGCAAGATGATTGCAGCCAAGAATATGCGTCGTTGTGAGTCTGTAGGCGTCATTGTGCACAAGGTTTTTTTTGTGAAATAATCGGCGATCATTTTTAAATTCCAAAGTCGAGATCATCAGCCAA
The DNA here is from genome assembly GCA_024741835.1 of Diplocarpon mali. Classification (NCBI taxonomy): domain Eukaryota; kingdom Fungi; phylum Ascomycota; class Leotiomycetes; order Helotiales; family Drepanopezizaceae; genus Diplocarpon; species Diplocarpon mali. The sequence goes on from JAENRP010000015.1 coordinate 195,851, forward strand.
GATGCAATTTTGGCCCAACGTGTCCGAGCCAAGAAATGCCAACAATGCAACAGTACTCGCTATTTGTACATAGGCTGCAGGCGGGTTGTGGGCCGTCATTACAAGGTCCTCGACGAGCTAGAAATCCACCTGCCCGCAGGAGTCCAAGGCTTACATTTGCAGCCAATTAAAGAATGCGCATAATTCGCGACTCCGATCTTATGAGTTATGCCTTGGGTTTTCGACATGCCTAGCTATTAGTTCGTGATTTGAGGCTTTGGATGTAGTACTTCTTGGCCGCGTCCCCAACAGAGAAAACGGTGTCATTATAGTATCGAGTAATTGACTTCTACGACACATGTCGGCGGTGACATCTCCATGTTGATGAAAGTGCGCTTAAAAGTCTCAGTGTGGGTGAGGTCGTTGAGCCGGCCGATATGTGAGATCGACGACAAATCGACGATCCTATCGAGGGCTATGCACGAAACGATCTTGTTGCGCTGAGAACTGAAGCGCAATAGTAGAGGAATTCACGATTCCTCCATTCTGCAGAGTCATTTATAGGTCACTTTTTGTCAGATTGCATTTGGGAACGCGAGGTTCTTTGCTCGCAAGGAGTTTTCGCTCTTGTACACTTGTGGTGGGTGCTGAAGCTCGGGTCTGCAAATTGATGCCCATGTAAGTTGCTATCCTCGAATAAAATGGGTGCAGTTTCGCGACCCTTTGCCCAGACTGCGCTTTCTTTGAGGTTGTTCCGGAACACATTTGCCAAGATTAGAAGGAGCTGGCGAGCTGATATATAAGATGCTTTTCCAAAAGAACCCCTAGGGCATCGGTATCAGCCTAGCTTTATCTTCCTGACGTTTTCATCCAACGAACCTCTCAAAAATCTGCGTCGATCTCTTCATAGGACTAGGGCTGGCTTTGAGATGGCCAAAGGCACCTACAAAAGGCAGCTGCCGAATGTTCATCTGGAGAAGATCCACTTCCTCTGTTCCTCCTCAAGACACTTCTCCGACATTATAACGTTGATCAAGAACTCGAGTTTGTAATAAGAGGACTAGAACCGAAGGGTCAGTCATCAAATCGCACGCTGGCGAGGCTGAAGTCCAAGATCCTGAGTGAACGATCAACATGTGACCCGTGACCCGAGTATGAAGTGGCATCGAAATGGACCAAGAAAGTAATAATACCTAAGAATGTTTATAAGAGCCAATATAAAATATGGGATCAACGCGCTATAGCACTTTGCTACTCCGTTTCCGGCTGATCTTGACCGAACACGTGCACACCAAGGCTGGGCACTCAAGAGGCTGTCGCCGAACCGCTCTGTCGTTCACACCCTGGAGGCATCATCTTCAACAATTAAAGTCCAATGAATTTTGCGTGACGAGGTTCGGCGAAGTATCTCGAGATGGTTTGTCAAGACGGTTGAGAAGGTGGGAGAGAAAAGGCGGGCAGGTGTAAAAAATATCCTGATCCGCCAAGGCGCTAGGAGGCTGGGGCTTAGCGCTTTCTACACGATTTCTTTTTTTTTTGGTCTGTTGAGATGGGTGATACAGCCATCACTCCGATGTATTGTCATGTGACCCTACTGCTTAGTCAGTAGGATGTTGACACGTATATAGCTGTAGGGAAGAAAGGGGTAACCTTCCTTCCCTAACTCTTACCAATATATCGACCATCGACCTCTAGAAGCCTCCTTTACCTACTGCGCCGACTCACTTAAGCTCAATATGGTCCAGGTTTCACGGTCTGATCTCCATACTGGTGGCTGACACATCACAAAGCCTTTGATCAGCCCTTACGAATCGGCTTGACAATAAATTGTTGTCTGTCGTAGGAAGAAAAGTTGCCTTTTGCCTATGATTGCGTTTGCGTTTGATCGGCTTCATGTTCATCGATCCGAAGGGTTCTGGTTCTCATTTTTGACATTGCTCGCTAAATCATTTAGTGTGGGCTGGGTATAGCCAAGATCTAACGAATAGATTATCTTTGGACATATGTCATCGTTCGTCGATAATTTTGTCTCGTTTGCGGGGTTTGGCAGCCCGCTAACACTGATCCGAGGGTTAATTCATAGCACTTGGCAGGCTCGATTGATGCGTATAAATAGGAAATAAGTTAATATCTAGTAAGTACTCGTCCACGCTAATCTCTGTTATTTTTAGACTTCTCACAAATCTTCTGTCCTGTTTTTCCGGACCCCTATATGCCAGCAATTTAATCCCAAACAGGTTTGAAGAATGTGTAGTTATAGAAACGAAGCCTGGTCTTGAGTCAGATGTCTACAAGCCTTCAAAATAAATAAAAATGAAAGACAAAGAGAAAGAGAAAGAAAGAAAAAAAAATAGAATTGGTTTCTAAGCCTGGGTTTGGTTCACGAATCAGAAAATCTTATTTGTAACCCATTAACCACCTTCGAATCGTACCTATATTTTAAAGACACTACACTGCCTACACTACTACAAGAAATTATTGTCGCTCTCTCGAGAATCGCTCGACAAATGCGAGATCTTGTCTCTAACCTCCTATTATTTGCTTCAGTTCCACCCTTGACATGGATCTCGACCGATTAATTAAAGTCCACGAACGATGTGTCTTTGAGATGTTGGACTTGGGCGCATATCTGCTAATACGGGTGGTGATATCTGATAAAGGCAAACCCGATGTCTGTTTAGGACTCCTTGGCATGGAACTTTCTATGATATATGAGTAATGGAACCTTCATTTTAAGTCCTCCTCAGTCTCAGAAAAACTAGTCGCCTGTATCATGGGCTTGGGATCTATTGGTCACGCGATAGAACGTAGCAAGAAAGCAAATTCTGCGAAGTTCGGAAAACATCCGAGAGTAACTCGCCTACAAGCAGACATAGATCGAGAAAAGCGTAAATTCAAGGAAGATGAGATTAATAGATACATTTTAAAGGGGAAAAAAAATCAGACTCCGGCCGGAATCTATCGCATTCAGCCAAAGTCTTCTTAAAGCCTTGTTAGTCAACCTTCTCTGAGCTTTTACTATAATCGGTCTCTTTTAGCCTCGCTTTCTCTTATTGTTGACTAGCCTGCCTGACCCTCGCTGGCCTCTTGAAACCGCCTAGCCTTGATCAAAAATTACTAATAATCGTATAAATAAATTGAAGCTTGATTATATTATACGCCTATACCATAACGAGCATCTAAATAGAGGTCCAATTCATCTTTGACAAAAAATTATTTCGAAGAATCGCTACAAAAGCAGTTCCGTGCCAGATAGTACTGAAAATCAGTAATACTGAACGAATAGCTTCTCAAACGCTTCATTACCTCATCTATAAACCTTTCTATGTAATAAAGCCAAAGAACGATGCTGAAATGGATTATCCTATGAACTTATTAGAAGACAATACGGCTCTAAGCTAGGCTAGGATTAGCCTTTTACGACGCTGGTTTCCCCAAGAGAGTGTTTCGAGTAAGCCCGCATATTATCTGGCGAGGAATGTTTCGATGAATTCTATATGGAAATCTCACTTCGAGCTTAATTGCGGTCCTTTGCTTTTATAGTGCTATTACAGTGCTGTTATAATGTGCTTGTAGTGCGATTCATGGTGATGCACGTTGTGTAGGCTCCTGCGGTGGAACTTTGAAGTAGTGAAAGTTTTTACTGAAGTCATTCCGATAGAACCCAACGCAATTTAGTTGATCTTTTTCTGCTGTTGTTCCGTAGAGATTGATACAATTCCAAGAGGTAGCTCAGTAGTTCAGTAACAGTATTTTGTCAACTTCAATCAATTCTTTTCACAACGCGAATAAAATAGAAAGATCGGAGTTTCACCACCTCCTTCAATAGAAAATGCTTACAATATATGTCGTGATATTACATAAAATGCCACTAAACCAAAAAGTGTAGTTAGATGTAAGAAAACAGAGGCAGGTGTAGGCAATAAAGCAGGGCAGTAGCTATCTATGTTGACTACTGGCAGCAAGGCCTTGGAGCTAAGTACTGACTGAAAACAAAACATCTTTCTTATTTTCCTTGGAATACGGCTGGTAAATGCCTTTGAGCAATAAAGCGACTGAGCCAGATTCTGACGTATCATAAGGCAGAGCTTTGCAGTGCTTCTGGGCGACTACGCTGTTAGTGATCATAGCTGTGATGTCTTTTCTCATCGTTCTACGATGAGTGGATTGACAGATCAAACTCAATTCAGGTATGGACAGGTACAGAGCGAGTCAACCAAATACCGCAAATCAGTAATATTCCACGTAAGATATTCTTGCGTCGAGATGCTTACAAGCACGTGAGACACGATTGAAGATTCAAGTAGTGTTGACTGCGCAACGCAAAATTGTGTCACCCCGCTCCAGAATAATTGCTCAGGTACGGTCCCAATTACATTCACGTGATTGATAATTTACATCCACCTGTGCGCACCTCAGACACAGTCATGACATCAGCCCCACCCAGCCGCTATCCACCATAGCGACAAAAAATCAAGGAACTGATATCAATTAGGTCAAGGCTATTTTTAAGCCATTCGAGTACCGTGCCAATTGTTGAAATAAACATCGGCCGTGAAACAGACTCGACGCTAGTTTGTATTGTTTCGATACTCCGTGAGCAACAGGGGAAAAAAAAAAAGGATGGAGGAGTGCCTGCTCGAATAATTACAGAAAAGAGAATAACTCATATTGGAAGTACCGGAAAAGCTCAGGCAGGATAGACATGAAACAAGAAACACACATTTTACGCAAAAGTGATGTCTATTGCTATAATAGGACATAGGATTCTAAGTAATCACTGATCGGGTATACGCATCTGATCATAAAGATTTCTCAAATGTATTCCCCCTCCCCCTCTGACTGAATATCAATTGTCCGCTTTTGCAAGGCGAAGCACAGAGCCCCTGTGCCCGAGTGCTTAAATTTTCCTTGCTTTGTTCAAAGCCAAAGCCAGAATCTGGTCTAGGTAAAGACGAGGGTAGGCAGGTATAGAGACTTCTACAAAGAAAACAAGGGCTTGATTCAATTTGTATTATTAGCTACGCCTTCTTGGCGGCCACCCGCACGGGCTCCAGTTCTACTCCAGTTTCCGTACACTTGAGCGCTTGGTTAGGGACTGGGGACTGTAACCGACCCTTGTCGTTATCCAGGATTTTGAAGGATAATCATACGTACTTGACGCAGGCCCGATAAACACCACATTCATTACAGAGCAAAGAGGGGATGCAAGGTGGGATTGCAAGGTTCCAAATCTGCTTTCGATTGTTGTTTACTACTGTACGTACACAATAGGCCTGCGACAGAGTACCAGTAGGAATGACGGTTTCAACTTATTAGGTAAGAGAAGTTTCGGGCCGGGACTAATAAAGATTTAAGCATCGCATCCTTGTACACGGGAATCTCTATGACGCAACTCGCTTACTCTCCAGCCCTTTTTTAAGGCTTGGGACGTGAGCTTGGCATACAAGCGATCTGTCTATGCAGCCACCGTGTGCGCTTTATTACACTCTCCTGTAATAACCGGCTGCAAGCGGACTACGGCAAGACCGTAGCAGTCGCGTACCGGGGATGAGCAGTGGGCTGATCGATGGACCGGAATAGTACGTCCTGTATAGTACGTCCTGTATAGTACGACTTGAGCTCGCCCACGTATCTATCTATACACCATCTACCTACTATTTACCTCGAGGTACGTAAGGGTGAGGAGGGAGAGGTGTGTTTTAAGCCAAGTGAGGCGAGCCCTTGGTGCTCGGTAAGGTACCTACCTAGAGCTACCTTACCTTATAGTAAGGTAGGCACTGCATCATCACTTCGCTTCGTACAAAACAGGTTCCCTTCTCTCTCTTCGACAATACAACCACCAATACAGCTTTTCACATCATCCATCGAGGCGCTCAACTGACAAAAATGATTATCCCCCAAGACTTACAACTGCTCCCAAGAACGGAGGACGTCTTCAACCTGGTCGTGAGACAGTCCCATGTTACCAGGAGCTGGTGCGCTCGCTTTCTTCTTCACCTTTTCCTTCATAATCAATACACGAACTGACTCCAAGCAGTAGATACGGATATACCAGGTATAACAACTGTGATTCGGCCTGGCATAGATGGGGCCGCTGGCTCCTTTCTGGCGTCCTGATCTTCACCGGTATTTTCCTGGTCTTCTTCGTCTTGTAAGCCTCCCTCCTCCGTTCGTCGCCGCCGCTTGAAATTATCACAGGGTTCTAATACTACGTCATAGCTGCTGCATCCGCTGTCGCCAGCGTAGGCAAAACCGCCACGCCACGTCTACCCCCATGACTGCGACCGGCAACCAAGGGTACGCACAGCAACAATACGTGCCTCCGCAGCAGTACGCACCACCGGCTGGAGCGCCGCCGCCGCAGTACGGTAATGAGGCATATAATGGATATTATGGAACACAGGGGGCTGTTGCAGAGCCGCGGGGTGCGCATATGAAGTAGAGGTGAGGGGGTGAGGAATTAAGTATTGAGGTTGGGGATAGCATGGGCATGCATTATACCATAACGAGATCCTGGGGCCTGGTGCGTACTTACGGCGGCTGGATAGGTCTATGACTTGAATACGCGTGCCTCAGGTACTTGCTGGAATTTATCCGTCTCCTTTCTCGCAGAGGAAAGTTTGTGATGAAAATTGCTGGCTAAGGTCATATGCTCTTCCTTCCCTATTCTCAGACACAGCTTTCATTCCTCCAAACATAGCCTTCAATTCCCTGCCGATTTTCAATTCTAAGGTGCTTTCGATTTAATTTCGCAGTAATCCACATCGTCAGTTCTCTTTCACTTAATGAGAAATAATTGAAGTACGGAATTTATGACTAATGGGCTCATGGTTTCAACAGTCTCTCCGAGATATTCTAGTTGCCTAGACTTACAGCTTCTTACGAACCCTTTTTAGCACTTCAACAATTGACGAGATAGCTCAGATGCTGGGAAGCCTCGGCAGTCGCTCGCCGATTAATTACCCTAAGTATATTCAGTTGAAGTATTTGACAATGTCCTTCGAGTATTTGTCAGCATCGAAATCTCTGCGAATTTTCGCCCCGTATGACCTTTTGATCGGGATCTGTAAAGAGATTCTGTTCGGTGACGGCAGGAGTCGCACTTGTATATGAAGAGGCATATCTTGTATTCTTTAATAACCAGAGGTTTACATAATGTGGCAAGAATGCATGTCACATGTGTGTCATATGACTTAGGGCAGTGCCAAGGAGGCACTTACCTTAAATACCTCTTAGTTGGAGAGCTCTCTCTTAGACCTTAAGACAACCAACATTCGTCGTTTGCAACTCTTACTTTCTCGTGCACTCTTCTAGTTTACTATCACGTTTGCTATCGGAGTATCTCCTCACAATACATAAATCTATAATATGATAGCTGCTCGCAAATTGGTCTTGATCTGTTTCGTTTATTCTTCAAACTCAATATACGATTAGTAGATCACAGTTCCGGCATCTAGCAATCGAGTCAGCCGACGGGCTACAAGCTACCCTCTCAAACGTCAAATAACCTCTTTCTTCCCTTCCCACACAGATTAGAATGACAATATGAATCCTGCGCGGCCGGTTTACTTTATCTCTTAGATGACGAAGCAAGAGCCATTTTCCTGGCGCACGCTCACATAGCGGAAACTTGCACGATTCAGCCAATTCAGCTTTGCATACAAATTCGTTACTTTACCTGAAGCCTTCATCCTTTTGCCATCCAAGCCAATTTGGTACTGCATGCGTCTAGCATGTATACTCGCATTCGCTTCGGCCCTCTTGTCCTTCTCCCCCGAGCTCGAAGATGAAGTATAGCTGGTGCTAGACCCCGCCGACAAAATGACCTGCTCAAAGCCTTCTCTTCTTTTCTCCACGTCCTCATGCCTACTAGCCTCTCTGACCTTCTTGCTGAAAAATGGACTGCTGGCTCAATTATGGCGCGCCCTATGCCCTAAGGGCGGCCTTGAGGATATAAGACGCTGAGATTCCGATTGAGTTTGTCGATGACTGCTCGTTGCCAGGATAGTAGCGTTTTTGAAAAGGGCAGATGTCAGGTGATGGCAAGAGCTACCTTTTTATTAGAAATATACAAGGTACGGAGATTGCGTACGGAACGGAGACTAAGGCTTAGTAAGCCTACCTTGTATATATACGCCTGCAGCTCTATAGAACTCAGAATCTATACCTTTAGATTCTGTCACTTTTATAGCGTAACTCTGGATATTCCAGGTAGTTACCTACAGGTGTGCAAAGATTATACTATTTAACGCAACCCGAGCTTTACACGACCTACACCGCAATCGTCTCCCATGAATAAAAGATTGTCTACGGAGAAGAAGCTGCATACCAGACTTAAGTAAGTAGAAAGGGGCCTGATGAGGCGCTAGCCAGTCTCGGCCAGCTGACAGAGATGCGATATCTTCTACAATGTGAAGATGGCTATCTGCGAGAGCTTTGCGCCTCTTATTGGGCTCCATCAAGCTTGGGATAATGCGACCTACTAAGGGCTTTTACGAACTTACATCGGGCGGGTTATCGAGGAGGAAGAATCTGAAATTCGAAAGTGGAGATCTAGATTTCAACACAATGAAGCTTGTCGCGCCTCTACAGGCGGCAATCGAAGATATCCATTATCACTATTTATTATTACTCATCAAAATATTTCTTTCAAACCTCAAGACTCCAAACTCGGCCGAATATTCGAAATGCATTAAGAATGGCAGAACTGTTTACCGTATGCCTCAACTCAAACGCGCGCGCTGCCTTAATTAGCGAAATACGGGTTTCTTTACATTCAGCGTATTCTATAATTAGTACTCAGTATTTTTTTGAATCCCACCCCCCCTGGTTGGAAAACAAGCTCTGGTAAATCACAAACTATTATAGCTCGTTATATACTATCGTTACTCTGTCTATCTATCGTATCTATTATATTTACTTATATACCTTATTTCACATACTTCAAAATTCGCTACTCTTACCAACAAGAGAAAGCGAAAAGAGAAGGGGAAAGGAAGAGGAACGCGTGGCTCAAAGCCGCACAGTACTAAAATGCGATCCTTTTATAACTTATAATAACCTCTATAAGCGATAAAGTAACAAAGGGAGAAACACAATAAGTGGAGGGTCTTCTAAAGAACCAAAACAAAAGAGGAAGCACCACAGCTCGGCAAGCCTCGAGGAAGTGCTGGGAACAATTCCCACGATGGAGGTGTAGTGGGAGGTTGTTGCACGCTCTCTGGTGTGTTGCGTTGCATGTCGTGTGTGTTTCCAAAGTACATGGTAGGTTCGGTATTTATCCTTTAGCCATTATATGCCAATCATATGACTTCTTGTCACGAGATCTCTTCGTTTTCAGCCCTCTATAGTAAACAATCAGAAACTCATCGTTTAATCTTCTTGATAAGGTATAGTGTATTCTTCTTCCTGCTTCTTACCATAACGATGACCGTATCATGTATGGGATTCGTTATTCACCTCGCCATGACCTCATTTTGAGAGAAGTATTCATCGTATCGTATTGCTAGTATTGTATCTTTCAAAAGTCTCATATCCGTAACAGCAGCTCATACACCGCGGCAGGGGCTTTTAAGTAGTTGGGGCGTGCGGTAAACGGTTCTGCTGTAATCGAGGCCTTGGAAACACTCGGCCTTTGAATTTATTCAAAGTCTAAACCGAGTGGATCTACAACTGACATTCTTTCCCGATTGTAACTCGGATGGTGGTAACTGGGGAATATCCAGAGAGTGGAAGTGTGAGTTAGTGGAGACGTGAGAATGTTTGGGGTTTGGTTGATACTGGTCCTGGCCAGGCCAAGGAGCTTGTTCTGTACTCGTAGTTGTACTTTTCCAAAGTTTCCCAAGAACAAGCACTTTCTTTAACAAGGCACTGGTACTGATACTATCTATCACTTATACTACGTCCCATAATTGAGTTTTTATTCTGTTTATATTGTATTTGTATATAATAGATACATATGTAATATTACGTAGGTTTATAGTTGACAACAAATTTTACAACAGATATTTATGACTGAAACTATTGAAATGTTGAGACTCAAGAGTATTTCATCATCTCCTTTCATATTATCCCACCCCATCCCACCTCAGCTAAACTCGCGCCCAACTCCAAACCCCCACAGCTAAACCCAAGCGCCGACCCAAGCGCCGACCCAAGCGCCGACCCAAGCATAAGTATCGCACCAAAGCCCAAACACCTCAAGCAAACAGAACTAGACCCCACACTCAACCCTCACTCGGCCCTGAGCCTTCTCTTCCTCCATTCTCCGGATTCTCTTTCAGGCCCTCAAACGTAACGTAGCTCAACAGCATCGACTCTTCCCATCCCACCTCTCCCCCCATCCCAATCTCCATCACCCTCACCTCCGCTCTCGCCTTCATCATCTCCAACTGCGCCTCCTTCTGCTCTGCCGTCTTAACCAGCATCACAGCTTTCCCGACAACAGCCTTCCCGACAACAGCCTCCGCCTCAGCATCAAGCATCTCCATGCGGAAGATTTCATCCTCGACATCAGCTAGCAGCGCGCTGATGCGCGAGCGCGAGCTGGGGAGGGGGATCCCGGGAGGAGAGAGGAATGAAGCTGGAGATGGGGCCGTGACCGAAGTGGAAGACGAAGGCGGAGATGGGGCTGTGGTTGATGGAGATGTAGACGGAGCTGGCGATGAAACCTTGACTTTGGCTTTGACTTGTGATGCCTCCGCGACGGGCGCGAGACCGGACGTCTTGGTTGGGGATCGCGGCGGTGTGTTGGGTTCCCGTGGTAATGCGCACGAGGCATTCGGGGCCTGTTTTGGAGGCGGGAGGGGAAGCGCAAGGGGAAGAGGCTTTCTCCTCTCACCGCCCAACCGCAGCACCTCCTCCAAAACCTCATGCCCTTCCCCCACAACATCCTGCCTTTCCCCTACAACATCCTGGCTCACCAGCAGCGCAGCCGCCACATGCTCTAGCAGCTTCTGCCTCACGCGCGTGCGGCGGTTTTCCGCCTGCTCCAGCTTGCAGACCCAGTCGTCGATACTCGCGTCCAGCTCGCTCAGCGCCTCCTCCTGGCGCAGCATACTCTCGTGGCTGAAGCGCGCCGTACGCGGGGACCGCAGGTAGCTGCATACCCGTGCGTGGAGGCTTCGTCGTCCTGCCCGCAGCGACCGGTGCGTCTTGAGCAGGTACCCGCAGCGCTCGTCCAGCGCCCGCAGCTCTCGTGAGAGGCACTCGACGTCTTTGGTGGCCAGCACTTGGAAGCGCAAGGCTTGACCGAGGGCTTGCTGGTGCAGCGTCGTGAGCTCGGTCGGGGAGAGGTGCGAGGCGGCGTGCGTGGCCGGGTGGCCGGTTGGGAGGTGCTCGAAGGCTCTTTGCGAGAGGAGCCTGTCTAGTTCTCTGTCTTTCTGGGGGCTGGGAGATTGGGAGTGGCCGATGGGGTTGTTCTTGGACGGGGGAGCGGGTGAGGTCTTGGGCTCGCTGGGTTGTGGTTTCGCGGGGGAGCCTTCGGAGGAAGAGCGGTTCTGGGGACGCCCGCGGTCCACGATCGAGCTGGCGCCTTCGGACCCGTGTCTTCGGTGCCCTTTCAGGGGAGAGGCCGGGTGGGCCGCGAAGGAGGGCTGGGATATATTCAGGACCTCGGAGTGTCCACGTGTGTGGCAGACGTGGTTCTGGGGGAAGTTTGGAGCGCTAGATATCCCCTTCGGCCTAGGCGACGACCTACCTTCGAAAGGCAAATGCGGGTTGGAGAATGGCTTTGGGGACGACCGAACAGGCGATGAGCGGCTGTCGATGGGGTCATGAGTATATGGAAGTCCAGAGACGGGCGTGCTCTGGACCGAGTTTGGAGCGGTGGATGCCGTGACACTGGTCGAAGTCGACGACAGGGGAGTATATGGCGAGGCCCTGGGACGCGGAGACATGCGCGCCGACTTGGGTGGTACTTCCGGGGGAGTATCATCGCCGTCACTTCTCGAGCGTGAAGGCAGACGGGATGCAGATGATTGCTGGGTCAAGCGTGCAGGCTGATTTGTCGGGGCGGGGATGACGAGTGGTGCCAGGGACTTTGGGGAGGTGGGTCGTTTTGGCGAGGCGGCGCTCTCGTTGCGTGGAAGTGATGCTTGTTTTTGAGTTTCGAAAGGTATTTGTTGAGTTTTTGGGTTTGGTTTTGGTCTCTGTGCTTGGGGTTGGGCTTGGGTTATGAGTGATGTGAGACTGTTGGAGTCTGGATTTGCACTTCTGCTGAGTGTTTTCGCTCGAGGCTGTGCGCTGCCTGCAGTATCGCCCTCAAAGCCCTCGTCCAATGCTGGGCCGGAGATGCAGGATAGGATGCTCTCGCCAAAGACATGCTGCCGCCAGCTGTTGCCAGGTACACTTATCGACTGTTCTTGCATTGCTGGGTGGCCTGGTATGGTGGCTGGCGGGTCTTGTCAGTTTTTACAAGAACTTGACAGAGAAGATGGGCTTCGGCCTGCTCTACTCACGAGAATCCATAAGCACCTCTTGGACCGTAGTCATCGGGCCCACATCCGGGCAACTGGCTTTACGCCGGCGGTTCCGATCCTTCGACTTCAGTCGCAAACTATTCCCCGACAGCGACCCGTCCTTGTCCTTGACCCCGGAAAGCCCCGTCACCAGCGACGAATCGACGTCTGCAGTCCTCTTTCCTGCTGGCGGGAGCTTCTCTTTTGCTGACGGGAACAGCTGGTACCTGCGGGGTTCGGAGGGCTGAAGCATCCGCCACACGTGCTTATCCGACTCATCGCTGAGAGGGACGTCGGGTGCCTGGATTGTTTTTAGTGAACGAGTTATCTGTATGATCTGCCTGGACATACTGCTGCTGCTACTGTTGCAGGTGAGATGACGTGGGGGGAAGATGGGGGTACAGCATTCGCCATGGTATTGTTCAGCGCCGGGCTGCTGGGAGTATTTGCGAGCCAGTCGGCAATATGAGCCATGAATGGAAGATCCAAGGCCTGCCTGGTCGAGGCCACACAGAGAGGTGTGTGGGATGGTTCCGGATATATGAGAGTCCCCGGGAGAACGCAAAGAAGAGTCCAGGTCAAGAGAGTTCTTCAAACAAGCTGCTCCTTGGACGAGAGAGCGAATACCAGGTGCCGGTGCGCAGGACGGAGAAACCAAAAAAACGACCCGCAGGATACTGACTTCCAACCAGTTATATCAAGCACGGAATGAAGGTCAAGTAAGGCGCACGATATACTTATGTATGTGGGTACATTTGTACATGCGCGCGCGCGCGTGTGTACGGGGTTCAGCCCAACCGACCGTCGACAAAAGTGCTTTGACACTGGCTAGACCCCGGACATCGAGTGCGAACTGACGGTGTTACCTTCACACAAGCAGCGCGTGCTGCCAGGGTAGCTCTTGATCTTTCCTACCCGCTCTCTAACGATGGTGTTGCTGCTGGCGTGGGTGGCTGCCTCGCAACATCCCAGCCGGAACCTGGAGAGCGAGACGACCCTATGAACGAATATTGTGGCGTCCGAGGTGCAGGAGGGGAGCAGAAAGCAGGACAGCCTCTCGCCGT
>JAENRP010000015.1:209382-224548 GCA_024741835.1 Diplocarpon mali
TGGACCCATGAAACCGCTCCAAGCCGCCTCCACGACAGGAGCTGCTCCAGCGATGGGTCTGATGTTCTGCTGGTGTGCTGTGAGCCGAAGTTGTGCTGCTGAGAGAGAACACCAACAGAGGACGGCAGGTGTCAGTGTCAGTGTCCGTGTCAGTGCCAGTGTCAGGTTCAGGAACCAAAACAATCGCCAGAGGCCGAGGGACCCCGTAGAGTCCGTAGAGTCCGTAGAGTCCGTACCGCAAGCTCACCTGGTCCGGTAATTGGAGGCGAGGGCGTGAGAGCTTGCTCTGCCGAAGTGCAGCGCCGTTTTTGGGCTGTTATTCTTCTGCATTGCAGCTGCAGAGGACTCGAGCACTCGATGGCAACCCGTTCTTCTTCAGCAGCTACGACGCCACGCCCGTGGCCCTGCAAGGGACGGCACTCGCATCTGCCTGCGCCGCGCCGTGCTTTGGTGAGTCGCCTAGACGCGGGCATGAGGCTGAATGCTGGGGAGAAAATGATCGCTGCGAGGTGGATTGCAGCCAGAGCATCGGGTGCGCGGTACTTGGGACTCGCCGCAGGGGAACTGAGATGAGGTGCCCGCCGACGTGGGCACGGGACGTCCTCCATGGCCAGCGACAGCCATCTGCCCCGAGTGGCCACCAGCCGAGGAGGCCGTGTGACTGGGTTTGTCTCCGATGGAGTCCGTCCATTCGCGAGAACGATCTTCTTCATCTGCGCACTGCTCGGACGTTGCTTTTAGGTTGGAGCGGCTGCTAATAATAAGTCAGCTGGGAGGTCGAGTAAAGAGACTAAGCGAGCACTAAGCAGCGAGACCGTCTGTGCTCGCTTCCGTCCTCGGGGTCCTGAGCTCTCTCGCTTAGGCCGGGCGGCTGGGTTGGTAAACAGCCAGAGTAAGGGGAGTCTACGAGCCAAACTCGAGCTCTGCGATTGCTCCGTCGTTTCTGCCGTCACCTCGTACTACGGTTCTCTGCAACAGATGAGGCATGGGGAATGAGATGAAGCATAGGATAGAAGAGGGACGGGTATCACCATTCTGCCGTCCGAAGCTGCACGAGACGGCGCCGCCTCGATCGGGCTCCGGCCCCAGACGATCTCGACATTTGTCCGGTAGTCAGGGCTGGCGAGCGAATTCCGTGCATCTGAAGATACCAGCATCTATATGCACATGCACACTCCTGCTCAGATTCGTGTAGATCCATATCCGATCTGCATCTACATCCACGTCCAAAGTCATGAACACAAAAACAACCCCAGCCCTCGCAGATCACAAGCCCGAGATCGAACCCACACCACTGCTCACAGCGACGAGCCCACTCAAAATAGCTGCTCAGGAACGACAATCCCCCAGGGGACGAAACTACCATGTTTCAGCCCATAACGCAGTTACTCGTTAATCTCCGGGATTCTCCTCCCCCGCCAGCAAGATTGTCTTACTCGCTCGTGCTAGCTTCTCACCAAAGCCCCTAGCTTACCTTTAGACACAAACTAATACTCGAGCGAAAAGTTACAACTTTTTCTAACGAAGTGTCCAAGAAAATGAAGAAAAAGAAAAAAAGAGGGGGAAAATGTTCGAAATAGTCCTTCAAGGCCGGCGAAGTCTTGAGAGTTATACAAAGATCACGATGAAAAGTCTTTTCTTTCTTTTCTTTTTTTCTCTTTCGAAGGCTGTAATCGCAGCAAGGTTTATAAAGTCGAGAGTATTTCCTCCGGAGACGGATGAACCGAGAACGGATCACCTGGGTACCTATCCTACAGGAACACTCTCCTTCAGAACAATAAACAAATACCAATCTATACGTTCTTGAATAACCAAGTATTTGAACCAGGCCATGAGCTTAAACATAAACACGAGGACTAAACCAAAGTTCTTTTCTTCTTTTTTTCTTTTTTTCTTCCTGTTTATGATTATTATTAGTTTGCTTCACAGCCCAGCCCGACGGCGAGAATTCCTCCGAGGCACTCATTATCCTCTCTCTTCCACCACCCATACGTTGGTCGACTTTCCTTATGCTGTGAAGTTTGCATTCTCGCTCCGTAGAGCGAGTCATCGGCTCCAGGAGGCGGCTGAGAGGTGAGAGTCGGTATTGCTTTCCCGACGAGGTGCATCTCCCAGTCGGATATTTCGTATGATGGGTCTCTCGGTATATCATGACACCGCCGTCCTTTCCAGTAACACAATAGACCTTCTCACCCTAGGGTTTCAAGCGCTGGTTTGGGGGGGAGAAAGGAGCGCGACCCTCAGGCTCGACTCTCGAGAGGAATAATTATACCTACGACCTACCTACCTGATCTTTCCTAGACGGAATCCCCTCACTCTATTAAAGCAGCAGCAGAACATGCCCCAGGTCCTAGTCCAAGTCCTTCTCCCTTCTCCCTCACAACCCCCTCCGCAGCCGGACAGAAACACGTCCTTGAAACGAGACGGGAATACCGCTCGCAGTTGGATTGCGAGGGCGCCAATCGCGATTCCTCACTCTAGAATCAAGAATCTAGAATCGCATCTTCTCGTCGAGGCGGGGTGGTTAGTGGCTTCTGCCTCTCCTCAGGCGGAGGAGCCGTGCGCTCGTCTGTGCCGATACGGGGTTTCGGGTTCTGTCCTCTCTTTTTCTTTTTCTTTTTCTTTTTCTTTCTCCCATTTCTTTTCTTTCCTTTACGTTTCTCCTCCCTGGGACCTAAGCTACCATCCTTCAACCGACCGAGTCTCGCCTCTCCTCGCTTGCCGTCCCCCAACGGCCCGCCTCCAACTGCGCGCGCTTTCGCTCAGAACTGGACAGTGTGGCTGGATCCCTTCTTCTGGTAAGGTGATGACGTCTGGCGTCCGGCCTGTCGATGCATCCACCCCCTAGCTGGCGGCTCACTAAGGATCCCTCCCAGGTGGCGTACCCGCAGTGCTGTACTCAGTCGCTGTACTCGGTCGCGGAGATCCCGGTACGTCAATCCAGGGACGGCGAGCTGCCCAAGTGTTCCAGATCCTAGGTCTGGCGGCTTGAAGGGTTTTACAGCGCACTGGTTGGGATGAGCCTACCATACTATACTTTACTGTAGTGTTACATACCACAGAAAGAAGCAACTGCCAAAAGCCAAACGTACCGTGGTCATATGATATCGACAGGACTTGACAACTCAAGACGGACTCGCTCGGCAGCATCAGCCAGCGGCAGAACTCGTGCCGGCCTGCTAGAGAGCAGTCGTCTGCTTGGACGTTCATCTTGCTGAAGCTAGGTGGAAGGTTCTGCTCTGAGAATTCACCACCACTCCAAACGTCTGAAACAACCCGATACTCGTGATGTAAGGGTAAATTTGGCAAGACATGTGTGCCATGTTCCACGTAGCGTAGATGAAGCAGCAGCTCGAGCGTCAGTGGCCGGTTCTAGCGCAGGAGATGGTGATGGTAATACAGTTCCATTTCTACGCTCATCGAGCTTGTGAGATCGACTCTAGTGAGGGTTCTACTAGTACCCTTGAGCCGGGGAGAGTATCTGCAAGTCGATACAAAATAAGTTCACGACTCGGAGACTTGGGTCTTTTCATGATTCTTGTGACATAGTCTTCGGGTAACTTCTCCCATCGACCTCATCCGGTCTATAGGAATCCCACCATCAGTAGAAAGTAGAGGGTAGAGAATATCGAACAGCAAGCCCTGTCTGCACAGCAGTCCTGTACTCGACTCTCCAAGTCACATGAAACAAATCGGGAGATATCTAGACAATGTCCGCTGACGCAGCCAGAACCCCGAGCACTTGGCCACATGCGAAAGACTCCGCTCCGCTGGGATCTCGCCAAGCCTTCCCGCCCGTCCTCGAATCCACGTGCGCGGTCCAGGCTAAGCCGAACCCAAGAAGCCAAAACCCCGAAAATCCCATACAAACCACTCTGGAACCCGACTAGTATCCCCCTGTGAACCGCTGGCTCACGCACGCACGGGCCTGCTCGTGAGGGTGGATTGAATCAGATCAGATCAGAGCAGAGCAGATCTGGTCAGAGCAAAGCAAGCATCGCTCTGCTCCATCTCGTTTTGGCCGGCCGATGCACGCAGCACATCCATAACGGACTCGATGGGAAATCCCAAGGAGGCCTAGGTCAAAATCGCTCCTGAAGCCCATAAGGGAATTAAGTCATGGACCCCTTGCAGCTTTGCTCTCGCCCTCTCTTTCCTGCAGGTCTTGATCTCTATGGATAGCCCCGTGAGGGAGGTATATTCACCTAACTCTCCATCTGATTCTCTGCTTCGGTTCTCATGGGCTGGTATGGTTATCGACCCTCGAGCTCGAGCTCGATCTTGGGATCAGGTGATGAGGAGAGGTAGGGGGAGAGATCGAAGTTATGGATGCAACGGTGCGGCTTGTATGTAGGTACCCTGCTTAGAATCTGTACCTACCGACTTTGAGGACCTACTGACTCACTTTTTGTGTGTTTTTCGATCCTCTGTGCCTGGAAAAAAAGAGCTCCGTAGTGACACTGACGTTGAACATGCCTAATTAATAATTCGTGCTTTCGTAGAAATTTCGTAGAAAGATATAACCAACGCATTTCCGAGGCCAAAGAGCGGTTGAATGTCCTGCCGTTGCAGAAGAATTAGCAAGACACGCTAGAAGCCATAATCTTGCAAGTTTTTTTACTATCCTAACGTCGAACCGAAACGCATTCAGTTGGGTCGGCTCTCGCTCGTACCGAGTTGAGATTTACATCTTAAAACGTTTACAGTACCAAAAGAGAAAACACTTCCCGAGAACCAAGGGACTCTAAACCATTATTCTCAGTACAGGATCATGCATGGTGAGAAACGTTAACTCACCGAACCCTCAACCTTGGACTTATCCATATCATATGATAGTGATAGGAGGTCCACGCGCTACCATTGCGCCAAGCCCCCTTTATATGCACGAAAGCTGATGACCCGTCGAATTCATCTTCAGCTCTATATACCGCAAATTCAAACTCTCACGACATAACCCAACGTGACATGCATACTCCGACACCAATAAATGTAAAAGCAATGACGATCGTATATCCATGCGCCTCGCATTTCTAGCAGATGGCATTACTGAGACCGACCTCACCCGGCGCGGCATTCAGACCGTGAACAGCATTTTCGGAGGAAGCCGACAGGTCACTTGCATGGATGTACGATACATAGCTATGTGCACAACTTGTCGGGAGGTTAATCTTCCTCTGGCGATTCATTCGATCTTGACTTTTGAGAACGGTCCTGTCTAGTCACAGAGTTCATGGTCCTTGAGGTCCCCTTCTTTGACATCCGCGAAGTGCCAAATGTTACCAGCACTGTAGTTGATACACCACAACAGGATTAAATCTTGCAACGCTTACGATTGGAAGAAGAAAAACGAATCCGGTTCGAAAGAGCTGGACTGGATTGCTTCACGAGACAGCTTCTCGTGAAGGATGACGTCGGTTAAAGCCTACCTGAGCCAATACTCCCGCGGGATCTGTGTTGAACTGCCCTTTCTTCTGCCGTATATGATATGTTGGCGAAGAGAACTTAGAGCTGAGTTGCGAACTTTGAAATCGTTACGTAATGGAAAATAGATTCCGAAAATTTGGAAAAGTAGGAGTCAAGCAGCAAGCCAACATCTACCTACGACTAAGCCCAGGTGAGAATATGGAAAGCCCAGGTTATTCCCAGTATTGCGAAGTCTATTTCTTTGCACTCGCTACATGTCCTTACGTATACACAAGAATACATTCTTCATGAGGAATCTAGGCCCTGCCGTTCGTAGCTTACAGGCAAGTTTCAGGACGGCGCTCCAGATACAAATTATGGAGTTTTCAGGCTGAGCAGGTATCAGAGTGGGTTGAACGCGAGTGGCGGATATGCATGCGAAGATGGATACTTCTCCACCTATCCCTTAGGTTCTGTCGAATGACCGAGACCTGGGCTAGGAGTGAGATCTCGCGATCAGACACGTTGCGTATATCTACACGCCATGTAAAACGATATCCTGAGTAACATTAACCGTCGGAGATGAGCATAGAGTGAGGTCCGTACAGCTGGGCATTAGAGGCAAGGGGTAGAGCAGGAGTTTATCCAGTCCCTTACGTTCTCTCATTCTGCCCAGGTGCTTGCGACGGACGGTCTGAGATCCTGACCAGAGGTCATAGAGGTAGTAGATAAAGGAGCCCAGATATGTTGATCCATGTGCTTCGCCAAGTTTGGGTTGTTGAGGCGGGCGATGAGGGGGCCGACTCAGGCTAGACTGCCCGCATAACTCCAACTACTACCTGGCTCGAAAAGCAACGGTGGGCGTGGGGGAACCTGAGGCGTGGGCATAGTTGAATGTGCCCGAGAGAATGGATCTGTAGACACGGACCCTGGTGTGCAGTGATGGAAAAGAAGGGGGAAGATGGGAGAGGTGGAGGAAATCTGAAAGAAAGGGGGTAAGGGGGGATTATAACAAAAATAGATATATAAAGCGTCTAACGACACCCCAGAAATCTCACGTGCATCACACGCTTTCGAGAACCGCTGCTCCATTGTCATAGTCTCGGTCGCCATAACTACCGTCGTGCAGAATGGGTGGAGTCGCCACTTATTCTGGATAACCTCCACGTGACTAGGCTTAGTCATGGGAACCTCCTTTTTTCCCTTCGAAGTCTCCTAGAACTACATAGACCAGAACACAATAAATCAATCATCTTCAGACGATTGAGCGAGCCTCTTGAGCGACCCAATGAAGGCCCTCCAGCCGACCGCACAACAACTACCCATCGTGAAAAAACTTGCTAAAATTCGATATTGAACTTGAAGCCCTTTAGTAATGATCGTTGAACCTCGCTTCAAGTCAAATCTACCGAGAGATATTGATTCTTGATGCAGTAAAGCTCTGTAGGGGCTTGATGCGTGAGGCTTGGATCTTGAAACATTAGTAGCACGCTCTAGATTTGCTGCATTCTCAAGTTACAATGTGATCAGCACTAAGGAAGTATACTTCCGCCAAGGGTAAATTGTAACGTGATAGCCATCTGCGAACGAAAGAATATCAGATGCCAGGGAGAAGCAGGGTATCGCTTACACCGCCGACACACCAGCCTCCGCGGCTGATATGTCGCTTGGACGGCCATTTCGAGCTTGTCTAAGCGTGGGAAATATTCACTGGATTGGCCTTCGAGAATTTTGCAAGAGAAACTCAAGGGAAGGTAATTGAAGACTGTGGCGGATGCATAAGCGAGGAGCGACTCTGTATTCGTGTATTTGTATGGGGGTTTCCAGACTTTACCGCACGACTTGACCCAATGGCTTTTGGCTGGAAGATTTAAGAGAGATATGTACCTGAAAAATACAGGCTCAAAATACGCAGCCGCAACAATGCTTGGTGACGTACGCTGAGTAGATCTCTACCACGCCATGAACACACCTACACACGCATGGGATTGAGCAACAGCGCAACCGCATCAAGCCCTTTTCTACCCCTGATTCCTACTCCGCAGCCTTCAGATCTTTCTCCACCATAGTCCTACAAATCGGATGATAGAATTCCTTATTCTTCTCAAACGTCTCCAATGCCAATTTCCTATCCACGGCATTCAGCTTCCTGAAAAGTGGCCTAACAAACTTCATCCGTCCCACCTTCCCCAGCAACTCTGCTGTTGGCTGATACACACTCTCATCCTTAGCTGATAATCCGATCCCGAAATAGCGCATGCTCAGCTCGACGTTGCGCGATGCGATCAGTGAATAGGCTTTGCCCATGGCTTGCGACTGGGACGGGGAAAGAGGCGTAGCGAAAAGCTGGACCTTTTCGAGGAAGACGACAATTTGGTTTGCGGAGAGGCCGACGATGTCTGACGGCGAGGGGACGTAGGAGGGGGATTCCCATTTTTTTGCGAGGGCGTAGACGCCGTCGACCATGCTGGTGTCGAAGGTGGGTTTTGGGGGGAGCCCGGGGGCGTAGAACCATGTGTCCCAGTCGACTGATTCGAGGGCCTTGGAAGCTTCTTTGTCGGAAGAAAAGAAATCGAGGAGCGTGGTCTTGAACTCGTAGGAGTCAAGGGATTTGCAGGACCAGGTTTTGAAGTAGTGCGGGATGAACTTGTCGAATGACGGCTTGGTAATTAGCTTTTCGAGGTAGTAGAGGAAGTGAAAGCCCTGTTGAGGTTAGAAGTGTTCGGTGGTGAGAGCTGGAAGACTTGCCTTTTCATACGGGATGCTACTGAAAGAATCGTCTGGATCCCTGCCCTTGAGATCGACAACGAGCTTAGTGAACTCATGGTCAGCGCCAAAGTTGTTGACGGAGTCCTCTGTGATATAGTCAGCGCTATTAATGCTGACAGCACATGTAAACATATACCTAACGCTTTCCACCCAATAATCGCAGAGAAATCACGATGCGGCTCTCCATGGACAGCAGCTTGAATTCTGCGTTCCAGATAGACGGTCCACCCTTCATTTAACCACATATGTTCCCAACTAGCATTCGAAACTAAATTACCGCTCCAACTATGTGCAAGCTCATGAGCGACGACGTCGATATTCTCCCGATCGCCACTGATAATCGTGGGGGTAGCAAATGTAAAAATCGGATTCTCCATTCCACCATATGGAAAACTGGGAGGGAGAACCAAAACATTATACTGGGTCCACTTGTATGGGAAAACTAGTTTCTCGGCCACTTCAATGTACTTCTCGATATCGTTCTCTAACTCCCATTTGGCATCTGAGAGCTCCTCTGGGCCCGTAGACACCAAAGAGCGGGGTCCAACAGCTGCTGTAGCGATATCCCCCGAAGCAAGCGCAAACAAGTACGATGCCATTGGGATATCTTGGTGAAAAGAATAAAGTAACGTTCCAGCCTCTCCATTCTCTCCATGCTGGAATGCAGAAGCGCCGGTGGGCAACCCGCTGGCAATAACCGGGAGAGGAGACCGGATACGGAAATCATACGTGCTCTTCACATCCGGAGTATCTTGACAGGGGAAGATGGAGCGGTTGTGGATAGCCTGGCTCTGGGAGAACATGTACGGATACTTCTTGTTCCCTGTCTGAGCGGGTGGGAGCCATTGCAGAGATGTGCATTTGTCAGTCGTGGCGAGGGTGATGGCCAGCTCGACGACACTACCTTTGGATGCACCGCCAGGTATTCTCACCGAGAGGGGACTGCCGTAGGGCTCGGATCTTTCAGCAACCTTCCAGTCCTTGATTTTGGTTCCATTGAGGCTGATGTCTGAGATGTCCAGGAAGCTGGTATCGAGTACGATGTCTTCAGAATCCTTATCGGTGACAGACTCGAGTTGCAGAGTGACGGTTCCCGTGAGCCGTTGCTTCTTGAAATCGATGGCAAAGTCTGCGATTGTGTGCTTCGTCTTCCAGTAGTTGTAGTTGGAAACCGTGGTAGGGTCACGAGGCTTGGTGATAGAGACCATCTTGCGAACGAGAGTCATTTGAGCTTGTTTGGAGGGCAGTCGAGCACGAAGAGCCGATCTGGCGGCGATACTGACAAACAGGAGAAGTGAATTCATAGACCGTAAATATGCACTTCTGGAGTCGATGCTCGTGAGTTGCTCTAGAAGTTGCAGCTTCTGTATTGGGCCTAGAGCAACTTGCGGGTCTGAGTCACGTGGTAGTACTAAGTTTGCATCTCATCATGAGTTCTCTATTTCTTCTTTTTCCTTACAACACCACTCCCACCCCTTCAAGCCAACACCTCGAAAGCTTGTGGCAGCATCTGGTACAACATGTCTGCCAGCAGTACATTATCGCGGCTTCTGCTTGAATTTTGGAGGCAGCGTGTGGCTGTGTAGCTTTCATTGGCTTTCGCGCCGCTGTTCAGAAGTTGCCCGCCTGATGCTTCTCCCACGGCCTTCCTTCGACACTGCGCCAGGCCTTATGCATTAAGATAACTCATTCATTCTTTGTGCTATTCATAGCTTACATTACGTGATTGTTTAACTACTTGGTGTGTTCAAACTCTTTCAATCAAATCTTTCCTCCGACACTGGGGGCTCTGCTGCCCCCGGCACCTATACTATTATGATGAACGAATGGTCCGTGTTACTGAGCGGCCTCAAGAACCGTGTTATGGCGATAAAACCAAGCATTCACATGCATTTCTGAATTTCCCTTTCGTCCTACGTGACTGGCTTCAACACTGTGTGCAGTCTGCTAACACTAGACAGACTCCCTCCTTCACATTCGCATTCTCTCTTGTGCCGCCCGCGGCTTGCCTAGCGAAATCGAAATACTCGGATCTCAATTTTGGACACATGCGTGGCAATTCAGAGGGATGTAAGTTAGGTAAGGGACTTGGGTATAAATCTGCTTGAAAAATCTACGGGGCTTTGAGGCTCGCATTGGTTGACAACTATGAACAACCCGGGTAATTTGCCAGCGTGGCCTTCAGTAGGTAAGTAAATATGCTCTTGCAGCTTCTAGCCAAGGTCCAGAGAGAGAAGGCCTTGCAAATCGGTGACCTCACGCCTCTGCCAGACTTTCTCAGCTACCTTGATCTTATCAAAGCTTCCCTCCATCTGGAGCACTAAATATTATTATTTTAACACCTTGCTTTACGGTTCTGCAAGCTTTCTCCGTTCGGTTTCTACGGGACCAATCAGGCTTTTCCCACTTACCTAGCTACAGTATTACCAGTAGATGCAAAACGTGATCGCGTACCAGGCCTAGTCCGCACGTCTCGGACTCGTGAGGATACTGTATCATGAGTTCGGGGAGATTGGCTGCTTCAACGGGGTTTATCTGCGTAAATACGATTTCTTTCAGGCTAGGAAACTTCAACGCCCGAGAATGGAATAGATACCCTGACTCCACGGCACCAAACCTTACAGACATCTCCCCTTGAACCGTCCGGAAATCCAAGCAACCCGGGAAAGAAAAGTAGCGGCCCTGAGTCTATTCTCCTTGATGCTCTCCCATCCCCGCCGCGTATTACGCCAATGGAACTTCAACAGTGTCTTGATATTTTAAGTGTGCTAAGCAACCGATGCGTATCTATCTTCTGTGCGGAACCTGTAGGTAGCGAGAAAGGGAACTGCGGACCGTTCTATTGCGTAGTCGTTCCGAGGGACTGGAAAGTTGTGCCGCTTCTGCCGAGGCACGAACTCTCTCTCGTCCGGCTCCATTGTTTTGCCCGCTTAGGACGCCCCTGGCTCGCTCTCTGGATGTTTACGAACACGGTCCCGATACCAACGGCTACTCACGCGCGTGAGTTGGAGCCAGAGGAAACGGGGAGTGCCGATGAACCTCGGCGGACTCTTGTCCCCAGTCCTTGCCTGCTTTTGGCTTTTATGGCCGAATGCGACGCCGACGCGACCTGCCCAGTTGAAGAGTGGACATCTTCGTAGGATCTGTCACGATCCGCCTCGTGGATTCGCGCGTGAGATCACCGAAGTCACTCGAGGGACGTTGCAGGGGTCGGAGGATGTATTGCGGGTATGTAGCAGAGGCTTGCCAACCAGGAGATAGAGAGACGCGCGCACGGCGAGCTAAGTGTAAACTCTCCTGGCGTATTTGAGGGGTCAATCAGAGCGAGGCATGGGAGCAGTGGAAGCGGGCTCCTGCTTTGATGGAGCCAGTCACCGTTGAGAGGGGTGCAGATTCTTTGCCAATACCGTTCAATCAACTGTAGAGAGCATGGATTACACAGAGGAAGACCTCGTTGGGAGGGCTACGTTGCTACGGGAAGAAACAGCGGAGATGCCACGGATCTGACGATCGGGTTCTGACCCGGTGCGCGAGCGCGTTGGTGACGGCGCCGCGGACCGGTCTCGAGAATCCAAGTCCCCGCGTGGGATCTTGCGCGCCAGGACACGTCGGGCACAGCTTTGAAGGGGCAGCTTTCCGGCCGTGTTTTGCCATGCTTCCACGCGTCCCTGCATCCGCAGAGCCTGGTCCTCCACCGCATCAGCCCCCCCCGATGTTCAGGTTTCGTTCTCCTGCATGGTCGTGGTGTTTCGCTCGGCCGGCGTCAGCAGGTCGCCGGCCCTCGTCCGCTCCTCCTCGGCGGCCTTCATCATCTCGGCCAGCTTCTCCGCCAACTTCCGCTGTTCTGCCTCGGCCTCCATCAACTCCTGGGCCCGCTGCGCCTCCTCGGCCGCCTTCCTCGCCGCCTCGGCGGCCTGGGCGGCGGCGAGGTGGCGGAGGCGGTCCTCTTCCTGCTGCCGCAGCTCCTCCTCCGTCGGCGCCGGCTCCAGCCCGGTCTGGTTGAAGGCGAAGCTCGGCGGCACGTTGTCGCTCATGGTGTGGTTCAGCGGCACCCGGTCCTCGGCCGCGCGGTAGGCGGCCAACGCCTCCGGGGAGAGGGTCTGGGTGTAGGCCGTCCAGTTCCGCGGCTGGGAGGGAGGGAGCTGCACGTCTCGCAGCGGGTTCGGGCGGCCGAGGAGGCGGGCGGCGTAGTCGAGGCGCTGGAAGTGGGTGGTGACGATCTCGGGGTCGCCGAGATAGTTGAGCTTGTGGCCGCATCGGTGCTCCAGGAGATCGTCCAGCGTGGCCCCCTCGGCGCAGCAGCCGCCGTAGCAGTCGCCCATCCAGTTCACGATGGACGAGAGTTCTCGCTGCCGCCGGGTCTGGTCGATGATGTGGAGGATGGTGGGGATGGCGAGTTCGTGGAAGACGCCATGCGCCCCGAACAGCGTCGCGAGGTAGATGTAGTCCGGCCAGAGGTGGCGCGGGATGTAGTAGATATCCGACCAGCCCACGCACCACTCCCGCGGATTGAAGCGGAATTCGGTGCCCGCCGCCGCCAGGTCGCTGAGCGCGTGGAGGAGAGCGTAGTGCCAGTTGCGGTCCCCCAGCAGACCCTGCCAGCCCCCGAGTCTCTCGCGCTTCGTCATGCAGACGAACGTTGGGCCCCCCCCGATCCCATCCCCGTGGCGGCTGATGGCCATCCACATCTTGGTGTAGTCTTCCTCGGCGAAGTCCATGGGATGGATCCACGCATCACTCTCTGGTCAGCCTGGCCCGACCCCCTTCTCGCGCGCGACACTTACAAGTGGAATTGAAACAGCCCCGTGATGTCCGCGGCCGACCGATTGGGGGCGGACGACTCGTTCCGTGCTTGCTCGAGTATGTAGCGCATCGTCCGCGCGATCTGCACGTACGGGAACAGGCCGTCGCCCCAGTTGTCGTGTGTCAGGTTCTGGAACTCGGTCTTCAGGGGAGAATCGATGTACGAAGGCATGCTGAGGTGCAGAGTGTGGAAGAACGGCTCGTACTTCTGGATCAGCGGCACGCGCTCTTCGTGGTGGCTGTTCCAGCGGATAAAGGCCATCGTGGTGTTGAAAGGGGAGTGCAGCGTCTCGACCTCCGCCGGCGGCTCGCCTTGGGGGAGTTGCATCGTCTCGCAGAAGCAGATGATGCCGATCGTGGCCCCGGTGAAGGCGGCGAGGAGGGGCGCGCGCAAGATCTGGAAGCCGGTCAGTCGCGGCTCTGCATGAGGGGTGCGTGGGAGCTCACGGGGTTCGAGGAGATGAAGTGGAATGGACGCCGAGACTTCCTCTCTTCGGTCAGGGTGACCACTGGTCTCTTGGCCGCCGGGAACTCCATGTACAGGTACGAGGATATAAACACGATCAACCCGCCCGGGAATATCAGCGGCGCCGTGTTGGTGCCGAACAGGATCGGCGAGATGTAGAGCAAGATGCCTGTCGCCACCGCGGTGGCAAGACACTTTATCACGGCGTTGGCGTCTGTCCAGGTCAGTGACTCGGACCGGATCCGTCTGGAGCAACAAACCCACATTTGTACACTGCGGTAATCGCAAGCCCAATGAACACATTGCTGACGATGACCAGATACGCTGCCGCACTCGTGTAGCCCTCGAAGAGCCCCGGCTCGTTGCCTGCGTAGTAGCTCAGCGTGAGGTGAACCATTGCATTGATGCAGACACCACAGCCGTACAGGACGGCATTCTGAGCGTGGATCGATGCCTGGTCGCTCTTCAGCAGAGCTTGATTGTACACTCCTGCCACAGCGGAGATGGTGACCTGGAAGATCAGAACCATGTAGGTCGAGTAGGGGTAAGAAGACCCCGTCTCGGGCCTGTACTGGGTTGTTACGAGCCCACACAGCTGGATGATAATGGCTATCCTGCTCACCGAATCAGCAAGGCCGCGTCTCGATGGTCGAGAGGGAAAGTCACGACCCATCCTGGGGGCTCCCAAACGATCGAGGGTATCGGGGGGGAGCACGACGCGTACCATTGAACCTTGGATATGTCCGAGTTGAGGGCAAACACCATCAGCAGTGCCGTGATGAGGATCACGCCGGACTTGATCAGGGCCACGGTGCCGGGATCTGCCAACTTGTACGCGACGAAGATCTGGGCCCAGAGGTCAGTCGGGGTACCGCAGAGGCTCGGGAGCGGGCACGTTACGGTGTTGTTGATCAGGGCATACAGCAACGCCAGCTTCGCGAAGCCGAATCGGTTCTCCACCGAGACCTTGTCCAGCGTCGCGGCATAGGCAGCGAAGAGAGAGCGCTTCTTCCGGCCCAGCTCATGCTCATATATCATCCGCTCGGACTCGGCCCCCTCCTCGGCATCTTTGCGCTCGTCATCTGACATGGGCGAAATCAAGATCGCTTCGTGGGTCGGCGTGGGATGTGCCGCGTCCCTCGCACAGGCGCGGACGATGAGGGCGGAGGAGATCAGGAACTTGCAGAACTCGGAAATCGTCACGGAGCCGGATGTCGAGAAGGCGTACTTCCCCCCGGTCTGGGAGGACATCATGATGCATCCGATGCCGACCTGGATGACGACCAGACATAGCGCGGAGAGGTACGCCGGATTGTACGATCGCGACCAGAGGCTGGCGAGCCAACTCATGTTGAATATGCTGAGGAGGGGAGATGCCATGATTGCGGGAATCATGAGTTCAATTGCTCGCGGAGAAGAGAGCGAGGGATGCAGCCTGAAAAGCCCAACCGTTGAGCCAGCGAAAATCCCTTGCTGTGTCTCAGGCAAGCACATTCCTGGTGAGTGGTGGAGAGTCAAGTGTCCAATAGGTAGCGCCACCCGTTGCCACGCGTTGCCACGGCTGAGATTCAGGCAGCTTTTCCACGGCGATTCCTCGCAAATCAGTATCTAGTTGACGTGGTCGACCTCCGGGCGCACGCGCAAATTCTGGCTTGTTTACTTCGGTTGTGCCTGAGCTGTCAGAAGCGAAGAGAGTGGATACGAAAACTGGGTACACCCGTGCGT
>JAENRP010000015.1:228651-281526 GCA_024741835.1 Diplocarpon mali
CCCGCCCCCGCCCCCGCCCCCGGGCCATCCGGACCGGGAGGATCTAGACGTTGAGACCCTGGTTGATGATCTGCTGCGTCTTCCGGGCGCTGGGTGCGCTGACCCGGAGGAGCTGGTCGAGCTGTTGCTGGCTGATGGTGATGCTCT
Organism: Diplocarpon mali; assembly: GCA_024741835.1. Classification (NCBI taxonomy): domain Eukaryota; kingdom Fungi; phylum Ascomycota; class Leotiomycetes; order Helotiales; family Drepanopezizaceae; genus Diplocarpon; species Diplocarpon mali. The sequence goes on from JAENRP010000015.1 coordinate 228,799, forward strand.
TGCCCGACACCCACCACCGCTTGCCTTCGGCGCAGGTAGGGGTCGTCAGGCTCCCGTCGTAGCTCCAGTACTCCTTCAGGTTGTTGCCCTCGGCCAGAAGCTCCGACATCTCGAGCTCGTCCACGTGGATGCGGTCGGCGGACGTGGTCGCAGGCGCCTCGGGGAGGATCTCGAAGAACTCGGATTCGGCGCCCACGGTGATGGGGAAGCCGACGACGCCCTGGGGCGCGCCGCTCGCGTCGCCATGCACGAGATGGATCTCGGCCGTGACGGGCTTCCCGTCGATGGTGTGCTCCGAGGGGGTGTGGGTGTGCTATCCGCGGCGTCAGATCCGTGGCAAGGGGGGGGGGGATATCACGTGCGAGGACGGAGGACTTACGAAGCCAATCAAGTAGTACGTGACCCCGTTGGCCGTGAACGACGGGTTGCCCGATGCGTCTCGCCCGTTGACGTTGTCCACCGCGAACGAGGGGCCGAAGCCCCAGTTGGACAGGTAGCCGGCGATCTCGGTCGCGTAGCTGAAGGTGGGCACTTGCACCTTGGAGAAGTTGCCGGCAGGCAGGTCGATGGGAGACTGCTTGGTGCCGCTGGAGCAGATGGGGTACACTAGACGGCGCGTTAGCTGCGGGCTCGTGGTTCTGACCGGAGGGATCTCTACGCTTGGCCCAGGCAGCTTGATCGTCGAAGTTCCAGGGCAGGGCGGCCGCGCGCTCGCTGAGCCGGGATGCGGGGGAATGATCCGGGCAGGCGAGGACGCCGCTGAGGGCGGCGAGGGTGACGAATGTGCGGAACATGATGGTCGGGAAGAAGCTCGGGAAGAGGCTCGGGAAGAAGCTCGGGAAGAGGCGCGGGAAGAAGAGAAAGGGTAAAGAAAGAAAGAAAAACCGGCACGGGAAAGTGAGAGTGAGAAGAGAGTGAGAAGAGAGCGCGCTGGTCCTGATGAGCGGCCCTCGATCGCATCGTCCCGGATACTTATAGAAGGATTCCTCTCCAGCGCACTCATGCCAACCCTGCCACGGTCTCAATCTCTCGAGGGGAGTCGGCTTCTCGCGCACGTCAGGATAGCCCTTGCGAACGATGCCCTCACGAACCAAGGACGCCGGGCACGCCTCAGCCTTCTTGATGGTGGAAGAGCGGTCCTGGGCCTCGTTTGGGCGCCGGCTGGGCAATCAAAACAACACGGGTCCCAAGATCTTGTAGCCCTACGGGGGGGGGAGCCGCGGCGGCGACGCAGTGCCGAACGACTTGAGATTGCTGCGCTGGCGCCCGAGTGAACGACGCGGCTTATGACTCCTCCGCTTCTCCCAGGAGGGTCGCCCGTTCCAGGTCAGCCATGGCGGCGTGGGTCGTCTCATCGCAAGGAGAGGCCTCTCTGCACCGGGGACCCACGAGTCCCGGCAGAAGGGTCGGTGTCATCCCACTGCCTTTACCCCTTTGACGGCACCCAACAATCTACCTCGGACGGCTCATCCCAGCAACCTAGCTCCGATGGCCTTGGAAATTCTTCTTGCCTCCGTCCCCCCCCCCCCGGTCGAATCGCTCTAGATCGCGGGCATCAGCAGGAGAGAGAGGGATCGCGTCGAGCGCGGCGTCGAATTGATGGCCGAAAAGTCTTGTACCGGCGAAAAGGATGAAGCCGGAACACGTCTGAGATCAGGAAGGGGGGGGCGTCGAAGATAAGCGCAGATTGACCGTGCGGGGCCGCTAGTGCACGCGTGTCCCCGGCTCCATCTCCCGTGACTCGACGCATCTCCCGTGACCCGACGCATCTCCCGTGACCCGAGGCTCCTGTTCGCTGACGGGCATCGAGAATTCGCGAAAGAGGAGGAGGTCGACGTGGAACTGGTCGACGACGACCCCCGAGGCCCCTGGCTGACCTGCGCTTCCGTCTTCTCGTCCCGGTCCCGTGATCCGGCGGCTGAGTGTTTCCCCTTCGCTGGGCGGGCCCTTGGACGTGTGGAAGGTCGAAGCTACGGCCCCCACCCCACCGCCACCCCCCCTCTACGTCCCCCGCCGACGAGGGGGGCCCCGGCCACTGGGTCCGGAGTACTGGGTCGTTCGTCGACTCGGGGCGCTCTGCACGGAGACTAGCTCCGCAAGAAAGAGAAGACCGGATGGCCGGACTCGGGTCGCCGATCGCCGGGGCGCAGCGAGCGCTCGGGGCCGGAGAATGGAAGCGCATCTGCAGGGAAGGACACTCGATGCCGAGAGATGAGGGACGGACGACACGGCGCGGCAGCCGAGCATCGGCGCAGCCGGGAGCCGAGATGACAATCTTGAGAGGCCGGGGATCCCTTGCCGAGTCGGCAAGCTCCCGGGCCTAGCTTCGGGAGGGGTTATTTTGGTCTCTGGTCTTTGGGGTCCCGGTGTTTGGGTCTCGGGTCGCTTGGGATTTGGAATCCGGCGGCTCCGTCGCCGGCCGAGCCAACACCACACGCGAGCGTCATCCCTCCCAGCCTTGCGAGCCCGTCATCCTTTCCATCCTCATCCTGGCAAACCCGTGCCCGGCACCCTGGCCGGCAGAGCTGTGGCAGCTATCACGCCGGCTCCTCGTCTGCCGAACCTGCGTCGGGATGTGACACGTGATACGACGACTACGGTCCCATGCATTCCCGCCTGTTTCTGCTCTTCGTGACATGGACGGGACGTTGAAGAACGGCAAGACGTCACGCAGCGACAGCCTTCCCCGGCCTGGCGCTGCACGGAGGATCGTTTTGACGCTGAGACGCCGTGGGGTCCATGGCCGCCATGCCACGGCTCGGCGACTGGACGTCGTCGGGACCGGCTCTTCTCGACGGGCTGCAAATACGGGCATATCCATCGCCCGGACGGGATTTGCCCACCTGGCCCCTCACTCGCCCTCACTCGCCCTCACTCGCCCGTCCGCATTTGCAGGCTTGCTGGGAAGAGAGGAGTATCATCGCCAGAGTTGCGAGCCAGCCCTGCCCGTGTGAGACGGGGGCATGAGATGAACGGGCGCGGTGTCTCTCGGTCGGAGATGCGGACAGCGCTGACAGCAGTCGTGGCAACGCACTGCTTTCAATCGCCCTCGGCTGCTCTCTCTCTCTCGTCTCGACGGCGGTGCTGGTCGTCACGGCCGGCTCACCGTCGCTCGTCCTGCCCGTCCCGTGCAAAGCCCCGCCGGCAGAGACGGGCGGTGAGCCCGGCGGTACCGCTGGCATCCGCTGTGTACAGCCCTGCATTACCCCGGAGAGAGGGGGAGAGAGGCGCGGAGTGGACACCTTGCACTGGACTGCGGACTTGTTTCCTTGGCCTGTGGCGGAGCACGAAACATCTCTTCTCTCTCTCTTCCCCCCCCCCCCGCCCCCGGGTTCACCCCAGAGCGAGGGGTTCGTGGTGAGCGGGTAAATTTAAAGTTGCGTTCCTGGGGACGGCGTACGGGGGGGGTACAACGGACTCCCCCGTCTCCCCGCGAGGCTGAGCCGCTGCCGCGACCCTCTTGGCCCGGACAAGTTCGGCCGACGAGCCTCAACGGGACTGGGCCCCCGACCTCACAACCCCATGAAACGTCGGGCGTCTGGCCGGGCCAGGGGGAGAGAGCAGCAGGGCGTCTGGTCGCCGCCGACGCATCCGGCGATCGTCGCTCGGCGGGGCCGGCCCAACGGGGCTCGCTCGACAAAGTCCCGGTCGGTATCACAGGGGGCTGAGGCACCACACCGATAGGGGTTCCCGGATGTGTATTCTGTTGAATCTGTTTTCGCAGGCCGAAAGTCCCGAGGGGCCATTCTAGGCGCCTTGCCAAGGCGACTTGCCAAGGCTAGGCTATCTACACGTGACTGTACGTGACTTCTCCTGCCCTCATTCCTTTAGACACCGACGGAGTCGGGGCGGGGCGCGCGGGCGGCGACTATCCCCCTTTCTGTCCAGGGAGCCAGGGGAGGTCGGGACTGGCTCTCACGCGGGCCGTGAGAGGCCTGCCACGGGCAACGGCTGGGGGAGAGGACATACCTCCGCGCCCACCCCCTGCGATGGGAGACACGGCCAAGCGACGGGGCGTCGGGGAGCATGGGGACAGCCGCTTGGGCGGCTGGGCGGGGAACACGCGAGACGGGGGGCTCTTGCGCGCGGGTGGCGGCCGCAGAAAACAGCGGGAGGCAAGGAAAGTTGGTTGGTTGCGAGAAGCCAGGCTGTATTTCGAAGGAGAGGCCGTACCGCCCAAAGCAACTCGACACATGTCTGGGATCCCTGCCTGAGGCATCTGCTGACTGCTCCACACTAAGTGGCCCGCATCTTTTGCCGCCTCTCGAGATCCAGGGCCCGCTGGGCCGCGCCCCGCGTCACGTGACGTGGCCGCTGCCAGTCCGGCGCTTGGCGGAAGGCCATCCCCGTATCCGCCGGGAGATACTCTGCTCTGGCTCGGGACGTGCTTCCCTCTCGTCACGTGCCTTGCGCGTGACCCCGATCACTGGATCCCGACGAAAGGGATCTCTCCCAAGGAGCGACACTGGTTCTTTGTCGGAGCGGGAACCTGCTCCGACCGGGATTCACGTCGAGGAGGATCGAGGAGGGCGTGAGAAGCGCGTCATTCTGCCAGGGGGTCGGCTGGTGCGCAAGAGCATCTTACACTGGATTCGGTCCAAGGGCTGGTGACAGGGCGATCTCGTCAAGGGAACCAGCGTCGCGGGACAGGGTCAGAGACTTGCAATCAATCATCTGAGATCGTCGCTTTGGGTAGAGTTGGAGTACAGGCAGCTAGAGTGTTGATTCGATACTACAGTAATTTCGCATGCCCGCAGTCTAGGTAGGCAGAGCGGCATATTAATATTAAAAGCATTATTAGACCCCCTGGTATCATCCCCTGCCACGCACAGACGCCCAGTCGTGGATCTTTTCGGCATATCCCCAGCAGAGCGTCCCATATGATCGCTGCAGAGATCGGGGGTAGGGGCGCGCAGGACTGCACGAGGCCCGGAGATTCGAGGGCGATGCGATGAATCATGTACGATGCATCTGCCCCGTGGAACGGAGTGTGGTGCCCTCGGCGCTCGTCCCGCCTGGGTAACATACTCGCGATGCTCAGCATCGCGAGCGTGACAAAGGCCCCATCCCGACCACCAGCCCCTTCTAGATCACGATGCCCGCTTTCGTCGCGGCCTTGCAGCCGGCCATCGCCTGCACGCCAACTCGTCAGTCCGGTCCATCTCGTCCGGCGCAGGGCTCGGCTATCGATCAGGGGGCTTAAGCGACCGAGGAAAACAGGGGCAGTGAGAGAGAGAGAGGGGAAACTCACCGCCGCCAGGTTCTTCTTGTTCTGCTCGATGCCACCGGCGAAATCCTTCTTCAGCTGCTCGACCATCTGCATTCCCTTGACCGTGTCGACGGGTCCGGACCCCGACACGGCGAGGCTCTTCGTGATGCTCACTTCCAGCCAGTTAGCGCGTCTCCGGCGGGGCTCGTGGAGGGGGGGGGGGGGGCAGCAGCCTGGTCCGGACAGCGACGTGCGCAGACGTTGGGAGTCACGATCCGCCGACCGCACCACATCCGCCGACCGAACAGGCATCACGCGGGGCGATATACGTACACTCTTCCATCTGAGCCATGGCCACCATGGCCAGGCCCGCCGCGGCCTCGTTCCCCGGCGGCGTGATCTTCTGGTTGTTCTCTCGGATCGCGATCCCCTTGGTGACGTAGCCGAGCAGCGAGGTCTGCGCCGCCGAGTAGAGGGCCGGGTCGACGGGATTCTGGGCCATGATGTTGCCGAGCGCGGACACGGTCGCCACCTCGTTGCCCTGGTCGTCGATGTTGGACTGGATGCCGGCGGCCAGCGCCATGACGGCCGGGGAGCAGGCCGTGCTGTTGGCGGCGCCCGCGGGGGGGGCCGGCGCCGTGGCGTTCTCGCGGCGCCCGAGGGTCGGCGGGGTGGGCACCTTGTTGTTCGTGCCGCCGAAGAGGGCTGGGAGGGCGCCGGTGGCGAGCACGAAGAGGGAGAGCGACAGCAGGGCCGGGGCGTGCATGGTGCGGGCGAGAGACGGGCGTGCGGAGTGGATGTCGGGGGAATCGCAGCCGGGGGAATCGAGAATACCGAGCACCGAAAGCCACAGGCGGAGAGATGCAGGCACGTCGTGGGGGCGAGGCTCGCGCTGGTTATATGTCCGTCTCGCAGAGAGGCGAGAGGCGAGAGGCGAGAGGCGGTGCTGGTGCATGAAGAGCCCACCGGCGCGGCATTGTACCGCGCGGAACGTGAGACGCACGAGGTGAGAGGATCCGGCCGTTTCGCCCGCCCTCCAACGCTGGCCGGTGGAGGGGAGATGAGATGGTCTGGTCGGGGCACTCATCCAGGCATGGCTCGGCACCCGGGCGTGATGTGATGGGCGATGTGATGGGCGCGAGGGATGCGTGCGGAGGAGCGCCTCACGGCCGGCCTGGGCCTGGTGCCGATGTCAACAAACGGCCGGCCGGCTGATGCGCCCCCCTCGCCGCGGCCAGACGGCACGCAGCTGGGGCCGAGGGGGCGCCGTCGCCGTCGCCGGGCCGGCCGAACCGCTCTCGCTCTCGCTGGCCCGGCTCGGCTCGGCCTGCCCCAGCCGGGGCCGACCCTCCTCGGCGCTCGCCGCGCGACCCGGCCGAGACATCCTCACGGCCCGGGAACACGGCCATGCATATCCGCCCGCGCATCACCTCTCCCCGACTCGGCGAGCGGTGCGCCGCCCACGACCACCTCCCTCTCGCCGCGCCGCCCATCGCCGTGCGCGCGCGGTGAAACGACACCGGGGCGGCCCAAACCACCCTTCGTTTCTCCCGCCAGGAGGGGGGGAAGGGGACGTCGGGATGCGCGCGGGAGGTCCTGGCCTCCCGCTCGTTTCGGCCCCGTTTGGACTGGCTCTCCCTGTAGGAATGTCGTGATCGGGGTCACATGCCAGGCATATGATGAGAGAGGAGAGTGAATCTCAGGGACACGTGATGGTCTTGACATAGACTGCCCTCGAGTATTTCTCTCTCTNCCCCCCTCTCTCTCCCTCTCCCTCTTAGGTAGACCACCAACTACACCCCGAAAACCCAATCATCCCTTCCCAGTGCGCACCTTGCGAAAACAACACGCACCAAGCCCGTCGACGCGACTGGCGAGAACCTGCCCCGGGCCCGGGCTGAAACGTCTTCCCCGAACCGCGTCGCTTCCCCCTCGGTAGCCACCCGGCCGAGCCCACGCCGTCCAACCACCCGGGGCGAAAGCCGCAGGCGTGACTCGCCCGCGCGAGCTCTACGCATAGGGACAGGGCAGGTTGGGCGAGGCCTTGATGGAGGGGCGCTGTGGTTTCTACGTTGCGCGAATCCCCGCACTGGATCCATTCCGGCGTCTGGAGTGGTCTACGTGAGCTCTCGCATCTTGATACGCTTGTGTAGAGCGTTATGGAAAGCGCGGGAGGGGAGTATTTAGGTCGCTTCTCCTACCTTGGATATATACTAGTAGACTTACTATAACCTCTTTAAACCTTATTTAATAGAGTCCATAAGCCTAAGTTTAATATATAGCTCTATAAAAAGCGCTGGAGTAGGAGTATTTATATCGCTTCTCTTACGTTAGATATATACTAGTAGACTTGCCACAACCTCGCTAAACCTCCTTTAATAGAGTCCATAAGCCTAAGCTTAGTATATAACTTTATGAAAAGCGCAGGAGGGGAGTATTTATACCGCTTCTCTTACCTTAGATATATATAAGTAGACTTGCCACGACCTTACTAAACCTCCTTTAATAAAGTCCATAAGCTTAAGCTTAATATATAGCTTTATAAAAAGCGCTAGAGTAGGAGTATTTATATCGCTTCTCTTACCTCGAATATATACTAGTAGACTTGCCATAACCTCGCTAAACCTCCTTTAATAAAGTCCATAAGCTTAGGCTTAATATATAGCTCTATAAAAAGCGCTAGAATAGGAGTATTCAAGCCGCTTCTCTTACCTCGGATACACACCAGTAGACTTACCAAGACTACTCTCCACTCCTCTCCCCTCACCATCATCTTGATTCCCATTCCCGCCCCCACCCACCCTAGTCGCCGCACTCTTCCGCAGAGAGAATCTCGCCGCGAGGCGGACGACCTTGCCGAGGGGCCACGGCGTCCCTACCGCGATTGCTTAGTGGCGCGGGCTGGCAGCTGCATCGCCCGGGAAACCGGACGGGCTTGGACGTGCCGGCCGGACCAGAGTTGATGCAGCAGCCTCTGGGACTGCCTTCGCTCTCCGTGTCTTCTGGGAACCGCCCCCGGCGGGAGGAGTCCCGGCTAGCTTGCTCGAAGGGGGCGGCCTCCAGGGGAGAGTCGCTGCACCGAGATCTATGCCTCGCTTCCCATATACGGCGGCTGCTGACAGTTGGTCGCAGCCCGCCTGGCCGACGAGGGTGGGAGACCACTTTGAGAGCAAGCAGGTCAGACAAGAATCTCCGTGGTGGGAGCCGGGGGGGCGCGCAGGAGTCAAGGCGGACTAGCAGGAGTAGGACGGGTACAACCACGCTGCAAGATCCCTAGAACCGCGAGAGAAGGTCAGGGCATAGGAGTACGGAGGGCAGGCTCCAGACGTCAGGTCGCTCGAAGCTTTACGAGGACCCCTCTCTCGCGGACCGGCCAGGTCCTCGCGATCCCCCTTGCCCGCTCCCCGAGGCCGAAGACGTCCGCGCAACCCCCGGTCCTTTTCATGTCGCTCTGTAAGGGGAGAGAGAGAGAGAGAGAGAGAAAGAGAGAGAGAGTGTGAGTTGCTCTGACGAGAGCATCTCCATCTTGCCCGGGGCGCATCCGCCGTGCCGCTGTCCTTCGCCATGGGACGCTCGTGTGCACGGGATGTCTCTCCGGGCCGGCGGTGGCCAGGACGGCCCCGCAGAACGTGACGCGGAGCGAGAGCCGAGCCGGGCCGCGCCCCGTCTTCGGCTCGGCTGGCCTTCGACGCCCCGCTTCCCGAACGCTCTTGTCCGGTCCCAGAGTCGTGACGGGGCCGAGGCCGAGCCGACGGCAGATCCTGCCCGGCTGCATCTCTCTGCTGCGCCCGGGAGGTGGAGGAGGGAGGCGTCTGACTGCAGCATCGTGCAGGCAATGCTCGGATGGGGGATGGCCCTGGTGTGCAGACCCGTCCCGGCCCGCAAGGCAAGGCAGCCGTCGGACGGGGCCGGAGACGCCAACGCCCCGTGGCACGCCGGTCGGGTCTCGCGGGGTCGGCGTAGCCCCGCGATCTGGACTCGGAACCGAGGCGAGAGTCCGGACAGGCCGGGCCGGCTGGATGCGAGGAGGTCCCCCGGCTGTCCGTACCGAGTGAGGGCCTGCTGGGGTGGCCCGAGCGGATCTCTGCGTCTCCTGCGGGTGCGTGTCGCATGGCATTGCGTTGCGTTGCGTTGCGTTGTGTTGGTGTCACATGACGTTTGCACACGTGAAGCTTCTGCAGTTGTGGTGATATATTGGTAGGGTTGTAAAGCTTGTCTTTCCACGCTATTCGGAGAGAGTGAGAAGTAGGTACAGATGATGCCAAGCCTCCGTGTGTCGCTTGACTAGTCGCATGACAGCCATGTGACTAGTATTCCGACACGTTGCGTTGCAGGCGAGACTCGGCTCGTCAGTCAACGGTCGATCGGTGGCTGGACGCACGGGGCGCGCTTCGCGTCTCAAGACGGTTCTGGCAATACCTGTCCCGTGATCTGGCGGGAGCGAATCGCTGTCCCGCACGGGAGCAGCTCCGGCTCTCCGTCGGGCGCGTCCGAGGGGGGAGGTCGGCTCGGCCTGGGGCGGCCGACACCGCGTGGCTGATGTTTCGCCGACGGCCGAGTCTGGCTCATCTCTCGTGTCTTTTCTTTTTCTCGCAGTGCTTCTGAGTCCAAGTCGAAGCCTCTGAGCGGCTCTGGGAGATGGCAGGTAGCATCTGAGCCTGCGCCCTGGAAGTGCTTTTTCCTTCTTCTTCTTCTTCTCCCTCTCCTTCTCCTCCTTTTCCGGCTCAACGGCCTGCGCTAGCCACCTCGAGTTCGAAGCGCCGACGAAAGTGTCATGTACGCCTGAACACCTCACTTGAATGGCCCGTGCAGATGACGCTGATGTGGTGCTTGATTGCCCTGCGACGAAGAGAGCGCAGGAAACCGCTCCATTCGCGTGATGCATTGATTCGAATCGTGTCGCGATGCTCAGAGGGAGATAAGAATAGACGCGTCGGGAGACGATGGATGACGTAGCTCGCGGCTGCGCCTACGGGGTGTTAGCGAGGACTCTGGCGCGTCTCACCTTTGCAGCGGTGGACCTGGGCGCCGAGGGATGTTTGTGGCGCCGGTCCGCAGTATCGTGTTTCTCCGATCCGAACATGTCCCCGATCCGAGCATGTCCCCGATGCCCTGCCTTCTCCGTCCGTCCGACTTCTACGGCATCGTGTGGGCGTGTCCCCGTGACCGGCGCGATCTGCTGATCTGCAGCGTCCCAGATACCGGTGCTCTTCAGCATCATGTACTTGATCGAGTCCGCTGATCGCCCCGGCCGACGTGCACCGATCCCCGGCCCGGGCGCTGCTCGCATCGAGCCGCGGTAAAACGTCGCTGGTCCAAGTGGTCCAAGCTCGCACGCCCTCGACATCTATATTTAGCCGTCTCTGATCCCGCCGCTCCGGCTCCGGATCCCCCTGGCCGTGCCCCCCCCCTTCGTTCTCCTCGGGTCCTCGTCTTTCTCCCTCTCGGCGTGTGGGAGAGGAGAGCAGGGTAGGCATAGGAGGGAGAGGAGAAGAGGGAGAGGAGAGGAGAGGGGAGGGAGGGGAGAGGAGAAGAGGGAGAGGAGAGGAGAAGAGGGAGAGGAGAGGAGAGGGGAGGAAAGGGGAGGGCAGGGAGGGGAGAGAAGAAAAGGAAGAAAAGCAAATCCCCGGCTCATGTGATAGGGAGCCGATGTCGCGCTGTCCAAAGCCAGAGCCGAAGCCATGGGAGGCACAGTGCGATGTATATAGAACTATGCTTTGTCTTATCCCTGCCTATTTTCTGCCTATATTCTCTATTTTATGCCTTATTTCTGCCTTATTTCTGCCTATTCCCTACCCCCTCTCTATATGCCCCACCCCCCGAGCCAATGACATCCCGCCGCGAGCCGGGGCGGGAAGAAGAAGCGGGCTCGGCCCCAGATCCGGATCCGAGACAGGTGCCGGGCGGGGGACGGGGGGAGGCCTGTCTGGGTTTCGGCTCGCATCTCATCTTGAAGCTTACCGCATCTCGCCGAGAGGGGGATCGTCGCGGGGGGGGGGGGAAGATGGGTGATGATGATGAGCCCATGCCTGGATGCTGCCATCTAACCGACGGATCAATGGGATGGGGTCGAGGGCCAAGGCCGGGGGCCGTCTCTTCCTCTCTTCCTCTTCCTCTCCTCTCGGTCTGTCTCCATCTCACACACACCCTCTCTCTCTCTCCTCATTGTTCTCGGCGGAACCTCTCCTCGTCCATCTCTCGTGCATCTCTCCTCGCTCACGTCACCTCACCATTCGAACACGCCTCACCATCCGAACATTATCCCCCCTCCATCCGAACAGACTCCCCCATCCGAACAGACTCCCCCATCCTCCTCGCCATCCCAGACATTTCTCGTCCCATCCGCAACGAAGCGAACCGTTGAGACGATCGAACGTCTGATATCCTGCCCAGCGGAAAGCCTATTTCCTCGCCTGCGCCCGAACCAGAAACACCTCGGACTCGTGCGCCAGACCCTCGCATTCACTGGTCCCCTCCCCGAGAAGAGGAGTATCGCGAGCGCCGCTGGTCAGAACCCGCCAAAACACCCTGCCCCGGAAGACTGCCGCGACACACCCGATCCTATATAGATCCCGCTTCACCTCCCCTCCATAGCCCGGCGCGCTGCTGCTGCTGCCTGCTTCCTCAATGGCGACGGGGACTCGATCTTGGACCCGCAGACAGCCATGATCCTGGAGCGCTGACGGCACACACACGCACCGGGCACTCGAAATGACGGCCGACGCCATGGACCACCTCGGCTCCCACGACTCGCGCGCCGAGTCGGCGCTCGTGGTCACGACGACGACCTTCGTGCTGGCGTCGCTGCTCGTGGCGGCGCGGCTGGGGAGCCGGTTCGGCGTGCTGCGACACGGCACGGCCGACGACTATGTGATGGCCCTGGCCTGGGTATGTTTCCCCCCCTCGACCACCAGGCGGATGGAGCCACGGGGTGGCGGGAAGCGCCTCCTGCTGACGGACGCAGGTTCTGGCCCTCGGCATGTCGTGTGCCCTGGCCTACGGCACGAAGAGAGGCCTGGGCCGGCCCGACGTCGACATCCCGCAATCGTGGATCGGCGCGCTGCGGGGGAGCCAGTACGCCTTCACCATCCTCTACGTAGGTCCGCGGCGGCGAGCCGGTCGAGGCGAGGCGGCTGACGTCCACAGAACCCGGCATTGATGGCCACGAAAACATCGATCCTGATCTTCTACCTCCGCATCTCCCGCAACACGCAGAAGATGCTCCGCCGCGGCTCCTACGGGGCCCTGGCCGTCGTCAACTCCGTCGGCCTCGTCCTGACCTTCTTGAACGCCCTGCAGTGCGACCCCGTCCGCGCCGGCTACGGTCCCCTCGGCGGGGCGGAGCGCCGGTGCATCCCCATCGTCATGCTCTACCTGTGCTCCGCCCCGGCCAACATCATGACCGACCTCGCCATCCTGGTGCTGCCCATCCCCGTGCTGACGGGCATCCGCCTGCCGCCGCGGCAGAAGGCCGTCCTGGTCTTCACCTTCGGCCTGGGCGTCTTCGTGACGATCGTCGACGTGATCCGGATCTACTACCTGCAGCAGGCGGCGGCCCACCGGCCGGACGTGCGATCGGGCGCCGCCCTGGACCTGGCGTGGGCGAGCTGCACGGCCTTGATGTGGTCGGCCGTCGAGGTCAACGTCGGCATCATCTGCGCCTGCATCCCGACCCTGAGGCCGCTGATGTCCAAGATCCTGCCGGGCCTGCTCACCGGCGAGGCGCCGAGCGGCCGGGCCGGGCGGCCGGCGGCGTGCGGCCCGCCGGCGAAACCGGGGGGGCCGGGGGGGCCGGGCGGCCCGGCCGAGGCGCCGATCCAGCCGCTCTCGCCGGCGCACGTGGGCTGCAGCCACGAGGAGGAGGTCGGCATGATGGACTTCCTCACCACGCCGCCCGAGCCGAGCCCGCCCTTCCTCGCGCGGGCCCCGGCCGGCCCGGACAACGCCGTCTACTTCGGCTTCGTCGACCTGCGCCGGCCCCCGAGCATGCTGCAGGCCCGCGCCGCCGACGCCCTCCGCTACGGCACCGTCGTCGCCGTCCTCTTCTTCCTCTGGGGCTTCTCCTACGGCCTCCTCCACGCGCTCAACGCGGCCGTCGCCCCGACCGCCCGCCAGGCCCTCGGCCTCACCGCGGCCTACTTTGGCGCCTACCTCGTCGGCGCCCTCACCGTGGGCCAGTACGCGCTGCGCCGCGGCGGCTTCCGGGCGACCTTCGTCACCGGCCTCGGCCTCTACGGCGTCGGCACCCTCGTGTTCTGGCCCTCGGCCGTGCTCGCCGCCTACCCGGGCTTCCTCGTCGCCAACTTCGTCGTCGGCCTCGGGCTCTCGGTGCTCGAGACGGCCGCCAACCCCTTCCTGGCCCTCTGCGGGCCGCCGGCCTACGCCGAGTCGCGGCTCCTCGCGGCCCAGGGCGTGCAGGCCATCGGGAGCCTCGCGAGCCAGCTGCTCGCGCAGAAGGTGCTGGTCCGCGACGTCGCGGGGAGCCTGATCGACGTGCAGTGGACCTACCTGGCCGTGGCGCTGCTCACGGTCGCGCTCGCGCTGTTCTTCTACTACGTGCCGCTGCCCGAGGCCTCGGACGCCGAGCTGGAGGCGCTCGCCGAGGAGGCCTCGCCCGGCCCGCGCCCGGCGCCGGCGCGCACCCCGCTCGCCCGCCCGCCCCCGCCGCGGCGGCCCCTCGGGACCACGTCGCTCGCCCTGGCCGTCGCGGCGCAGTTCCTCTACGCCGCCGCCCAGGAGAGCGTCGCCGTCCACTTCCGGCCCCTCCTCGCCTCGCTCGCGCCGCCCGCCCCCGCCCCCGCCCTCCCGCTCCCGCGGGCCGCGCTCCCGCTCCCGCGGGCCGCGTACGCCTCCATCGCGCACACCCTCTTCGCCCTCTCCCGCTTCTGCGCCGCCGCGCTCACGCTCTACGTCGCCCCGCGGCTCGTCCTCCTCGGCGCCCTCCTCGGCGCCCTGGTCTTCTCCGCCATCACCACCTTCGCCCCGGCCGCCCCGCCCTCGTGGGACCCGAGCCGCATCGCCGACCCCGCGCTCATGATCTTCTTCTTCGAGGGCCCCCTCTGGCCCTTGATCTTCGCCCTCGGCCTGCGCGGCATGGGCCGACGGACCAAGCTCGCCGCCGCCGGCCTGACGGCCGCCGCGAGCGGCGGCGCCGTGTTCCCGGGTGTGATGCTGGGGGCCCAGTCCCGCATGAGCGTCCAGGGAAGCTTCTGCGTGGTCGTGGCGCTGTTCGGGGCGGGCCTGGCCTACCCGCTGTACCTGAGCGGGATCGGGGCGGTGCGGCGCTCGGTCGATCCCGTGCGCGGCCGGGCCGGGCATCTGCTGCCGCGGGGAGGGGCGGGTCCGCGGAGGAGGTCCAGCGGCATGGATCTCTTCGTCCGGAAGAGCTGAGGTGCGGCTGCGCGGATGGGCCGGCCGGGAGCCTGNNNNTCTGGACCCGGGCACGGGAGCCGAGATTGAAGAGCAGGCACCCGGAACCAGACGCCGGGGTCGGTGTGACGAGCCGAGGCATCGAAACCACAAGATGAGATGGCCAGATAATCAAGCCGATGCGGGAACGGTGATGGAGAGCGTGGCCGCCGGGGCGGGGGGGGGGGGCATGCGAGAAACGGATAGGCTGAGGCACACACCCGTTTCTCCCCCCCCTCCTGCGTAGCCGGCAGAGCCAACCCGAAGGCCCGTCCGAGGCAGCGAACACGGCACCGACACATCGGCTGGCGCGCGACCCGAGACGGGGGCCGCGACCCTCGTTGGGCGGAGGGACGCCAGACACGGAGCCGTCTCCAGCCAGGCCCAGCGCCAGCCCGAGAGGGCTTCCCCTGCGCTCTCGGTCTCGTGTGTGGAACTCTCGCGCGCGCGCTTGGGTGGGTAGGGTGTCATCTCCGGCTTGGGTGTGTGTCGTCTCCGGCTTGTTGTGTAGTGTGTAGTATATACTCTTTTGCTTAAGGATATAGGGTGTGGTATAGTATGTAGTATCTACTCGCTTGCTAGGATGTGTATATACTCTCTTGCTAGGATGTTGCTAGGATGTTTATATACCCCTCGCTTAAGGATCTAGGACTTGGTAGACTTTCTCGCTTAGACGTGTAGTATATACTCTCTTGCTTAAGGATATAGGGTGTGGTATAGTATGTAGTATCTACTCGCTTGCTAGGATGTTTATATACCCCTCGCTTAAGGATCTAGGACTTAGTAGGCTTTCTCGCTTAGACGTGTAGTATATACTCTCTTGCTTAAGGATATAGGGTGTGGTATAGTATGTAGTATCTACTCTCTTGCTAGGATGTTTATATACCCCTCGCTTAAGGATCTAGGACTTGGTAGACTTTCTCGCTTAGACGTGTAGTATATACTCTCTTGCTTAAGGATATAGGGCGTAGTATAGTATCTAGTATATACTCTCTTGCTAGGATGTGTATATACCCCTCGCTTAAAGATCTAGGACTTGGTAGACTTTCTCGCTTAGACGTGTAGTATCAGCTCTCTTGCAAGTCTGTGCACAGACTCTCTCGCTATGGTAAATGTAGACCCTCGCGCTTGGATGTATCTATATTCTTTTGCTCTGTCTCCCTCTCTCCCTCCCTCTCTCCCTCCCTCTCTCTCCCTCTCCCTCTCTCCCTCTCCCTCTCCCTCTCCCTCTCCCTCTCCTCCCTCCCCTCCCCTCAAAGCAGGGGCATTTTCCAGACATCCACCTCTCCGCCCAGAACGCGACCACGGCTCGAAAGACCCGGCTCCCCGTCCGCAACCTGATCGACGCGCTCACACACGGATATACGCATCGTAGCGCGCGAGGATACGTCTCAGACGACTCTTCCCGCGCGGCTGCGTCGGCCGCTGCAGCTGATGCCTCAAGCCTCCTCCTCGCCCGGAGTGATGTGCGTCGGGGGGATCTTGCGCTGGTAGCTGTGTCGGGGGTTGAGGATTTGGGGCTTTGGGATTGGGATTGGGATTGGGATTGGTCGGGAGGGAGAGGAGATGGTGGCTGTTCATCAAGCGCGCTGACCTGCTTAGGCCGAGAACGGGGGTGTCAGCTGCTTTTGGTGATGTTGGTTAGAAATTAATACATCCTTGATTATGGATATGTAGCTGATCAGTATGTTGGTACTACCGTCTGGTGTCACGGCTTTGCATTGGATACTACTTGCCGGCCGGGAAGTGCCGGTCAGTAGGAGGATCAGTCTCGGGGTGGAGAATGCTTATTTCTGTTACTCCTGTGAGTATGTAGTATGGGTACTATGGGGTAGGGCGAATAGTCGAATCGCAGACCCGAAAGTGACTCGAGCTTCTGAGTCTGCTCGAAGCTGGTAGTGATTGTTGATCACCGCGATGCCTTGTCGCTGGTATCGCATCCACCTGTGAAGACTTTCAAGGATTGATTTCAACGCGACTAGCGAGTGGATCATGACTATTCTTATCGTGATGACGCTCCGTGAAAGAGTTACATCACACCCAGATGTCGTCGGCTCAAAGTCGCTCCCCGCCACGATCCAGACGTCACAGAACTACCGCGACGTGGTCGTCCATATACCTCGACACGTCCCCGATACATGCCGACGCGACACAGGCCGTCAGTCCAAACGCAATGGTGATGAAGTAGATGCTCTTGAGAGACTCGATGAAGCACGTCTTGGCTGCCTCTACCAGGAGGCTTACGTCGGCCGCGCCGGCGAGCTCGGGGAGGAAGCTGGAGTACTCCTCGACGGTCATCGCGGTGAGTCCCCGGACGAGATCCTCGATAGCGCCGATATCGTCGACACCGAGTTTCAGCGCCACGGGCACGATGGTGGTGAGGGCGTTCTGGGTCACCTCGCGCACGAACCGGTTGTAGAAGATGGAGAGGCCAATCACCTGCGCCTGCGCCCGGAGTCCCACGGTGAGAGCTGTGACTGATGCGATGAGGTCGTCTGGCCAGAGTATCAGCATGCTCTCCCTCCACGGAGCGAGAGGCTCGGGCTTGAGGATCCCACGCGCGAGGATCGGGGGTGGTAAGGGCGGGGTACTGGCCTGGTACTATCACGGTGATTATGACCTGGTTTGGAACCACGACCCCACCAACCCCGATCAGTGCGAGGACTACCGGCCCCCACGCCGTCCTGATATCGTGGGGATCGACGAGGACAAGGCAGGCGGAGCCTACACGCTGTCAGCCTGCGCGTGGCAAGATATCCATTATGTCTGGGGACCCTACCAATCGTTTGCAAGACGCAGAAGAAGGTCATCAGGTGAGTGACATATCCCTTGAGCATGGCGAGTAGGACTGCGGAGAGGATTGCGCCCCCCAGGATGCAGATTCCGATTGGCAAGGTGTAGATCCCCATCTATGCGGCACGTTAGCTCGGGCTCCTCTGGATGCTCTCAGGGCCGGCCTCTCGCGACATTGGGCGCTGAATCTGCCGGGAAACGCAGCAGGTCACACGTACGTACCTGATGGCGGTCTGCCTGGAAGACAGCGATCGTCTCTATCGGCCAGAACGCAACGAGCGGCATGAAGTTGACCCCGGCCGCGAAGATGACATAGAGCATACAGAAGAATGGCCTGGGCGCATGAACGATTCTCCTCGGGAATAGGGGGTAGGGAGCGAAGAAAGATTCGTAGAGCCCGAACCCTAGCACCATACAGCCGCCGATGGCGAGGGCCGAAAGCACGTGGGATGAGTTCCAGGCGTAGTCTTGACCTCCCCAGTTCAAGCCGATGAGGAGGCACAGCAGCCCAACGGTGAGGAGGAGTCCGCCGGCAAAGTCAACTCGGCCAACCAGCTCTCTGCGGCTGAGACCAAGAGAGTTGACTCTTGGAGGAGGATGGTAGAAATACCCGATGATCGCAAATGTAAGCAGGTTCCAGATGGCAACGACCAGCCCGATCCATCGCCAGGATGAATCTGCAATCCAACTCGCGTAGAGGCTCCCAGGGGACCATGGCATAATAGTGCAGAGGATCACTGAAGAACCGCGAATTAGCCTTGCCGGTTGTCAGAGGAAGAGCTTGGGGATCGTGGCTGGTCGCGCGTGTAGCCAGCGGACTCGATAACAAATCGCTGCCACCACCTACGTGCTGCATATAGACTTCGCTTGGCTGTCGGCACGCTCTCCGCCACAATGGCAATAGAGAGCAACTCCTGCACAATGACCCCAATGCCGAGCAGGACCTGGCCGCCGATGAACCCTGCAGCCGCGGGCGTGGCGGCGCAGAGGACCGCACCCACGATCGAGACGAAAAGCCCGACGAGGAAGATTCGCTTCCTCCCAAAAAGATCGGCGAGGGGGCCGACGAAAGGCGCGAGGGTCCCCTGGGCGACCATGATGGACGTGAACATCCAGATGGTCAGGCTGCCTGCCTCCAGATCGTAGGCAATCGTCGTGCCGAGCGTGAGGTAGAGCAGGGGGACCATCTGAGCTCCAGCGAGAGCGAAGGAGCACCCCAAGATCGTCATCACAAATTGAGCCGAGCCCTTCCAGGTATTAGAGAGAGACGCCGCCACCAGCTTGGATGCATGGATGGAGACATACGGCGTTGTAGGTGCTGTGGTTCTGTCCGTCCCCCTCAGTCCTCAATCCTTCGAACTCGTAGTAGTGAGGGTTCAATGAGACCTGTGAAATTGTGCTCAGGATGTGAGAATTTTCAGAGTTCTTCTCCTCATCTGGCGAGCGTAGTTTGGCCGTGCTGCTACTTGAAGACATCCTGCAGAGTAGGAGGCCGAAGCGTAAACAAAGAGTACAACGGCGAGGTCACAATCTTCGGTCTGTAGGCAAGGTTTGCAAGCGTAACCAGTTGTTTTGGAAAGAAAATCAAAGAGCAATACTCGTAAATGAAGAGGGATGCTGAAGTATAGGTCCTGACTCGCTATGCGGTCGTACTCCAAGTAGCATCAGCGCCGGGAACCAGAGCAGCGGTTTGTGACCAGGGCCCAGCCGCTGGGAAGCTGTACGCCATAGGCCGCAGGAATCGCCTTTTTAGCCCCATCTGTCCCCGGCTCGAGACCGAAAGGACAGAAACGCTACATTGGTAGATCCCTATCTGATCTTGTGCTCGAGTGTGACGGCGGTGAGAAACCAGTCAGATGAGTAGAAAAGGCATCGATGGCAGTGCCGTAGCACACAAATTTAGCAGACACTCAGTCGGCGAACCCTCTACCTCTGATAACTGAGCAATGCAATACCGACAAATCGGTATAGCCTTGTTCCAGGACCCGTCCGCGAGAGAGCATGAAAGCTGATACTGCAGGATGAATACCAGGCGGGACCTCTGGTAAATACCCAGTTATTCTGTAACGACCTGTTTTCAGGTGTAAGAAATGGCCACAAGAGGAGAAAATCTAGGATACGCTCCCAGTGGTTCGATGTTCAGAGGCGTGCACTAAGTTTTGCCCAAGATCTGTTTGCCAGCCATTGAATATGAGCGGACTGGCTGTACAACAACAGAATAGTGTGATATATGTCCCAACTGGCCGAGTCACTTCGGGTGCTGGCTTGGACACAGCAGATCCAATCGGCGCTGCTCGTCCTGGGTGAGTGCATGCTTCAGCGCAGCAGCCGGCCGCATCTGCACACACCAGTTGAGCTTTTGCCAAAGGAAGTACGATCGTGATATTAGACTGCCAGAGAGAATATAGCTGGATACCGGTTAGCTCCTTACTACAGCCGAGTATGAAGTTTACGGGATAGGGATGATACGTGCTTTAACACCTCCTTGCTGCTATAGCACGCTCTCTGGACTAGAAAGGCCCGATGTCCAGACGTACTATGCTTTTCGGTAAGTTGAGCTTGAATGGTACCAGCTTGGTCAGAGACAACTTGTACGGCGATCGCGGGATACCTAGCAGCTTATTTCCTTCGCATGCACGTGATTCCGGGGCATTGTTATAGAACTGCGCCCGACAAATCTTTCTCGGCTCCAGCTACGTTGCAGGATATGCTACATGTGAGATCTTCCTACAATATCTCACAGCGATTGACGCGAGGTTGCATTGATCTTGTGTGGGCGATCCCTAGACTTTGACACCTGATCACTGCGACGCGATTTCCCCAGGTCAGATACCTGGTTCTTTCGAATGATTTGCTGCAGTGCAAGGAGCCTCTGGTGATGACCCCATCAGCTTGGGTTTCCAGGTCGCTAAGCCGAGAATGAGGCTGCTGTATTAGGATTCTGAATGTGAAGAAGCGCTGGATGCTGAACTGCTACTAGCCGTGGCGACCCACTGATACTTGATATTGGAGAACCTAGCGGATGATGACTTTGGGAGTCAAGAGTGGTGTGGCAGATTAGAATATATGATTAGCTGTCGGAAGGGGGATATGTATCCCAGAATAATTCCCTGCAAGCTGCTTCTGTTGGGGTTCTTAGCATCCTGGGAGTTAATACTTCGCTTAGCCTCACAGATCTGTTTACATATACACAAACTGCATATTTCATTCCCATAAATGTAATTCGCAGCAATGGAAAGATCTATTACGGAACTATTTTCTCCAAAAGATTTTATTCTCGATACCTCCCTGGTTATGTCAACTTTAGTCAGAGTGCTATCTTGCTTTGTGCTTTTGATTAAGTGCTAAAAGCGGGGGGAGGGGGATTTTCCCTCTTTTTTTGTTAGGAATATTGATTGGGTTATAGACCTGTTCTCGGTCCAGTATCCTCTATCAATTATCGTGCCATTTCTTATGCATGATCATCAGAATTCAACATCTCGAGCTCTGGAATTCGAGTGTCACAATAATCAGGGGGCTGAACAAAGATGCCAAGGCGCCTCACTGCCACATAAACAAAGTCTCGGCCTCTGACATATAGGTGCTAGAGACAGTATAAAGTACGGTTCCGCACCGTTAACCATATCCAGAGAGGGTTTTCATAGGCCGAACTAAGGATCGATACTGCTTTTATCCCGGGCTGCATGAGTTCGTGATACCTTGGCGTGGGATGCCGCCTGCTCGGTCGGCACTCCCCGAAAGGCACTGGAGGGCTTCCCTGAAAGCCAAGAATCAGGGGTTGATGACACCCTGCTGGCTTCGTCCCACGTTACCAGTTACCATCGGCAAAAAGAAGAGCAATTCCACAAGCGGCCAGGGGGGCTTGTTGCGCATCGCCTTACTGTCCAGCTTGTGTTCTTCGGTATCTGCAACTGCCTGGCATGAATTGATTCAGTGCGGCACCCGATTGTTGCACTTTTAACTTAAGATATCACACTTCTTATGATAGGCGGAAGCATACTAAAGAACTGAGGGGAAAACACACAAGAGGAGACCTCGTAGAAGACCAAAAAAAAAACAAGAGGAGGAAGCACCACAATTGGGCAAGCCTCAAAGAGGTATTGGGAACAATTCCCAAGTTGGAGGTATATTGAGGTTGTTGGGCGTTGAGCGCTGCTCTTCAAGTGTAAATGGTATGATATTTATCCTTCCTCCGCCATACGCCAATCATATGACTTCCTGTCACGAGATCCCTACGTTTCTGGTCTATACAATACGACGACCGAAGGAAGGTCAGGTTGGGTTCAGAGCCCGGTTGAGGAATAGCTGGTTATCTCGGTTGCCAAAGGTCCCTGCTTCTATCATGGTAAGCATTCCAGAGGACTGTGCGACTAGCCAGGGCTCAGATGGCCACATCTTGCGAGAAGATCAAGAACAGCGAGC
Source organism: Diplocarpon mali (assembly GCA_024741835.1). Taxonomy (NCBI): domain Eukaryota; kingdom Fungi; phylum Ascomycota; class Leotiomycetes; order Helotiales; family Drepanopezizaceae; genus Diplocarpon; species Diplocarpon mali. The sequence goes on from JAENRP010000015.1 coordinate 250,631, forward strand.
AGAGCAATGAGTGGACCACAGGGGACGGCGGCCAGAACAAAGACGAAGCAGGGATTGTGGACGCATGATAGATGCTACCAAGAAAGAGCTCGATACCATTAAGCAATGCAACTGTTGGAACTATCCAGATAAATCTGGCACGCTGAGCTCACAAACGCATGGTGAAGGATTTCCGCACACCAATTTCAAATACGATACATGTCACCAACTTGAAAAGAATCTATTATACAGGCTGTGCAAGCCACATATCTTACTTTCCAGTTTCCGGAAATGTGTCGATGCAAATTTGCAATACAGCCCTATAGCCCAAGCCCAGGCGTAGTAACACTAGACTCATCAAAACATCGGAAAACATGCCAGGTCCTTGAAACAAGACTGGAAAAAAAAAGAGAAAGAAAAAGCTACTGAACAATGCCAAATCCCACAACCTTTGTATCACATTAGCTCTTGAAACAAGCTTTTGATGGTACGTTTGCCACTGAGCAATTGTGACCCCCTCCTTCTCCTCTGGCATAATAAGATCCCTGCGGCGCTTGAATGAATCAAGAACGCAAGAAAACGAAAACAAACACTCCGACGGCATACCTACCAGCCACCGAATCCCACATACCAATCCGCTCTTCAGTATCACCTGGCAGTCTTTTTACTTTTCCGGCCACTCCTACTTGCCCAGAATACACCCGGTACAAAAAAAAGAAAACTCCAGTACACAGACGCTGATCGATTCCTGATCGTCGCTTGATGTCTATAAATAAGCTGTCACAGGGTCAGTTAGAGTTACATAGCGTAGAAATATCATGCACTGGTCCTGAAAACCCCAATTAAAGGCCCAAAGTGTGGGGTCTGAGATTTCGAGCCCAAATTGCGGAAGCTAAGCCTTCCTCACAATCTTCAAATTAAACAATCGATGCCCCTCGTCCTGCGTCGTTTGTCCTAATTCCGATAGCTGCTTCCAGACCTCGGGATATAGGGCTTTAGCCCATTCTTCGACGAGATCTTTTCGGTTTTGGCTGGGGATGGAGTTGTAGAATGTTCCTATACTATGGTTCTAAGTTAGTACTGCGGGCTTTGAGATATGACAGAAATGAGGCAATACATACGTTAAAACATCAGGCTTAAGCCCTAGACTCGCCTCCGAGCTCTCCACCATGTCCTTCGCCTCCTCAAACTTGCCCTGCCCCGACAAAGCCCCAACGTACGCCGCAAAAACATCGCCCGTGACTTCAATTTCCATCCTACGCATCTTGGCCCAAATATCCCGCGCCTTACGGTCCCCGAACGGCTTATGGCCACAGGCCCAGAATACCAACTCTAGTGATCTATAGCTAGGCCCTTCGTCCGTATTGGTGATGTCGTCCCAAAAATTGAGGGCACGGTCTGCACCGTCACAGGCCGTGTATGCAAGCATAAGAGCGTTGTACAAGCGCGTGGTGGGCTCGATGGAGCTGTCCATCTTGAGCATGTTGTGCACCATATCTAGGCTCTCGCGATCTATGCATGCTCCGATGCCCTCGAAACACTGGATGTATGTCTCGATTTTGGGGCGCCGGTCCAGGATCGGGTGCTGCCGCATGTGGCCGAATACATGGCAGGCCATGTCGGAGCGGCTGCGTGAGAAGTACTCATTCATCATCATCGTGCGTTGCGCGGTCGTAGTTTCGTCAAAAATCTGCCGCATGATGTTGTACGCTTCCCAGGACCGCACCACGTGGGTGCTCGGGGAGGTGCAGAAGGCTATGATGGTGTTGATGATACTGGCGCGCTCTTCGAGCGTGAAATGGTAAACTTGGGTTTGAAGAAGGTCGATGAGCTCGTGAGTTTCGTCGCGCTGGAGAAACAGCTTCGTGAGCGTACAGACAGTGGCAGCCTCCAATCTCTTATCTCGTTCTTCCAAATCCAAAATTATTGATGCGATACGAGTGTGGTTATCTGATTTCGAGACGCATAAAGCTCGTAGAAACCTGTTGATTGCTGGGAGATCTTCATCATTTTCCACCTCCTCACCCTGGAGGGAGTCGTAGGCTGCTTGGGCGCCTCGCAAGTCATTGGCATCAGCTCGATAGTTCATCTGCATGATGTATGTCTTTGCGTTGGGCTGAATGCCAAACTTTGCTCCAAGTGTAATGTATCGCTCCGCAATATACGGGTCATTCTGGGCTATCGCAAGCTCGACGAGCCCGTTGATAGTCTTGATATTAGGCTTGACGGGGAGCTTAGGGTTACTTCGACGAATCATGACTCCAATCATGCGCTCAACATCTTCAACGCCTTTCCCCATGGCACCAGCGGCCCACTGCAAAATTACGTCCCAGTATTTTTTGCCCGGATTTGAGTCGAGAACTTCGCGGAAGATGGATCTGCACCAGTCCAGCTCGTTATTTCGTACGCAAAACTTCAATATCGCAGCCAGGGACTCTGGAGCAGGGCGATCCTTTATTATACCTTCACCTCGAGCCAAGGGTTTAGAAAACCACTTCTTGGTATTCTCAAGATCGTCTCTCGAAGCATAGAAATTCACCATGATCATCTGAACTCTCCAAGTATATGCCAAACAGCCTGATCCTTCTGCCGTTGTGAAGGTATCCAGAAGCTCAGCTTCGTTGTTTTCTTTTGCAAACCCACTTAGGACAGTAGTCCATGCTGCTCGACGTTTTTTCTGCCAATACTCCTCTCCTGCCTCTTCGCGAGCTTGAACCAGTTCTCGCGCCTCCTTTGCGTTGCCTGTCCGTGACAAGATATCAGCGAGAGATCTGAAGTCATCGTGTCGCTGCTCAACAGTGGCCGGCGCTTTCAGCCATTCCGCGTACAGAAGCCTGGCAAGCTCAGCGTGTAGTTCTGGCTTCTCCAAAGGCAGGTTATGAAGTGCTCTGGCCGGAAGCCTCATATCCCCAATGCTCAATTTCTCGCCCTCTTCCTTACTACCAAGCTTTTGCAGATGCTTGAACACCCTCAACACATGCATCATGTGCATATTGTTGATGCCCTCTTTCCTCCTGAGCTTGTATTCAAAGTATGTCCTCCATGCCTTAACAAGGTCTGCTGCCTTCGGAGCTCGCGTCTGCATCTTCTCCATCAGGCTCAACTCCAGCATCACGCGCATCCCAGGGGGCAACGAAGCCTCTTTTGGCTGTCTAGCGGCTTTCTGGGAGAAGCCAAACAGCGTCCTCCGAGCTCCAGACCGTATGGTAGATGGAGAGACATGATGACGGGGGTGCCGAGATAGGAGAGCGATGCGAGAGGGACAATGGAAAATGAGGCCTTCATGTGACAGGAGGCGGCGGAAGACGCTGCGTGTTAAGTGGGATCGCATGGCTGACAGAGAGGTTATTATGTACAGCAACTACATTTTGATTATTATTGGTACTCAGTGTCAGCTTTAGAGACGGAATAGACGTACAAAATCATGCTGTGGAAACCAATTGGCATTTAGCACAAATGTCGATAAATTTGATGGTGTTTCTGTAAGCCTGCGTTAGCGGCGGCGGTCTCGGAAAATAGCAGAGCCGAATGCTGCCAATCACGTGTACGCAAAGATGCAGATTGGTGTTGAGAACATGGATGGCACGGCAAGGTCTCAACGTCATCCTGCGAATTAAAAGATTGATTTACTCATAAAGAAGAAGGTTTGATAGCCAGATGCAGCTGACTATAAGTCGTGTCCCATGCTGCGAAGACCATTCACGCCCCCATACCCTCGACCCAAGTGCTTGAGATCCTAACTCCGTAGCAGATGAAAACCACCGACCATTTCACGTCATTTCTCGTTCTTCTCATAACTTGTAAAATTCATCACAGCAATTCTCCCTCGCCTTCCTCGTCCTCCACATTCGGCTCGCTATCCCAGTCGAGATCACCAGCGGCAGCGTCAGCTTTGCGTTGAACCTCCGCGAGACCACTTAGCTCTGTGATGTAGTCCTTCTCTGTCAAGGCACGTTTGATGAATTCCCATCCGGAGCGCTGGTACTCGTCGACAATTCTCGGAGAACAAGCGGAGCAACAGTCATATGATTGACCACTGATGGGGATATTTTGGAATGTTGCCATGAAGCCACGAATCTGGTGGGGAATGAGGCCAAGAGGGTGATTGGGGGGATCGCGTTCGTACTCAATTCTTCCATTGGTTGATTGACTGCTGGAAATCTTAGGAGCGGATGCACGGGCGCCGTCTGGGTGTTGGAGGACCGATGTCATGAGTTCTACCAGCTGGGCTGAGGCAGTAGGCGCAACTCCTGGACGGGTGACTGTACACTGTTGATCCAGAGTTTGATCTTTCACGGACTGGCAAAGGTCAGCAAAAACCCAGGTTTGACGGCAGAGTTCCTTACATCTGCCGGGGCCACAACATCATTGCAGAAGTAACAGCCGAGAGCCGCGGGTCCGCCATCAGCCGCGAAAACACCATGCCTCATGACAACCCAAGTATCAAATCCGAGAGCGGCATTTAGGACTAATTTATTCTTCGCCTTTCCCATGACTGTAGGGAGCCATCGGCTCTCACGCGTATCCATTAACAGAAATATAGCATCATGCTCATCCATCAGTTTCTCCAGCAATTCGAAGTCCACTCGCGTGTTCTGCTCATCAGTGATTGGGTGGCCCAGCATAGGTACCGACATGACATTCCCGCTACTGTCAACTCCGGGATATATCTCTTGAAGTGTTTCGGATGCTCTTTCGGCCTTCTTCGCACCACCGTTAATACAATCCTTGAAGTCAAATAACGGTTGGCGGACAGGATTCGAAAATGAAACCGAAGCATTATCGACGAACGTGATCTTTCTTACTCCCCAGCCCATCAAGAGTCGACTGACATACGTCCCGAGGGTGCCGGCGCCAAGAAGAAGACATTTTGTATTCTTGATCTTCTCGAGGTTCAGATCTGGGGCAATCCGCCACTTCATGAGCTTCAGATTCAAATCGACTGCCTGATCTGCCAACTGCGAAGGATCCATGTACTGGGCCAAGTTGGTGGTCTTCGGAGAAAGCTTCTGGTTGCTATTGCGCTCCCAACCTGTTACTTTGGGCATGTAGTCGCTGTCAAGAGTTTGGCCCTCAGTCTCCAGAACAATAATCCGGCTCCTAGCCTCGTGCCTTCTAGAGTGGATGTCCCGGTAGCATAAAATCCGGACCTTGTTGAGCTTGAATCTTCGCTTGATCAAAACCAAAAGATTTCTCAACATCCAGCCTGGGTTCTCAGGGTACGTTGAGGGGTCGACAAAAGCAACAAACTGATCTTCCTTAGGAATGCCGTCAAAGAACCCACTTTCAAAGTTCCTCAATGATCCAACCACCCATCTGTAGCCCAAATCGTCACTTGGTCCTCCGGGGCTAGCCGGCCGCTCATCTTGCGAGGAAAGCTGATAGACCCTCTTCGCCAGAAAGAACCCATGCTCTCTTTTGTCTGTGGCGTACCGCCAGGTACCAACTTCGTCAGCAAGAGCAGTTGTATCCTTGCCAGTCAGCTGATTCGAGGCATATGCTTCAACCTGCTTCCAAACAGGCTCAGAATGCAGGGCTGGAAATGCAAACCAGTAGGTGAACGTGTATTTCTTGAGATTTGCGAATGATAGGATTGTAAAGGACGAGAGAAGAGATGGTATAGAGTAAATGGTCCCGTCATTTATGGCATCCCAGATCTAAAGATCGTCAGTCTGACTTTACCAAAGCCGCATATAGACTCACCTGTTTAGCAGCGGTTTGCAACATAGCCGCCTTGTCCATATTCTTGAAGTCCTCGATAGTATTCACATTCTTGATTTTGCCTTCGGCACGAATGTAGCCAGCTGGAACACTGTACTTGTCAGCGCTTTGTGTGTAAGCCCTCACTTCTGCGACTCACTCATCACTTGTGAGGGCATTTCCAAGAACCTGCATCCGACAACTCTCTTCCGGGGTCGGGGTCACACGAGGCTCATACAAGCCAAGAACGGGTCGCGCCGAGTCGTCAAGTTTATCGAAATCAATCTTGAACTGTGACAACGCCGTGTAGAAGGGAAGCTCTATCTCAGAACCAAATGGAGCAAATTTAAGAGACATCTTGGGCTGTCTCCAGCTGCTGGCGCGGGCTGGTGGAATTACCAAGCGCGTCGAATCTTAGGTACTGCTTTAGCAAACAACTGTCCATGAAATTTTACAGAAGAAGTGAAGTAAAAGATTGGGATTGACTGAAAAAACCAGTCAGTATTGTGGTGTTGTGAATGTGATATGTGAATAAGTGATCATGAGTTCGACTTTCAAATACGGTACATGTTCACGTGCCATTTTCGAAGCAGGCTAACTACAATAGTAACGGCTAATATTCGGTGGTCTAACAACGCGTCTAGCCAATTGGGCGCGGACCGCGCATCTTCTTTGGGAAGGTACCTACTTAGCACATCAGATCTTTGAAGTCAATAGCCTAATCAAAAAAATTATTGAAAAAATGTTGATTGGATTGTGCGGAGGTGACTGTACTTTGCTCTTTTCTTTCTTACAAGGCTTACGTTGTTCCAGGAATCTGTTCTGGCAAGCAAACAATCGCTGATTACCTCATCCAGCATCATGGCTTTACGCAGCTACATCTACGACAAGAGCTCACAGTTGGGAGGTCCTTAAGTGCTTTAGATGTTTCAGCACATGATAGGAATGGAGAAGTTTCTATGCCAGCAGACATCATTGGTACAGGCCTTCGCAACTGCAATGAATACACTTTCGATACCGCGGATTTCCTCCTTGATTTCGTAACCAAGAGCTGGCAGAGCTTCTGGGTAACAACAGACATACACTCTGAAGCCGTACTCGACAAACTTGATCGCCGACCCTTCTTCATTCTAGTCAGCGTCGATGCGCCGATCCATGTGCGGTGGAAACGATTTCAAGAACGCCAACGTCTGCAACAGCTCTTCAGCTCGTCTCAAGAAGCTATCAGCCCCAGAATAAGCTCGCACAAGAATCTCGGGCTCGAAGAATTCGTTCTAGAGTCCGACAAACACCTTTACAGTCCAGAAGATGGCCTACTACCACTGATATCCCGCGCAGCGATCAAGCTTCTTAATACATCCTCAGACGTCGCTCATTTCTACGCCAGGCTTGCAGGTGTAAACTTGCTCAACAACGACCGATTGCGGCCTACTTGGGATCAATACTTCATGCAGCTAGCATCATTGGGAGCTCAACGCAGCAATTGTATGAAGCGGAGAGTTGGGTGTGTTATCGTGGAAGACAAACGAGTGATCAGTACTGGATACAATGGTACACCTAGAGGGCTAAAGAACTGCGCCGATGGAGGATGCCCACGCTGTAACGAGGGTCAAGGATCGGGTGTTGGACTCGGAACATGTTTATGTCTGCACGCTGAGGAAAACGCTCTGCTCGAGGCAGGCAGGGGAAGGATACGACAAGGCACAATACTCTATTGTGATACTTGTCCGTGTCTTACCTGCAGTATCAAAATTACACAAGTTGGCATTTCAGAAGTCGTTTACAGTCAGGGATATAGTATGGATGGGGAGACGGCGGATGTGTTCAAGCAGGCGGGCGTAAGGTTAAGGCAGTTCATTCCGGTATGTTGATCTATTCAGGGATTGCTGTCGCTTGCTAACCATTTGCAGCCCGCCAATGGAATGATACACCTAGAAAAGTGACCAGATGATTATTTGCATTTACACGTTCCCATAATACCCGTGGTACCGGCATTCTGTCTTGGACTTCTCAGGTCGCTGGCCTGAAACAGCTCATAGGGTAACAAACCACAATTTTCTCCGAGGAAGATTCCTCCTCCAACGGGTGTCCGGGGGTTTCGGCTCTCGAATGCCGGTGAACCGTGGCGCCTGGGAACCAGCACTTAGCCAGTCGTGGTGCTGTTACCCGCCTATCAGAAATCACACATTACATACTCGCAATGAATAAAGCGATTGGCGCTACGCTATGTATGCTTTATACCTACTCTATGCCTGTGGCGCATATGCATTGTATGCGAGTCACTGTTGGCGAATCTATCCAGAGGCAGGATATAAATCTCGTCACATTTTCAAGAATTAGAAACCCTCGAATTTCTGACAGTCTTGGTAATAGCCTTGATTTTCATTAATACAGGGACTGTTGTACTCAGCTCCTTCCAGTACTTTGAACCCATCTTCCAAAAAAAATATCACTGGTTGATCTGATCAATAACCCCTGGCAAAAACTCTATGAAAGCAGGAAAGGATAATGCCTCATATAATCGCAGACTTCTCCATTTGAAAAATTACCCTTCTAGCACAAACATCGGCTATAGAATAAATTATGCGTTCACTTGTAATTTTATATTCTCCTTCAAATTATTTTCAGATGTTTTTCCCAAGCCATAGCTTGTTTTATCAATTTCTAAGCATTGTTCAAATGCGATTTGATTTGGTCTATTTGAAAGCAATTTTTAAATTCAGAAACACTTTGTCAATGAACAAGTCTTACAATAGATTGGGTTGAGACTATAAAAGTATCTCTTTCAAAAAACTGCCGTGCTTACTGTTAATTCTTATGCGCAAATGAATTCAATAAAGGCACGCAGCTTATATTTCAAAGCTGGTGAAAGGACGCAAGCTGTTTAGACTTTGAAGCTGCCATATCCCCTTTTTACGCGAATTCTTGGCATTCGACTTAGCGAGTGCCACTAAAACATGAACCTTTACTATATCACGTCTTGCAAATCTTAGTAGGATTCAAAATAACAAATAACTTCCTCCGAATGTTCTCTTTGAATTGATCTTGAAATTTGAATTCTTGAAATAATGTTTATTTAATCACTGTGCTGTGAATTCAAGATAGCCAGTGGGCAGAGAGCTTAGAAAGACTCTTGGAAGCAGCATAACTTTTATACAATGTCTGATATTGTATCTGAGTAGCTCTCAATAGCAATTTGATGTTTTCTCAAAAAAAAAAATCACTGGTTCTTTCTAAGGATGTGTTTATATGCTGCATGTGTATTGACCCTCAACAAGTTATTCCTCTTGAAACCTGGCACTACTACACCTATAGTGACTCTTAGACTTGGGCTACGACCGCTCTCTATCCTCAACCAGCTTCCTATTACCTCTATGTCCCTATTCTTTGTCTCTCCATATACAGACCTTTCTAGAAGGACAGCCTTGCTTAGTCGACAACCAGCCCCTTAACCTTCTGCTTAGTCGTTTCCAGGCAATCTATTCGAATCCTTTCCAATGACACCAGATGTAGCCTAGTGCCACTAAAACTATCTTCTTCTACACTCTCAAGCTTTTCCTTCCACCAGAAACACACAACAGCTCACATAACATACTGATCAACTACAACAAACCGCAACCATGGATGAAGAAGATCTTCTTGTATGTATAATCTGCCTTCTGATCTTGATTTTTCTTTCTTATTTATGAGATGCGATCTCTCTAAGATCTGCCACCTGCGTGGCATTAGATCTAGATCGCTCTCTCTTTGCTCTCTTTTCCACGCCTAGTCTTACCCCGACCTTATCACGAGCAGGATCATGGCACAGTGGGCCATGCGCTTCCCTATTGCTACCGCTCTGGCTGCGGCAATTCAGAAATCTCGAATCTGAGACTGTGGTTAATATTGAAGGCTGGTGACTTCATCGCTCTTAATCTAAGCTCCTCTACTGTACGGCACCTCAGCATAGCAGAAACGCTTGCTTTGTGTCGCTGAAGGCTTCAATTGGCACACCGCATTCTCCTGCTCGAGAACTCGATCTAACTTGAGATGAAATTTCTCCTTCAATACGAACCCTCCTGTTGTATCTCCACATAGAGGAATCATTACTGACACACCTTGACAGCTGTTCCTAGCAAGATGTGGCGCTATTGACTTGCTGGTACGTGCTTCCTCCGCATGTAATTCTACATCATGCATGAGAGTGGCATTGGACCTGCCGTGTATACCTAGTCTACTGGGCCGTTGCTAACGCGCTTGACAGGCTCCTTTTCCTCCTCCCATCCCTCCTCGCAATCCCCGCCGCTTGCTCGCCGTACGTATAGCTTTCTTCATGAAAACATCCACAGATAGTTATACCCCAGCATCTTCCCATACACAAGTGCCTCCATACTCTGCTCTAGAGAGAGCCGTGGCGGCGTCCAAGACCAAGTTCACATCTGCCAGTGGCTACACTTGAAACTCGAAGTCGAGGAGAAACTCGTTGTCTCTAGACATGCATACAGTTTGAATCTTCTTCTGCCGCGATCAAAATCACAAAGTACAACAGCAGCTCTGCGCAAAGCGCGCGTGCATTAGAAAGCTGATAGTATGTTCTAAGGAAAAGCTAGAAGTCAAAACCTTTTGATAATAAGTTCGATAGCTAGCTCGATATCCTCAGTTATTTTCTAAGCTATCATAAGCACAAGACCCACTAGAAGGTGTAGGTATATTTTGATCATCTACCTATCATCATCTGGCTATCCATGAGACGGCTGGTCTAATGGCCTAGACGCTGTTGCTACACTATCTGCTACTACGCGGCTTGGTTCTGAATCATTAAGACCTTATCAACTACCCCGCTTCCGCGCTAAGGCCTTGGATCTCTCCTGGCTATAATACCCTTTCTGTTCTCTTGGACTTAAAGAATTCGCCAGCTTGTCTGTATCATATTTCTTCTTTTAGTTTCCAAAGCTGCACAAGCGCCAAGGACATAGAGACAGCGGTCAAGTCGTGGCTCTTGTATTTTTTCTTTCATTTTATCATGAACTGAGCAGCGATAACTTCTAAAAAATTTCTAAGCTGCAAAGCGAGGAATGCAATCTACTATTTGGTTGCACCATTTTTTTTCTGGCCCTGATATTTGAGCTGCTACTATTTTAGACATCACTTGTTACCCCTCAGCTGCTTTCAAGGTCAAGCTACCCTGTAATGCTATATATAATGTACTTTTCAAGTAATATGTCATGTATCACAAACTGCTTGCTTTAATTTCTTTCATCTGCTTCGCAGCAACCTGCACTCCATCCGATGCATGGTCACAAAAGTTTTAGCTTCTCATAAAGTCATAAACTCAAGACAAATAAGGAGCCGCTACAGAGTTCAAAGAACCTAAAACACAAAGGTTCCATCAATCTCTTGTTTGCGAGGACAGCCAATCAGTCACACAGCGAGCTTTACCCGTCAGCCTCGTTGTTTACTTCCGTTCGGTTGCAGCCTAGCGCCTCCCTAGCGGTGAATCTCATATTTTCCACCTCTTCTTTAGACTTGTTTCTCCGTTAGATTGCAACAGACAGATTAACACCATCACAGAACAAAGATAAGATGGACGAAGAGAAGAGCGCCATCGAGGCAGCCATCGCGCGCATAGAAGCCCCTCAGGCGGAGGGCCAGTCGCTGAAGAGCGCTGTTAACGCAATGGGGACGCGGGTTGGGGGCAAGGTGATTCCAAAGACCTGTGGCGGTGCTGGGGCCTGCAAGATCTTGATCTGCGACCACAAGTACGCGACCAGTAAGAGCAGGGACGTGGTGGCACCGATGGAGTAAGTATATCTTCTTTCTCGTTGCTCTCCCTCTGTCTCTCTCTCCGCTTGACCTAGGTCCTGGATTGCCATGCTGATGTTTCAATCTCCTGCAGCGAGGATCCTCGATTGAGCCCAAAGCTCATCGAGTCACTTCTTCAGAAGTGCAAGGGCGACGGGTACCCCATCACCGACTACTATCTCAGGGGAATGTACCAGCATGCCGGGTTCAGCGTCCTGGGGGCCATCAAGGCCATAAAGAACGATATCGACCGCCGTAAGTCTTCTCTCTCTCCTCTGCCATTGCCACTCCTCTGCCTCCTCCAAGCTTGGTTCAGAGACACGGGCAGAGATCAACGCGCAGCGAAGAACATACAGATTGACAACTAAGCAGGAGAGCGGATCCTACACGAGTCTGGTCGTGTCAACGTGGCCCGAGAGAACGCAATGCGCGGCACCGAGCTGGACCTGGACGCAGGCTCACCACCTCCCTCTCTCTCTCCCGCTTCCGCGCCCACCCAGACGTGCTGTCACGACGTCTCCTCTCCCTGCGAGCACACGCTCGCGGCTGCAGCCGCCGAGGCCGGAGCCAGCGCAGCTCCAGCGCCAGAAGTACGCGTCATCTCGCTCCCCTACTACCGCGACACTTTCCTCGTCCTGCTCGAGCACGAAGACGCGCTGATTCGCGACGCGACTGCGAGCTGTACGAACGCTTCGCCGGCCGCCAACTCGTTCGCAGGAACCACGGCCAAGCGCACGTTGATGAGCCGCTTCCAGTCCCGGGAAGACAAGGAGCGTGGCTTGCAAGCATATGTCGAGGAGGGTAAGTGGCGCATTGCGAGAGCAGAGTACTGGAAGCAGAGCAAGGCCCAGAGGCTGAGCGAGGCTGAGCTTGAGACCCGTATGCAGGTCTGGGAGGAGGAGAACGGGGGTTACATGGAGCTGATGGGTGGCGGTTGGAGAAAACACAGCAGTGAGAAGGTTCTCGGTGATGTTACAGAGGAGGATGGGCTCAAGGCGGAGCATACTATCGAGGAGGTTGGTGAGAGCTCTGGTGCTCCGGCACCATCTCCATACCAGTGGGGAGACGACCTGTCGCTCGAAGACCCTGCTGCTGATGCTAAATGGGTAAGCGCCTCTTCCAGAGTGATCCCACGTGAAATTGGATCGGAATCTAACACAGAGTTGCAGGAGGGGCTTGGGAGGAGGGCCAAGGTGCCTGTCAAAAACAGCACCAAGGACCCCCTACCAAACCCCATGCGGGTGGATCTCATCCACGCCTATTTGCTTGCCAACGGAGGTCCAGAAGAGCTCGTTCGCCAGAAGCAAGAAGCTTGTGATTTTGTCAAGGCTGATAGTACGTATATCCCCATCGGTCTCTAGCATAACAGCCCGCGACTGGGCCCATATTCACTTTGCATTTCACTTCGCCTTTCACTTGGCTTTCCACTTCGCCTTTCAGCAAGAAATGAAACAAAGCTAACAGCCGCTAGTTGCCGGAAGAAGAATCGTTTGGAAAGAAGATCGTGAGGTTGCGTCTCGGGCGGATGAAGAAGCAGAGTTTACTAAACTTGCAAATCTCGCCGCCGACATTGAATCTCTCGGTCTCGACCTCGGCCCTACACGCCGCAGTTCTCCAACCTGGCCCGAGCTATTGGCAGAGATGGGCGACCCGGAGAATCCAGACCACGCCGAACTCATGAAGATCGAGGGTGTGTTCCCGAAGCCGAAACATGCTCGGGGCGTATGGCAGAGCGGATCCAGTACAAATCTCAACCCTGATATGGTGAGAGCCCCGCCGAAGGGAGAGGAGGCGAGAGAGTTGCCGCCCAAGACGTACATGGAGTATGAGAAACAGGCTGGAGCTGAATTTTTCAAGCTCACTACGCCGGCCTGTACTCTGGCTGGGATCAAGTACGTGCATGAGCAAGATAAGCCTGTTTTGACATCAGGATCTGCTTCTGGTACTGGGCCTGTCGACACCGCCGCTCAATTTGCTGCAGATGAACTCGCATTGAAAAGCGCTTTCAAAGTCAAGCAGGGAATTGCAGCAGACGTGCGCAAAGCCCGAAAAGCCAATCCTGAAGACCAGCGCGCCGCCGCCAGCCGCAAGAGCGCACGCGATCAGTACCTCAAAGAGTCGCTCTACACGCAAGACTTCACCCTCGAAAGCATTGATAGCGACTCCCTCACTGAGCAGCAAAAGATTAGCCGACTGCGGATCCTCGCTGGGAAACTCGCCGCCGAGCACCGTGAGCTCAAGATGAAGAATGTCGAGCTCAAGGCCCGCATCCTCCAGAAGTTGCTGAGCACAGCCGAGGTCAAGATCGTGGGTGAGCCGGCGTACATCATGAGAACGGCGGCTAGGATAGCAGATCTGAATCTGACGTTCGAGTTCACGGATGAGAACGGTGTCGCCAAGCTCGGCTGTGACAAGATGTACTACCTGATCGAGGATTTGAACCACAAGCTGGATTCTTTCACGCACAAGATCCTGGATGAGTCGACCCGCAAGAGCGCCCTCGAGGCATGGAAGTCCGCCATGGGAAGCCTGTCGCTGAAGAAGATGTGCGAAGAAGCTATTCTCATCAACAATCTACTGATGGTTGAGGATCTCGAGCAGATGGCCGACGTATGTACACATCCTTATTTTATTTCCAGTATTTCCGCAGATTTTGGATCCCAAGACATGATTGATCGATCCTAGGAAATGTTTCAGGGACCAAAATTTCGAGAAAAATATCATCTGCTTGGTTACTGAAGAAGCAAGGGCTAATTTTCTTACAGTGGACATACGCTAGCGCCGGCATCCTCGACGGCATGATTGTGTTTTACAGCCGTGCCTGCTGCGACCCCCACGAGATCCAGCACCGACTAGCGAGCAAGAAGTTTCAGGCCGATATGAAGGAATTCCTGCTTCTTTGCCACAAAATCGCTGAGTTGCCTGATGACTTGTCTCCAGCTGGCGTTGCGAAGGCGAAGGATGAATTCGGATCGCAGGATGAAGAGAACATGGAAGAGTACTTCGTCCATCGTATACGCGATATTACGAAATGCCACTGCCCCGAAGACGTCCTGGACCCCGAGAACGCCGCTCTGTACGACGAGCTCTTGGAGATGGCCCGTGACTTTGACAGCGTCGTCTTCCCCTACGTCGCCGCGCCTGAGGACCCCTTCGACGCCTTCAAGCGCGTAGTCAACATCCTCTACTCCGGAAACAGCACCCCCAAGACACAAGACCAGATCGAGGAGGTTCGTGCTCTGCTCGCTAGTCAGAACGTGCCGACCAAGCTCGCGCTGCTGGGTCTAATGGACGAGCATCTCGACGGGGTTGCGGACGACAACTCGCAGATGCGTGCATTGGCACGTGCGTCGCTCCGCAAGGACTTCGAGCTCCTGTTCAAGTACTACCTCGTCAACCGCCCGGACATCGCGCAAGGTTCTGGGGTCGTGTTCCTGGAAGGTGTTACCGGCATACGATACCAGGACTTGTCGACGGGACAGGCGCTGAGATCGGTGCAGCAGCTTGACGGCGCCAAGATCTGGGAATGGCTGCTTGTATTCCAGTTTGCGCGCTCGCGAATCGAGACTGAGTGGGAGGAGGCCATGGGAGCCGAGAACCTGGCGCTACCGAAGGGATGGAAGGAAGAGCTTGCAGAGATCAAGAAGCAGATCGCTGACACTGCTCCCAGTGACCAGAGCTTGACGGGTGAGCAGTGCCTGGGCAAGTTGATTGGCATCGATCCTATCAAGGGCAAGCCAGACGACAAGAAGGCGTTGAAGGAGACTATGAAGAACCTCGGCCTCGAAACTACGGCTGGCGCCCCCCCGACCGACGTCCCTGCGCACTATGCTACGATGGAGGACGTTGTCGAGTATGGCGGGGAAGAGAAGCGCGTCCTGGCTGAGCTGGAGGCCGGTGAGGCTGCCCCAGGTCTCGAAGAGGCTCCGCTCATGTCCGAGAGGGCTAGAGGCAAGCTCCCAGCCATCTCAGAGGAAGAGAGTACCGAGCCCTTCAAGAAGAAGAAGAAGATGCCGAGAAAGAAGGCTGCTGCGGGTGCTTCAAAGGGCCGCCGCTGACCTCCTTTACTTTCACGGCCTTACACCTCCCATCTTGCTTTAGGCCGTCTTCTCTAACGCGGATTGGAAAGTAGTGGTTCTCCAGGAAGAAATGTCGTATTGAAAGGCTGTGCCATTTGGAGGGGAGAGTCTCTGGTTTTGGGTGTGGAGTAGGATGCAAGTGCTGCATTATGTCCGACATATCCCACGCTGAATTCATACTACAGTGAGAGGCATTACCATTAATTAGTATTCGATGCAATGCAATGGACACAGTCTTCTCGATCTTTCTTCTTGATTTGCTATGGTTGCGTGTAATGTCTCGTGCCGTACTACATATGAAGTCTGCTGGGTAGATCGAGCGGGTGCCTGCTGAATAGTTATAAGGCTGGTTAGGATTTACTAGACAGCCTCGCGGTCGAGCAGCTACTGCCGAGGCCGAGGCAGCCGATGAGAAGCGCAACGTCACGTCAGCCATGACTCGGTGTCGGAACGTGCTGGCGGAAAGTAGTAACTCCGAGTGCCTCTGTTGTTTTTCCTACGGGGACCAGGCTGGGGAGGCTCTACGGTCTACCAGCCGGTAATGCGATATATCTTGTGAAAAGACGAGGAGTAGTGTTAACTTGAACATCGGAGCTGAGGTTTGACACCGTGTACCGCGATCCATCTTTACTACGTCGACCTGAAGATGTGCCTCGAGTCTGCCTTATGGTTGTCTGTGCCCAGCCATCCTCGATTGCATCTCAAAGAAGAGCCCTCCCGATTTTCTCGAAACTCCCTTACCAGCTAGTAAGCCCCATCTGCGATTGTCTGCCTCTTCGAACATCAGCACTCCGAGGCAGCATTCTACTCACCGAAGACGCCTCCCTCCCCTCAACCGCCGGGCGTCTACTTCCGCCTCAGAGGTATGCAGTATCAGCCTGATACAGCGCGTGCAAACAGATAGGAGCATAGGTACACATGTTAGTTGATCATACATGACATGATATGTCTGGCTTTGCTTTCCCGAGCACACGGCATACCACATCATACCCGCGCCTTGCGCATACCTCTCTCTCTCTCCGAATCACCCATCCCGAGCCTAGTTTCGTTTCCAATCCCCCTCCTTTCATGCTTGCTCACTTCTCCCCGCCAGTGCCACGCAGCATGAGGTATCGATTTCTCGAATAAAACACCCGCTTCACAGCCTCGGCGGGGGGAGTCCGTACCATCTGCTCATATTCTGTGGATGTGGAGATCTGGCCTTGTACCGTGAGAAGAATATGTTGATTGGGAATACGGCTGTGGTTTTGCAAACTGCCGTGTTAGGTTGGCATCGGGGGAGGAGGAGAGGGAGATGCAAGGTGGAGGTGGAGGCTGAGCCGAACAGTTGCAGTTCCAACTCGGCCTCGCTTACTGTTGCGCTTACTATTGTTTGTTTCACGGCTTTCGCCTGTGCCGACGAAGTACCGACGGTTGGACAGGTGTGAATTCTAGTCATGAAAAGTAGGGGCGGGGAGATCTTTTGGCCGAGTACCCGTACTCTGGACCGAGTGCCTTGGGCCGAGTAGAGCATACAGGTAAGCACATCGCTACGCTTGTTTACGGCCGCTTACGATCTTGGCGACTGGGTGTCTGAGTTGTTGTACGCTCTACCATCTGCTATGCTGCCCATGCCCCTCTTCTTGTGGTATATCTCTAGAGGTGCAGCGGGTATGTACCGTGAACTTGCCTTATCTCCTACTACTGGACGGAGTTGAGTGGTGCGGCATCCATATTATAATCCTCTTTTCCTTTTTTTTCCCCTCAAAGAAATAGTATAATTTATAAAAAGCAAACATGCCATGCAAATGTAGATAAGAGTGTATACATCGTATCCATCACTCGCACTCGGTGATTGCGATGGAGTCGACCGAGAGAGCCAGAGAGAGGAATGTACGTCATGCTGCGTCGGAGGGGGCTATTGAAGATACGGGGTGGCTGGGGTTCTCCTAGTTCAATATACCACGATATCCTCGTAGCCTCTGCGCGATTCTCACGCAATGAAAGAAAAGACTCTGATACGAGGATGGATACCGGCTGCTTTTCCAACCAGCTATCGGTTTGTGCTGTGGAATGATTGAGGCTCATGTTGGCGTGCTTGGGATCATTATGTGTTGGTACGCAGATTCCTGTGCAAGAGGCAAGCTGCCCTCGTTCCTGGGGTCATCCCACACAGCTGTACCATATGCGATATAAGGGGTTTCGTATGTATTTCGGACGGCTGTTCAGCCGGAGGACTTCGGAAGGATATCCATATGCGGCTAGGAGGGACTATAGGAGGGAGGACATTCATAGGTATAAAGGTACTATCTCGGTTATATAGAGATAGAGAGACATTACAATAGATTCTTTTTAACAACAAGTACTTAACTATATTCACGTGAATATCGATTACCGGTATAGAACCTACATTATGACTTATGAGAATGAAAGGCTTCTGGCTGCAGGGTAAGCAGGTTTGGAGATATACGAGAAGGGAGGTTATAAGAGAGGTATTATAGGTCTAGAAGAGAGGATAGATTGAGCCTTTTATCTGCAACGTCGGTATACCGTATACGACGTCGATATACGAAGTATGTATCACATGCGAACTCTTATATTTGGCTCCATCTCCCGCCATCTTGGGTTTTTGGCAACGATCAGCAAGTTGGGTATTGTAAACACGCCTTTTGCAGGCTAACCCTCGGCCTATGGAGGTACCTCACTTTATGCCGCTTGCAGGAATATCTTCAACTCGCCTCCCTTCTCAAGTGACTGCTCACCTTTGCGTTGTCCCCTACCTTGCAAGATACGAGTGACAAAAGAAAAGAACAACATTCACAACAACAACAATCCTCCGCCCCACGATCATAGACTTGACTTATTGTGCCCCCTCCTTACGTCTTACCTCGACTCTTGCCTCGAGACTAGTACAGTGCATTGCAGTCCAGCTGCTCTTCGCACGAGGCGTCACCGTCTGACGCATCTCCCCGCCCTCCGGGAAAGGCAATTCACATCACATGCAGCACCACTCCGAGTCTCCGCCTCCAATCAACAGCAAAACATACACACAGCTCACCGAGGACTGGCTGCTTTGTCATTATCCTATCGTGACTTGGCATAAGAGAGACAAGGTAAGGCTGGACAATCGAGCAGAGTTCCAGTACAGTACCAAGTACAGTAATCTGATTACTCGGAATCTACGATACCCCCCAGCATCACGGGGCTGTTCGGCATCCTGAGGGGCAACGAAAGCTGTGCGACTCTCGACTCTTCCGCCTTGCGAATCCCTCTCCCGCATACAATACAAGACCAACACCAAGACCCCCTCCATCCACCTCTACCCGCCAGCGCAACTCATGCCAACCTAACCCAACCTCGCGCCTCTCTTCTTCTTCTACCTACACCTCACCAGCTCGACCACAAAATACGACGATATCTAAATTGCGGGCATACCATAAAACAAGACAAGAGCACCTCGCCATGCCCGAGGTAACCAGAGTGACGCGCTCATACCGCGAGGGCCGCGATGGCTACGACAGCGACGACGACACAGTGGTCAGCCGCTCACGAGCAGGCGATGGCTCATACCGTACCGTCCAGCGATACCGCGTCACTCCCAGCCGCACCGAGGAGATCGAGGTTGACCGACGCTCGACGACGAGACTCGACGCCCCACGCGCAGAGCGCATCGAGATCGACCGCCGCGAGCGTCTCGTCGAGCCCGAGCGGCCCCGCAGCTCCATCGACCCCCGCCCGCGCAACACCTTCACCGAGCGCTACATCGAGCGTGAGCCGCTTTACGAGCCGGAGCGCGAGCACGAGAGGGAGCGCACCCGGACGGTGGTCTACGAGCGGGACCGACGGGAGTCGGAACGCGGTACTTGGGACTGGGGTCCGGCCAGGCCATGGGAGTCGGAACGGGACGTGAGGGAGACGGATCTGGTCAGGGTGGAGAAGCGCACCGCGGAGCGCAGAGAGGACCCGTATGAATTGGAGAGATACCAGAGGGAGACCGAGTACTACGATCGCCCGGATCCTCCCCCACAGCCGATCATCATCCGCCAGAGGGTACCGGAGCCCCAGCAGATTATTGTCCAGGAGGCTCCGGCTCCAGCGCCGATCGTCCTGTCTCCCCGCGAAGAACAAGTTCAGATCGTGCGACAAGAAGTCACAAAGGAGGTTACCAAGCCCCCAGAGCCAAGACGAACAGAAGATGAGTACTATTATCGAAAGGACGTGCGAGAAGTTGGTCCGGCCCGACGAAGTGAGGAGGAACTTGCCATCACCAAGTACGACCGCAGAGATGTCCGGCCCCGCGACTCGCTCAGCGATAGAAGCTACAGTGAGGGCGAGGAGTACGTGATGAAGAAGAAGATCGTGCGACAGCGCAGCAGGAGCGGAAGTCCGCACCATAAGCGGCATCTGGCCGAGGGTGCGTTGGCTGGTGCTGGGGCCGCAGCTCTCCTGGCAAATCATCGCAGAAAGACCGGAGAGGGGGGTGGACATGGCAAGAGAAACATGGTTGGAGGCGCTGCACTCGGGGCTATTGGCGCAGAAGTCCTCACGAGGGCACGGAGTCGGTACAGGGAGTACGATCGAAGCCGTTCACGCTCGAGGTCAAGCAGCCGACATTCTCACCGCAAAATCAAGACTGCTCTCGGCCTTGCTGCGGCGGGTTTGGCTGCTGCTGCCGCCACCAAGTATGTCTCCAACCGCAAGGCTGATAGGGAGGAATATGGCCGAGGCCGTAGCCGAACCAGGAGCGTCTCGAGACGTCGTGGCTCCGGCTATGGTTATGATTCCTACGATGATGAGCGCACAAGCCGGAGCCGTAGTAAGCACGCCGATCCGAAACACCGAGCGGCGAGCATTGCCAAAGCAGGCGCTGCCACGGCCGCAGTCGCAGGCGTGGTCGAGCATTTCCGCAACAAATCTCGCAAGCGGAGTGGATCGAGGTCAAAGTCACGCATACGCACCGGTGCCGAGATTGCTGGTGCAGGGTTGGCGGGAGCCGCAGTCGCAGGGCTCTACGAGAACCACAAGGCAAAGGATGACCGTGAGGCAGAGGCTGAAGACGAGAGGAGATCGCGGAGGAGAAGCAGGTCGAGAGCCAGATCTATAGGCGCGTATTCTGATCCTGGTGTTGACCCAGAACTAGGAATGGTGCAGTACGGTGCTGAGCCCGTGTACACCCACCACCAGACCACGACGTACCAGCGAGGCTTCGAGGACCCTGCGGCAGCTGCGTATGGCGCTGCGCGAAGCCGGTCTCGTCGTCGTCGCTCCTCTAGTTCACGGAGCCGCAGACGATCCCGCTCGCGAAGTCGCTCGGTTGCCAAGGTTGCCGCTGGTACAGCAGCAGCGGCCATCGGCATAAACAAGTACAAGAAGAAAAAGGAGAGGAAGGAGGCAGAACGGGAGAGGGAGCGCAGACGTGAGGACCCCCAGCACTCAAGATCTCGTTCCCGATCATCGTCCATAAGGACCAGAATCACAAGACGCTTGTCGAACCTGATTCCGAAATGACGGCGCTTGCTTTTTCCAATGACACATCCTCTGAGTACAACTAACCCACGCACCAGGATACGAAGAAGAAGAGCCCCCTGGAAACTACTACGCGCGCGACTATCAAGATGACTACTCTCCCTCGCCTCCTCACGCCACAGGCGGATCATACTATCCACAAAGCAACGCCTTTCCACCACCCCCTCAACCTGGCTTCACTCAACATACCACGACATCCACAACTCATGTCCACAGCGAGGGGATCCCACCCTACAATCCAGCAGACTATGCCCACCAGCCTCCGTACTCGGGTCATTACGGTGACAACGGCCATTATGGTGACAATGTGAGTGCATATAATAACTCTCATGATCATCATCATTCTGTTGCCACTGGCACTGGCACTGTCGAAATGCCTTATTTCCCTCCGCCCCCTATAGCTCCATTTGACGAGCAATTCACACAAGATTCGCTCGCGGATGCTGGTGCGTCTGCTTTATATGTGATGGTATCTTGAACTTGCACTAACACCTGGTCCCAGACGGTCTAAAACATCCTTATGCCCCCCTTTCTGCCTCTCCCTTCTCAGCGCCAACCCGCAAACGCAACCCATCGCCTTTTCGCCCCTCAAACCCAAACGCAAGTAAATCAGTTGTGTTCGCCCCCCTCTCCCCAAGATCTTCCCGCAGCCTAGCACACATCCGCGAAAACGCGTCAGAAACACACACTCACCCCGTTTCCCACGCCGACCAGTCCCCCTCTTCGTCTACTTCCGGTTCCGAAACAGCACTTGCCCGTACATCACACCCCCAAGCCCGTACCCGCGACAGAGTAGAGCTTTCCCCTTCCGATAGCAGCAGGAGGAGATGCCGCCGTCGTAGACGCAACTCAGACACGACATCTGATCGCCCCACCCAAGCCTTGAAACATCGCCATCGTCCTGAACGCAAGCATCACTCGCGCTCTCCTTCTCCATCTTCGGCATCCTCTGAAGTGGAGGTGTTGCCTGACCGATTCGACCGCGACGGGCGCCCACTCGACAAGTACGGCAACGCGTACCGCTCTAGAACAAAAGAGAATGGCCTGGCAGGTTTGATTGGTGAATTTGGGGAGGGAGGAGGTCAGCGGGAGATGGTGGAGAAGCTCGTAGGTGGTTTTGGAGAGGTTATGGAGGGCAGGAAGACCTGGAAGGAGATGCTGAGAGGGTTTGTCGAGGAGGGTGGTGAGGAACGAGGCCCGAGTCGGAAGAGGGACCGATGAGGCCGGCTCTCGATTCTCTTTCTTATCTTTGTTCTAGAAATCTCGAAGGGGTTGTTTTTAAGGTGGTGATTGGATGGGCGGGATAGGTGACGTTGGGATGGGATGGGAAGAGTCATATTTGAAGATCGTTCTACTGGGAGATGCCCAGAACTTGGTCAGCTACGGGCGTTGGAAGGGGAAGGGGATGGAAGCATGATGAATCACGATTTCACGACAGATGCCGTCAAGAGTCTCCTTTTTTTCCGCTTCTTTGTTTTCTCTTTGCTCGGCACGCTTTTCATGCAATCTATGACTCGATGTTGATTGAGTAGCGACTTGAAGCGAAGCAAGGCGATAGATGTAGTAAGGTGGCAAGAGATGAATAATGATCCTTATGAGCATAAGCACTAGATTTGATAATAAGTTCTCGAAATGAATGAAACTACAAAATGAAAAGTTCATATGCTTTATAAAGTCGATGTAGCTGATAAATTTGATAGAGTTTATGAAATCTTATAGGATTAGTACAAACGATGTGTTCCTTAAGGTTTTTGGAATTCATAAAAATGCGAAGTTTAGAAATGTAGATGGTACTTACACCTACTCTATGAGTGGCGAGTGATTCTTGTCAGTACGAGGCGAGGGAGACGACTCAATATCTGCACGCGGCATCTCTTACTAATCTGCAGTTTCTATTAAACAGGCTTTAAAGCCGAGATTGAGTCCTTTACATTATAAAGTAATCAAACCCCAAGTTAGATAAAGCTAGCACTGTTCTAAAGCTTTAGAAAGAAATTTTTATACTACCTTTTATATAAATTACCCTTACTTTAACCTCTAATTGCGTAATTGAAGTTCTTTAAATTAATACTTTTGATAGAAGGAAAAGCTTAATGAAGATTATAGAGGGGAAAAGTTACGTTAGAATACGTAAGGAAGAGGAAGGAAATAGGTACCTTTTATGGGTTCTTATAAAACTCGATAAGAAGGGTTACAATCGAGAGCTGCCGCCTAGTAGTCAAAAGCTTAATATAATTAAATAAATAGATTCTATTACTATAGAGATCTTCTCTTAGGATGGAAAAACTAAGGCGACTCTATTTATTAAGACACCTTTTGAAAATAATGTCTCCTAAGACTTAATTAAGGGAATAACTATCGACTCAGGTATAGGTTAGAACCTTACCTAAGGAATTAGAAACCATAAGTGTACCAGGCTATATAGTCAAGACATAAGGAGTTTATATACTAGTTTTTTCCTATATATAAATATAGTATGGGTCTTTCACTTCTGCTATATAATTTCGAATTAACAAAGCGTATTAAAAGGAAAAAAATCAGGAAGGGAGGATAAAGGTACAAAGGGGATTAACAGACGATGAAAGCAAGCACTTCTAGGGTAGCAGGTTAGATTGATCCGAATATTTTCAAATATACTATACTAGATCTAAACTATATTTTAGAACCAGAAAACGCTATAGTCGGACTAAGTATAAGGAAAAACTAGCAAGAAAACTCTATGCACTTGACTATCTAGCCGAATATACCTACAATCCTAATTCCTTAAATAAGAGCCCAACTTCCTATATCATAGTCGAAAGCTGGCCACTCTAGGTCATAAGTAAGTCTTTTCTAAAGAAGTGCCTAGAAGGCAGGGCCGCCTTGGTTCCTCGTCCTAGGAGAAGCCGAACCTTCCCCTTGTCAATAGCAGCTATCTATTTAGTAGTAGTTCTTATTAGGCTAGGCGTCTTACTAATTGGTAACAGCGCTTTGATCATAAAACTTCTTAGCGGCTTTGGCTTTGGCTTTTGAAGATAAGTCTTCGAAGCTATCAAAGCTTGGACATATACCCTCCTCCTTCCATTTCCTTTGCATGTTGCAACTTGCCTGTATTCCACTTTATCTACTTTCAAGGTCTTTTGTAGTAGGTATATAGTTGAATTCCAAAAGCACCGTAGGTGGAGATGGAAAGTGAGGGGTATACTATTGGAGAAGTCAAAAAGGGTTCGTTTTAAAGCTTTCGAAAGTGGTAGCTTCTTTTGCGTCACGCTATATACCACTTCTTCAGGTAGCTATGGAATGCTTCGCTTGGTTCTATCTTATAGATAGGATATGTATGTGTATAGGTATGTGGACTGTTAAATAGTATGTTATACCTTATAGTTGGCTGTTGCTTAAAGTTCTAACCATGGAAATGAGAATTCTCTAAAGATGGGACTCCTCATTATGATGAATTTATTAATTGAGATGTTGCTGCTGTAGTTTTGTATAATTTTAGGTGCTTGTTAGATTGAGGTTGATGGAGGTGATTTAAGGTGGTGTGCGGATAGGGGGCGAATAAAGGCAGACGGGGGGCAGACGAGATGAGTTGTTAGCAAAAGAGTATTATTTTTATATTAAATGGTAAGTAATATTCCAATCAATATACAGACATTCAAAAAGCATACTATGCTAATTAGTTAGCTGTGGCTTGAAATTTCACCTGAGGAAATTATAGTGATGTTTAAATAAGGGTTTTATCGGGCTGAATTAATAAATCTAAGTGTTATTTTCATAGCTCTTAGGGGTTAGTTAGTTTGAGGTAGTAGAAAGATGAGGGTCAGATGAGATGAGTTGTTAGTAGGGAGTCTTTGTTGTATTATGTGCGGTGGGGTCATACGGAGGCTGGCGGTATCAAAATGCATAGAGTGAATCTAGGGATGTTATAGATAGCATATGAAAATCGTACTCTCGCTCGGCGAAAGCGTTGAACTTCTCGTCTCGACTTCGTTTCTTCAGGTCGGACACGTTTATATGCTAAATTCTAGATTTTCATAGCCTGGCTAAACCTTTTCACTCTTACCACGCTACTTAACGCCTCCGGGTTCGAGCGATCATTTACAAAAACAATTATTAAATATTTTCCCGAACTACTACTTATCACTGTCCTGGCGTTTGCTACTGAGTATGTTAAGTTATCCCCTACCCGTCAGTAGATCTTGCTTTTAATCCAAAGGTTCGGTGGAAGTAAGGGAAAGCAGTTCTCGCGGCCGGTGCATTGTCTGATCTTAGAATATCCGTTCAACCCGTAGATCCTTTACAAGGATCTGCTTGATTTCTTGTCACGACTGTAAAATACTGCAGTAAACTATCTCAAGCTGATCAAATCGTCACTAAACTCGAGACCAGCCATCGAGCTGCTGTCGCTGCTCGTGGTTTCGTGGCCGCCGAACAGAACTTCATTCCATTACTCGTCAGCATCTCGGCCATCTGCTCCAACCCGAATCTTCCCAATTCCGCTGCGCCTCGTGTTCTTGTCCCTCCAACGGCCCAGCTGCTAGCGAATCAGACTTCGAGGACGCGAGCTCGAATAGCTTCATCACCAACCACCCCATTGGGTGCCGGGGGCTTGAGCGTTGCGCGGGTCATGACAGCTCATGACAGCTGACGAATTCTTCAACTTCACGGTTGGTGCTCTTGATGATGTCAATCTCAATGATTCTACTCTCAGAGGAACAACAGCAGCTGCCTTTAATACTAAGGATACTTCAAACTCTCCTACCAGTGCTTCAAGCTCTCCTCAAGCTCCGCCTTTCCCAGTACCCCAGCAGGAGTCTGTACCGGCTCGAGAAAAAAAACCTTCGCTCGCAAAGCTTCAGCCAGCGAATTCAGCGCTATCTAACGCCATCACCGGCTACTCCGGCGACTTCCAAGCATCCACAGTTGCTAATCACAAATTCAGACTCTGCTTACCTACCTTCAAGTTCAAAGCTGGCCTGAACGGCCGAACCACCATACAGAGCACGTTCGAGGCCGAGGAACTCTCGTACGACAAGGCACAGCAGGAGGCGCTCAACCCTGGGGTTATTGCCTGCAGGATCTACGATCAGTTGACTAATGCTTGTAGTACTAATCAGGCGGCTAGAACTGCGGCTGCTGCGGCGCAGACTTTGGTTACGACTCTGGGGAGGAATGAGACGACGGCTGATGCTTTGCATATTGTATTTGGGTTTAGTATCGCTGGACATGTCTGAGATGTTGGAGCAGTCACTGTTCAGTGTTTTTGAGTACGTGGATTGCATACTGTCGTTAAAAGGCTCTGGGGATTCGAGGTAGTGATATAAACGTATGATTAGGAGTCGATGTATAAGCTTTATATCAGCCAATAAGAAATCAAATAATCTTTCAAAGCATCTGATATTCTCAACATTGAACTAGGTAGCCTAGTAGTGTATCTGCAAGGCATTAGCTGAAGTCATCCCATCTCGCTTATAAATCTGCCAAAAGTCAACATCGGAAAGTTAAATGCCAGACTAAACCAGCTTTCAAATATCAGAAATTTGTTATCATTTGCAAGTAGCGAAATATCATTCTGTTGTTCTCAGATCTCTTTTACGTAACGTATTCATATATACCACTCGCATTCTGCCTCGCATCTGCAACACTTCGAGACCAGTTTAGCCAGCTCGCTTCCCAGACACTCCCCGTCATACCTTCAAGAAAGACACAAACCCGTTACACGAATCATGGAGAAAGTGAGATCGAAGATCGATGGGAGATTGGTGACACAGAGATGAAGCAGAGAGATCGTCCCGAGGTGAGACATGGGCGACGCGGAGGGGTTAGAGAGCTCCAGCTAGCGCATTTCGATGTCTGGTGATTTCGGTCTCGAAAGCTTTAGTGGATAGGACGATGTGTTACAAGAAGCTTTGTGTCATTCACTAAGAAGATTTTGAAAAATTCCTGACACACGGCTGGGCGGAGATTCGTTTCTGGCGATTTTACATATGGTGTACCCATTCGCGATACAGCTCGTCTACCTAGGAGGTGATATTCGTGAGAGCTGGATTATCAGCCTCCGAAACCGACAACTCATGTCTTTCTCTAGCTGGATCCTATACTATGGGCTCGCAGCATGTTTAACAACGGCCAAGCGCTTATGTATCTATTTAGCATAGCCATCGATTCTTCTACAAGCCTGCATGCTGCTGCGTGCACGGCTCAAGTACACGGTGGTGCAGACTGCAGAGAGAAAAAAAAAATGCCTGATGAGAGGCTGCGACTGAATTTGGAATTGGAGATACTATCTTGACTTCTGATTAGGGTCGTCCTACTTCGTTGCAGGCCAAACAAACACCATATGGAAGTATAACATCAACCTTGCAGACCTTATTCTAAGCCCCCTTTCAAACGGAGCTAATATGGTGCTCGTCTGATCTGCGATGAAGCACTGTCCTACAATCATTTGCAAAGAAGGCTGGTTTTCTCACAGCAGGGGACTTTGGATTGGGTGATATGAGTGTGGTGTTCAAAACATGCGGTGGGCCTTGGCTGAGGACGATGTGTTTGTCGCACTGAAGCATGAAACCAGGCGCGGTATCTTAGGAAATGAATATAATATTGCTAAAAGACAAGTAGATGTGCCCATCTCGTGGAGTGACTGTGCAAAGGGCGCGACGTGCGGTGAAGGCTCTTGGTCATAATCTATACTGCTATTGGGATCATCTGAATGACAAGTATTCATCTGCGAATTCTCTCCATATACCACAATATCTAGGCAAGAGAAATCTAGCATCGTGAGTTTAATATCAAGTGCGATGTGGGTTGAAATTCTCTTGTTGAGTGGAAGGAGCTAGCAGACCAGGGGCTTTAGCGAGGAAAAGACTACCCCGATAATTTGTCAACCTGGGAATTAGACTTTTGATATGTATATATACTAATGAGAAACTGTTAAAGATTATTTCCAGCTATATTAAAGCCATTAAGGGCTGATCTACGGTCATACCCAGACATCTATATGTACCACTTGTCAAGTGATTGAAGTAATGAGTGGTTGTCTTGGGCGAGCGGGCTGGTAATACGGTCGTACTACAGAAGATCGATCGCAAATATGGTACTCGGTTGAGATCCATGTGCAGAACAGAACCAATGGAGGAATTTGAATTCTTGACCTGTGTCATTTTACGTGTAAACTGATGATTGTTCTGTTGAATCGTGTGCCTCTCTCAGTGAGCAGCACCACCCAAGCTCGTCCGAAGACAAAAGTCTTTAAAATGCGATAATAATATCAATGCATTATTCGCCATCCTGTTGTGTCATCTGTATTGTGTTACCACTATCAGGTGTGCGTGATACTCGGCGTGGAAGCACCATGGTGTTTAAAAACGTAACGATATGCTACGGCAGGACTTGACGACTTTGCCAATACCCAATGACAAAGTTCAGATCTAGCACTAGGACGGTACAAAGAGTCGGAAGAAACAGTTCTGCGAGGTACGGATGTCCCATCCTGATCAAGTCCTACAAAGGCGTCCCCAGAAAATACCAACGGATGGGTACCTGCATAGTGATCATCAACACTGGCCACAATATCAATCGCATCCGATCGCGTCTCAGTAGTCACGAAATCAGCCAAAGAACCAGATCCTATAAATTGACCAATATCTCACATTTGCTGCGATCCTCATCCTCAGTAGCCATTCTACAGACCTCGAAAATGAAGATCATCATCGAAACCACGAACGAATCCAAGACTGCCGCCATGGGCAACTTCCTCAAAGTTGCCGTGGCCGCTGTATCCTGGGGCAGCAATCGTCTGGACATCTTCCGCACTGGTGATCGGGCCTCTGATTTGCAGCACAACTGGTGGGATGGCAGCAAGGTAAGTCATAACCTTTCCTTTCCATGTCTTATATCAGCTCCGGAGAAATGCAGTTATAAGAGAGGAGCTCAAGACTGAAAATCAATACAGTGGGGAGGGTTCGAGTCCTTGGGCGGCTTTCTTACGTCCGTTCCAACCGTGACTGCATGGGGTCCAAACCGCCTTGATGTCTTCGCCGTAGGAGGTGATAGTGGATCCTACCACAAATGTAAGCACTCCAACGCGCCAGGGAAGATTCACCTTGGGAACTGGGATTCTATCTCTGGGAAGCATCTGTGCTCACCGCGCAGGGTGGGATTCCAAGTCTTGGTCTGGGTGGGAGAAACAGGGCGGAATCTTCGAATCTCCACTTGATGCAGTCAGCTGGGACAGCAATCGCATCGATTATTTCGGCCTCGGGACAGATAGCGCTGCATTCCACAAGTGGTGGGACGGATCCAAGGTATATTTCTCGGAATTCTCGACCTTTGCCCACCCTAAGCAGAAGTTAACGTTTGTCCTGCAAACAGTGGAATGGCTACGAGTCTCTCGGTGGCGTCTTCACCTCACCCATTGAATCCGTATCCTGGTCGCCAGGTCGTCTGGATCTCTTTGGACTCGGTACTGACTCCCAATCCTACCACAATTGGTGGGATGGCTCGAAATGGGGCGGTTGGGAAAACCTAGGAGGTACCTTCACAACACCACTAGCAGCCGAGACTTACGGTAAGGGAACTCTCTCTGTGGTCGGTCGGGGCACCGACAGCGCGTATTGGGTGAAGCACTACGATAATGGCTGGACCGGATGGTCAAGTCTGGGCGGGACGTTCATCTCGGAGCCGAGCATTGTCTCCTGGGGAAGTGGTCGTTTGGATCTCTTGTAAGCATCTCCTCTATCCTAGATTCTGGAGATAGAGGTTTTCAATGACTGACACTCGACCAAAGCGGGATCGGTACCAACGGTGCACTTTATCACAAGTACTTCACCGGGGGAAAGTGGTCTGCTGATTGGGAGAACCTGGGTGGTGTTCTGATCTCTGCTCCCACTGCTGTTAGCTGGGGCTCGAACAGGCTTGATATCTTTGCTTTGGGGACTGATGATGCTGTTTGGCATAAGTGGTAAGTGTTCTCCGAGCTCATTTTTCCCCTGACAGGCTGTCTCGGACATGAATTCCTCCCCGGACATGTTTCCCAACTCTTGAGTCAACCCTACCGCACGAAGACATCTCTCAAAGAGTTAATGCTAATTCAGAGTTCTAGGTGGAGTGGATCTGCATGGGGAGGATGGGAGAGACTTAGCTAGTTTCGATTGTGGTAGCCACAATCGCAATGGGTAGTTGATAGGATGGGACATGCTAGGATTGCAATTGGGTTTCTTGAACTCTAAATGAAAATTGTACTTTGGACTGTAACTTGTCACAATAAAAACAGATTTTTGTTCTGTCGAAAAGTTTTCAATAACTATGAAACGGACGTGGGTCAATAAACGGCGGAGAAGGGAAGACATTTATTAAGTGACAATGCAGTCACGAAAAATCTGCTACTTACAATTGCTCATAGCAGGTCCGGCACGGAAGCAGAAATTGAGCTAGAATTTAAGCAAAATTATGATGAGTCAACAGTCTATACAAATTAAGCTGGCGTAGAAGTCGTCAAAGTGTGAGTATATCGGATGAACCTTATTAAAGGCTCGCTCCTCGGTGCATTCCCCTTTGATCACTTCCAAGAATTCATGCAACTAACGAAATTTGGCAAAATCTATACGACTTTGATTTTCCAGCCTCCTACGGTACTGTTTGAATGCGAGCCTTGCACTTCTCGAGTCCAAACCACTCCCAATTCTCGAAGGAAGCAACATCTATGAATCATGCCTCGCCGTTGACAATCACTCCTCCCCAAGTACTCGGCACTACTAGGTTATATGGAGAATTTTAAGTTGTGGTTGACGCTACATATTAGCAAGCGAGCCGATGCCTATTCAAAACTAGATATTGCTCCTATGGAATCTTTCCTCGGATTTCCTTCATAAAGTG
>JAENRP010000015.1:281673-293488 GCA_024741835.1 Diplocarpon mali
AATAACTTTCCACTCACAAGCTAATTCGCACTTGCAACTCGCCATCATTTCTTTTAGAATACTTCCAGCATTCATTGACGGTAGGAAGCAGTCGTACAGCACATTGTCGTTCAGCAAAAAGTCGCACCCATGGCTCTATTTCGAACAGTAGTTCTCAAAGTGGCACTTGCTTTGCTTATGTTATGTCTCACGCATCTTTGGGGTCTGGCCTCGCCAGGTTACCAATTGGAGTGGTGGTAATGCAGAAGATATCTCATACCTGACTCGAGATTAATAGCATAAGCGGCCAAATATCCAAAAGATACTGCTCGTGCGACAGTGACAGCCCAGACTGGCAAATTTGAAATCCCGCACTACCAGGATCCGGGTTCGCTTTCGGGAAGTTTATGGGCAGGTTGGAAAATTGGGATAACACCTTGCAGACATATGACATTGACACTGACTGGTGCCACAGCTTTCACTGGACTATTATAAACAGGAGGAAAACTGGTAGCATCATGGCCATTATCAGCCAGTCCTCATCACCCAGTAATACCACTAAGAAGACAGATTTCCTGAAAGCCAAGCTAATCTTGAGTTTGACAAGCATAACAACAATCGTCAAGCTAGCAGAAGCAGAGCAGAAAAAAGGAGTCGTAATCATTACAACTTTAATAAAAAAGATAATAACAGCACAGAACCCAAAAGTGCGCACAATAGGAAGTCTCATTGTGGAACAGCGTGACTATCACACTGACCAGCTACTAAAGAAGACTCGTACATTCAGCGTCACAGGGACGCAAGCGCTGCGAAGCCTTTTCGTCCCCGTGGACAGAATGTGGTAACGCTTCTGCGGAAGACAAAAAGCAGAAAATCAAGAATAGCATTATCTTCATACTAGTCTCGTCGGCAACCCAAGAGAACTGAAAACAACAGCTCGATCGCTGACAAGCATAGTGAGTCACAATTGCGAAATTCATTCGAAAGCGAAAATAAAGCATACGAAAAGACGATTCCGACAAGCACGCTGATAGTCCCGGCCTCAACCACTCACCAAAGCACGAGCGTTACAACTACTGCTCTAGAAACCCCAGCACATGCCAAAGCGACAGGCAAGCATCTCCTCAGTAGTCTTCTAGTTGCGACGCCGTTGCCTGAACGAATGACGATGCCGGCTATTGGTAGGCATGTTCAGGGGTATATCGATCGCTTCTGACCAATTTATTTCATACGCAAGCAAGGTTTTTGCCGTGATATTGAGATGGCAGAAAATCTTCGGGAAAAGATTTCGAGGACGGGTTTTCGGAATGATTGCTCCTGCTTTGGTGCTGTGATATTCCTGGAATATGGGTTGCCACTCTAGCAGGATAATGGGCGTATAATGGAACTTCTCAAATAAACAAAACTAATATCATTGCTTTCCGCGAAGCTCTTTGAAATACGGCATAATGTAATCGTAGCGCGCATACCGATGGAATAGACACCTCCCAAACTCCAGTTCATGCTCGCCGATTCTGGAACGTTAACGCCATGGAATGCAACCATTCCCGAACGCCGAACAGCAACACGTGCTTCCCTACAGCAGATCAAAGTCGTCCAGCTTCTCCCTGTACTTCAAGATGTTTCTCTTGATCTTGCTTCTATCCACCCAAGTCACGAAATCCTCCATGTTTCTCGTTACCAAAAACGCCGTATCGGTGATCGTCTCCGTGCCCACTCTGACATGGCCCTGCTCAATAATCTTCGTCGCAGCCTGAACTGTCTCCGCCATCCTTAATCTCGTCATCACTACCGGTAGTCGGCGCCTGCAGAATGCAGAAACTGTGACGTTTTTCTCGACTTCGGAGAGCTTGGAATTGACCGCATAAGAGGGCAGGATCCCCATGTCGTGTAGTTTGGAGAGCAGCAATTCTTCATGTTTACGCCGGAAAGAGGAGTCGGGCGGGAGAGCAGCGAGGCGGTGCGCGAGTTGTTTGAGGCTCTAGAAATGTTTCGTTAGTATTTATTCTGATATGAGTTGAGGGGAAGATGTACGCCGCAGATTCTGTTGTATTTTGCGTAATCGGATGGTTTCTGGATGTTGTAGCGGCGGATTACGGCTGCGTCGCGGTGATTGTTGTCGCTTTTGTAGGTGGTGAAGTCGACCTTCCGGAGGAGCCTCTGCTCGTGGTACTTGAGTTTGCGGACCATCTTGACTGCAATACAAAGTAAGTTGTGTGTATCGAGAGAAAGTAGTGTCTTGAGGTTTTGGCAGGGATATCAAGATTATTTGGATGAACGTTTTTCCTGTCCGACGGAATATGATACTAGCTTTATCAGTAACGATAATAATCATACCCCGACGATACTCTTCCCAGGAAGAACACCATGGCGAATCCACGATTCCAATGCCTGAAAACGGCGAGCCAGATTACCAAGATGGGGTTGAATCTGCGAGCTGCATTCTCAACTTCCCAAACTTCAAGATCCGGTACATTTGGAGCACTCGTATTCTCAGTTGTCAGCCAACTGACAATCTCTTCCAGATGAGCCTCCTAAGCGCATGACTACCGCAGACATGCTCGAATTCTTCCCACCAGGCACCAGTTCTGAAGCGCCCAAACCCCTTCAAAACCCTATCCGGCAATCCACGCTCAATGCCGAAAAAGGCGAAGCAAACGCACACCTCATGCGGCTCTATAAAAAGAACCAAGAAAAGCGGAAGCGCGAATTGATGGAATCTCAGCGGATGCGAAGCTCTAACTCGACCGAAGAGTTTATCAACCACAACTTGGCTGCGGATCTCAGCAAGCAGATTACCCGGCGGTGGAAGGCGGGTGACATCTATGCACCGCACGATCTGAGCGAGGTAGAGATGCAGAAGTGGAAGAGGAGGGGGCGACCTCAGTACGATGTATTTGATGTATTAGATTTTAATCCGATTGAGCACTACAGAGTATGATCGGCTTCTTGGGATCTTGGTTGGAAAGGGCTAACTTGTTGGCAGAACTTTGCGATTATGTCTGAGTATATCACGCCTATGGGACGTATATTTCATTCTAGAGATACGGGGTTGAGACCGGTCAACCAGCGACGAATTGCGAAGGCAATTCGGAGGTTGATTGGAATGGGCATGATGCCTAGTGTGCATAGGCATCCGGAGCTTTTGTATAAGATGGCTCAGAAGTATAAACAGAATACTGCGTTCAAGGTAGATGGTCCGGTGTGATCGGAACGATAACAGAGGAATTGCTTCGGCTGGATGTATATTAGGTGTATGAAAACTGCTCAAGTATCAATGGAGATCATCCAAAATGATTTTGTGGTACCAGGTATGCGTAGTATATAGTAACTTGCTGTTAGTCCGATGAATCGTGGATACAGGGCTCTATCACGTGCCGAATGCAGGGCCAGATATTGCTGTTATAGCGATGACTTATAGGAACCCAACATATTACCGGATTGGGCTGGTTGCTTCCGCTTATATATTGGACGGTCAATATCAGACCTTATATCAAACTCATCCTTCCCGGTCCTATGAAATACTCATGGTAGTTATTGAGAAATAATTTGCCGTTAAGTAGTGTGATGTACTCTTGTGAAATATAGAACATTAAGATTCTCGCTCTATGAAAGACTCTTCAAATGTGTTTCGTCGAGATTCTCTGCAGCCTAATCAGATCTTACTAACTTATGGCAGCTTTCTATTCATGGCTGAAGAAGGCATTCTTATTGTCTTCCATGCAACCATCATCGCTGGAAAGATAGGCGGTACTCTCACGTTCGCTACTCCTGCAACCTCAGCTGCACCAAAACATAGCGCTACCTATCCTGCTGGCCCGGAAAGATTTTGACTGGCGGTATTGAGCGGTGCTGCAGGGGGGATCTCATATCGAGGATGCCTCTTGATGCCTCTACATATTAATGGAAAGCGATTGCTTGGAGTGCGGCTTGGCCATTATTATTTTGCTTAGTATTCATAGTTTTAAAATATATATTCACTATTACTACCCACCGCGGCTCTGGGAAGAGTACTATTTAGACATAATATTTTCTGTTGACCAAGGATTTTGCTGTCTCTCTTTCTCAAGACTGTTCTCTTGAACCAAAAAGGCTGGATCTCTTGGGCCCATGTAATTCAAGTTTCCTACAGTAATCTACTTTCGACTCCTAAAAGCCTCATTTACTGCAGCAAGAGCAGAAGTAGAACTCAGTGTGATAACTATAATGATGTATTTATTTACCTTCTCTGATCTGGGATACGTAAAACGTGACATAGCTAAGTATCTCACTTGATGTTAAACGCACGGACCTCATTGCGACCGTCTAAAATACACTGGCATTGAACTCTTGCAGACCAGCCTTGTGAATATTTCCCCACCCGCCTGGAGCCTTTTCCCCCCACCAATTGCGTCGACAACACTCCCAGCGCAACCATGTCTGGGCGACGCGACTTCTTGAGCCAGCAGGCCCCCGAGAACTATGTTGCTGGTTTGGGTCGAGGTGCTACCGGCTTCACAACACGCTCAGATCTTGGTCCAGCGCGCGAAGGCCCCAGCGAAGACCAGATCAAAGAAGCCCTCGCAAAACGGGCAGCGCAACTGGGAGCTGCAGCACCCACTGCATACGGGGCGACCGAGAAGAAAGAAGAAGAGAATGACGACGATGAACGCTTCCAGGATCCCGAGAACGAGGTGGGACTTTTTGCCGGCGGCGCATACGATAAAGATGATGATGAGGCAGACCGCATATACCAGGAGGTAGACGAGAGGATGGACAGGCGGCGGAAAGCCAGAAGGTTGGTCTTCCCTTTCCCTGATGATTACCTCGTTCCCTTCTGTGCAGATGGTTTATCATATATGCAAATAGATGAACAGATTACCGACGTTTCTACCTACAGGGAAGCTCGAGAGAAGGCAGAACAGGAAGAATATGAACGGAACAACCCAAAGATCCAGCAACAGTTTGCCGACTTGAAACGCGCGTTGACCACGGTCAGTGACGAAGACTGGGCAAATCTACCAGAGGTTGGCGATTTGACTGGCAAAAACCGGAGGAACAAGCAGGCTTTGCGACAAAAGTTCTATGCTGTCCCAGACAGTGTCATCGCTGGAGCCCGTGACTCGTCGGAGCTTGGAACTACGGTGGCAGACGATGGACCCTCTGGAGATGGAGCAGACGGGACCATGACGAATTTCGCGGATATTGGAGCAGCTAGAGACAAAGTTCTGAAGGTCAAACTGGACCAGGCATCCCAAGGAACGGACTCGGTTGCTGGAAGTGCGACGAATATTGACCCTAAAGGATATCTCACAAGTCTTGCCAAGTCCCAAGTTAACGAGGGCGAGGCGCAGGTTGGAGACATCAAGCGAGTCCGAGTGCTTCTGGAATCCGTCATTCGTACAAATCCCAAGCATGCGCCCGGATGGATTGCTGCTGCAAGGCTTGAGGAACTGGCTGGAAAGACTGTAGCGGCGCGAAGCGTGATCGCACGAGGTTGTGAGTTTTGTCCGAAAAGTGAGGACGCCTGGTTGGAAAGTATCAGATTAAATGACAATCATAACGCCAAGATCATCGCCGCCAATGCTATCAAGAACAATGATCGCTCTGTGAATCTTTGGATCGAGGCTATGAAACTGGAATCGGAGCCTCGGGCGAAGAAAAAGGTTATCCGACACGCTCTGGATCACATTCCGCAATCGGTTGTGCTATGGAAAGAGGCTGTCAATTTAGAAGAAGATCCTACCGATGCCAAACTCCTGCTTGCCAAAGCAACTGAAATTATCCCTCTGTCGGTGGAGCTATGGCTGGCCCTTGCACGCCTGGAGTCTTCAGAGAACGCTCAAAAAGTGCTCAACAAGGCTCGCAAAGCTATCCCTACATCCCACGAAATCTGGATTGCTGCAGCAAGATTGCAAGAGCAAATCGGCAATACGACCATCAACGTCATGAAGCGTGCTGTGCAAGCTCTTGCGAAGGAGTCAGCGATGTTGAAACGGGAGGAATGGATCTCTGAGGCGGAGAAGTGTGAAGAAGAAGAAGCGGTCTTGACGTGCGGTGCTATCATTCGAGAAACTCTCGGGTGGGGTCTGGATGAGGACGACGACAGGAAAGATATCTGGATGGAGGATGCTAAAGCCAGTATAGGACGAGGAAAATACGAAACTGCTCGCGCCATCTACGCATATGCGCTTCGCGTTTTCGTGAATAGCAGAAAACTATGGTTGGCAGCTGCAGATCTCGAAAAAAACCATGGCACTAAAGAGGCGCTCTGGCAAACTCTGGAGAAAGCCGTCGAGGCGTGTCCGCAGAGTGAGGTTCTCTGGATGATGCTTGCAAAGGAGAAATGGCAAGCCGGAGAAATCGATAATGCTCGCCGAGTCCTAGGCAGAGCATTCAACCAAAACCCAAACAACGAGGATATTTGGCTTGCAGCTGTCAAGCTGGAAGCCGAAAACCAACAACCAGACCAAGCTAGAGAACTGCTGAAGACTGCTCGGCAGGAAGCACCCACAGACCGAGTCTGGATGAAAAGCGTTGCGTTCGAGCGGCAAGCAGGAAACGCCGAGGCGGCTCTTGATCTCGTCAACCAAGCACTGCAGCTCTTCCCTGGCGCTGCTAAGTTATGGATGATGAAGGGACAGATCTACGAAGGCGAGGGCAAGTTACCACAGGCTCGTGAAGCCTACGGCACCGGTACCAAGGCGTGCACTAAATCTGTACCTCTCTGGCTCTTATATGCTCGCCTCGAAGAGCGAGCAGGTAATATCGTCAAAGCGCGTGGTATCCTCGATCGAGCTCGATTGGCAGTCGCCAAATCTCCAGAACTTTGGGTTGAATCTGTTCGTCTGGAGAGGCGAGCCAACAACATCAGCCAGGCAAAAAATAACATGGCACAGGCCCTACAACAAGTACCCAATAGTGGTCTTCTACACTCCGAATCAATCTGGCATCTCGAGGCTCGAACGCAGCGGAAACCTCGAGCGCTGGAAGCTATCAAGAAGGTCGACAACGACCCCATTCTATTCGTCACCATCGCGCGTATCTTCTGGGGAGAGCGACGTCTGGAGAAGGCGCAGAATTGGTTTGAGAAAGCAATCTTGTTGGACAGCGATCTCGGTGATACCTGGGCGTGGTACTTTAAATTCTTGTTGCAGCACGGAACCGATGTGAGTTATACTGACCATTCCAAGCTCTACAACGCTGATATTTCCGTGCAGGAAAAACGAGCAGATGTTATCGCGAAGCTGATCTTGAGCGAGCCGAGACATGGCGAGGTCTGGCAGAGCGTCGCGAAGGACCCGAAGAATGCCGGGAAAAGCCAGGAGGAAATTCTCAAGCTTGTCGTAGGCAAATTGGAGTAAAAGGTTATGGATAGGAGTGTATTATATTTGCAGTAGGTGCTGCTGGTTTACCAATGTATTTATTGACTTTGAGTTACGGCGCAGTACCAGCTGTTTCCCATTCCGCGATCGTGAAACTTTTTCTGCGATCGCTGTTCTCAATGAGATGGTCTTGGGGAGTTGCCTCCTCTTTCGGGATCCAATCTCCCAGCCACGATACCATCATGGTACCGGAATAGACCATGAGAATTTTCAGGGTCCTTGAGTCGCAAAATTTACACCAAGTTTCTTTCTACTCTCCGCCCCTCTTTTTCTACTCATACAAGAAATTGACCTTTCTCGCTTCTTGATATTACTACCTTGTCGTTTGCGATTCGACTGAGGACAGCAGTCTATCCGGCGTCAGGTAATCAATAGCCCGATGCCTGTAAAAGCGTACTCTGTCCAGTGACAAGAGTAGTGAGAATTGTTCACAGGTCAAGATCTCTTTGTTGTCACGCAGCAATCTGCATGCAGCACAACCACATGCAGGCGTGTTAAGTCATTCCATGTGCAGAAACCATCTCCTTTGTTCTTAGTATTCTCAACCCATGATGCGCCTTGATAATGCCACAAGGGGGACTATTTATTTTCAGATCCGCGTTGTGCTTGACCAGGTCTTACAATGGCATAGTTTTGCAATGGCCGAGGCATCGTTCGCAGACGCAGTTGAGCAGCTCGTGCCTCGAGGTTCGTCTCTCCCCCCCCCAATCAGTCAACAAGCTCACAACCGTCAGCCCAGCGCTCCCTCACCACACACACCAGCCTCGCGAAGAAGTACGGCCACCCGGTCAAGACAATCAACTACCTCTCGCACCGGGTCCTCAAATCTCCAACCACCAAGCGATCAGGATTCACGCCGCTGCTCCCCATTCCTGTCTCCGAGCGAAACCTCTCCACCCCCGCCCTGTCGCCAGCTTCTCAGCGGCATCGCGCACTGGTCGGCTACCAGACGCGGCGCTTCTGGGGCTTCTCGGCAAGGGAGCTACAGGCGCTGGGGGCGGTCGCGGGTTTGGATACCGGGGCGGGTAGTTCGACGTTGGACGCGGTGGCCAAGACGCATGTCCTGTACCAGAGGACGCAATGGGAGACTATCGACGAGATGGGGGCGCATGCTGGACCTGTGGCGATCAGGGGAGGCATTGAAGGCTTTTGGGTCGTGGGTGTCTCTGGGCCATGCCCTGGTGTGACTGGGCTGGGCTGGGCTGGGCTGATGCTTCGTAGGCTGAGAACCCAGTTGTGTGGAACGCGCTGCAGCCGTCCCTCTTGTTGGCGAGTCTGCTCATCACCAAGGCTGCTGTGTATCCCTGGCACGTCTCCTCTCCTCTGCCTCCTGCATGGCACGCTGCTGACAAGTGGTAGGTGGGATGCGCTCCTCCTGGGCGAATTTCGAGATATCCCCAAGGACCGCATCCCCCCGGGAAAGCAACAGCTGAAGCTCAAATCCTTCCACGCGCGGGATCCTCGCATCCGCGAGAGGCCATCGGAGAAGATAAGGCTCGACTCTCAGCTGCGGCTCGCAGCGCAGCGGATCAAGCTCAGGATCGTGAGCGGCTATGCTGATTTCACGACGGGCTTGGCAAAGAGAGAGAGGTGGGTTTGCGGAGGTACGGCGAGGGAGCTCGCGGCGCCGAGCACCATCATGATTAACATCGCTCTGGAGATCATACAGCCGCTGCTGACACTGGATCTAAACGCTGCGGAGAAGTGAGTCTGCCCGTGTGGGCATTGATGTGGTGGGAGATCTGACGTGGCGGGCAGGATGGCGTGTCAGTTCAAAATCGCGACTACGCTTGTGCATGAGACTGCCGTGAGTCTGCTTCTTACCTCTCTCCTTGCCCTCCGGTCTCTTTCACAACAAGGACATCACGTGGACTGAAACCTCCTACCAGCACGCCGTGTGGGCGTATAGGGTGATGATGACTTCTCAGTTTGACGATATGGCCGATGTCGAGCCATACTTCGAGAACGAGGTCCTCGCTGAGCTTGGCTGGTCCCTGGAGGACAAGGTAGGATCTCCGAGGCCACTTTGAGCGTTGTTTGTTGTCACCCAGGCTGAAGCGAATGTGTGTAGCTCTGGGGTGGAGAGCCTATGGATCTCCTGCCTCCTGAATACAGCACTGGCGGTCCTGGTCTGCCCAGTGCCGGCATTGTCAAGACAAACTGTATGGCTGTCACTCCTCTCGTCCGCCTGGTCCTGATGCTAATACATAGCGAGGGTCCGTCGACCGACACCACACTAGAGCTCCCGTCCTGGAGCCCGTCGAGAAGCTCCCGGAAGATGTAGATGATCCTTTTACCATCCACGACTACTACCCGATTCCCACCACTTGGGTAGCGTCCCTGTTCGAGGGCGATCTCTGGGCCTCGCAATCCCAAGCATTCGGCGCGGAGGCGACGCTCATGAAGCCCTCTCTCGTCGGCACGCGGGCGCAGTACGACCCCCAATCCCTCGAGGAAGAGCTGATCGGATTCGCACGTGCGAAGTCCGATCTAGACAGCTCCCTACCCCTCGACCGCAGCATGTCGGCGGCAGAGCAGACAAGGGTCAGAGCCGAGAACGCACAACGGCAACAGGCTCAAGATGTGCTCAGGCAGATGACGAGTCGCATCGTGGTGCGAGCTCCAGAGATGGAGGATGCGGATGATCCAGATCCACCGGAGCCGGTCTACGAATGCGCCAGATGGGACGCCATCGCACAGTACATGTGTGCGCATCGGGCGCCCGGGGATCTGGCGCTTGACACGCTCGACTTCCCAATGCCGGAGCAGACGATGTTCAGACACGTCCACGATGACGGGCTGGGCATGCCGGGGATCACGCCTGATGAGTTTCGAGATTTCCTACGGGTCTGCAATCAGAGGAAGCTGCTGTTCAGGTATCGTCACCTTCATCTCTCTCCCGCATGCCGTCTATTCCGCCGTCTATTCTGGGCCCAAGTCTAACCCTCTCTCCTCAGCTACCGCCCGTTCCCAGGCGCCGGCACGCTGCGCAGAATCCCCACCGGCTGGCCCCCGGCGCCCGTCGTCAGACCCCGGCGCAAAGCGCCCGTCGACGGACCGACGGTCCAAGACCTCTCCACCCTGCTCCGCGACGGCGACTTCCAGGAGAATGTCTACAGGGACTACGGCGAGTTCCGCGACGTGGACTTTGAGCACCTGCGGAACGTCGTGAACACGCTGTCGACGCTGAACATAGGATACTCGGAGATGGAGCTCATCGTCACGGACATGGCTGTCGATGCGTTCCCCACGAAGAGCGACCGCACCTCTCTCGCGTGAGTTCCCAGCCCTTTTTTTTTTCCTTTTCCTTGCATGCACGCGTCACGAAGGGATGGCCGGAAGGGATGTGGAAGAGGGAGTTCGCGCTAACCTGCACACGGGGGGCTGGACAGACTCGGAGCGAAAGGCTGCGCGCGCATGCGGTGGCCTATCCTGCAGAGATACCGCGACGCGTTCCCGAGCGACGTGACGGCGAAGATGCTGGCGGAGGACGAGGCTGTGATGCGCGCCGCAGCCGCGGAGGCGGCGCAGCAGGAAGAGGAGAGGGTCGCGCGGGATCTGCGGGAGATGGAGGCGGACCTGGGGGCTCAGGCTGGGGTTGGGCTGGGAGCGGACGAGGGGAGATGGGATGGGGGCGAGATGGATGGGGTGTTGCTGGCGATGAGTGATTCGGATGAGAGCGGGAGGGCGGGCGAGCGTGAGCGTGAGCGTGAGCGTGGCGTGGAGTAGGATCAGGGGATCGGAAGCATGCGCGAGGACTCTCCTGGCTGATGGCACGGCGTCTGTGATGCTGTTGGGGTGGCTTGGTCTGCAGGAAACAATGTGTATGGGGGAGGGTCCGGTGTGCTGAGGTGAAGCTGCGTGCTGGAGGAGACGAGAATCGGGTGCACACGCCGATAGCATCTCCGATACAGCCGCATCAACCTCTTCCGCCTGGATCAACAGCGTCTCTCGTACCCACGAGGTGGAAAGATGGAGATGTCCAGGCCTCTTCCTCGACCGCAGACCTGCAGACCCCGCGAGCCCAAGAGACCAGCTACGTGCCAGCCCAGATGGATACTGGGGCTCTGCGTTGCAAGCACTGGTGGATGTTGATTTCTTTGTTGGCTGTGAATCGATGGGTAGGTGGATAGATGGGCAAACAAGCAAACAGGCAAATAGGCAAACAGGCAAACAGGCAGACAGGCAGACAGGCAAACAGGCAAACCCGAGAGCGAGCTCTCACCCGCGCCGCATGACACGAGGTGAGATGCACGGCTTCCCTTCCCTCACTTGCCTTGCCTCGCATCAGCAGCTTCATTTGTGCTTGGCGGGAGGTTGGTGCTGGTGCATGCTGCATGCCATGTGGGATAGAAGTAGATGTATATGTATATGTATATGTATATGTATATGTATATGTATATGTATATGTATATGTATATGTATATGTATATGTATATGTATATGTATATGTATATGTATATGTATATGTA
>JAENRP010000016.1:5986-290567 GCA_024741835.1 Diplocarpon mali
CACAGTCGAGGGCTGCTTGCACCACACCGATACAGCGACCCGTACACGACAAGGAATACGATGCTTCCTTACATGTCGGCACAAGGCAGACCTTTATCCTAGGCGATGGAATCAGGCGACTCTGGACTCTTGATTCGGTTCTGGATTCTATTCTTACCCCGACCTTATTCCTGTTTCTATTCTGGGCCGGACCCGGGACTGGTCCGGATCGGATGTGGCGTTGGCGTGTGGCTCCTCCGTCGTGTGGCAGACCGGATCAAGGCTTCATTCACGGCATCTGCCAGGACCTCAGCGAGTGAGTCGGTTGTTTTTCTCGCTGGGTTTGCCGTGGTGACGCTCCGCTGGCTCTCCGGGGGCCACTGCCGTGGAGGCCGTCCAGCGTCGTCCCCGGGGCCCGGTTGCTGTGTTTCCATGTCCTTGGGTTGGCTTTGCTGACGTCCGGGGCGGCCTC
This sequence comes from Diplocarpon mali, assembly GCA_024741835.1. Classification (NCBI taxonomy): domain Eukaryota; kingdom Fungi; phylum Ascomycota; class Leotiomycetes; order Helotiales; family Drepanopezizaceae; genus Diplocarpon; species Diplocarpon mali. Next base: position 6,438 of record JAENRP010000016.1, read on the forward strand.
CAAGCAGCGGAGCGTCACCGTAGCAAAACCGACGCGAGACAAGACGCTGTTGCTCGTGAGATCCCAACCGTATTGTGTATGGGCGGTCAGGTGAGGCTTGCTTGCTAAGCAGACATAGTCTCCCTGGGCAGCGAGGCGACCACGTGCAGCCATGAGGATATATCGACCCTCAAACTACAGAGCAGTCGTCTACGCCCCACCCTGATCCCACGCGCCTCTTCTGCCTGGGCGCCACGCACCGGATGCACCGTGATATGATGCACCATGATATGTATGTGCGCGGGCGCGAATTCTGACCGAGTGCACCGTCATACTGTACGCGTGCCGGCACGACAGTTCGCGCCGCGGGTACCTGAGCGGTGCCGGTACCGGTACCTGTCCCGACTCACGGCTCGGGACTCGGGACTCGGGACTCGGGACGTCTCACCAGCCGCGGCCTGCTGGAGGAAGCACGGCATTTCTGTGCGTTCCATTTCTCGCACCGGCTGGCATTCCTTCTCGTTCCATCCCGGGTCATCTCATCTCGCCTCTGGCTTCGGAGCAGCGGCTCGAGGCTCGGCGGCTGGGGGCATGGCGGGGTTTGCTACTCTTCGGTCCATCAATCACGCAAGCAAGCAACCAGTGAATCAATCAGTCAACCAATCAGTCACTCCGTCAGTCAATCTGTTTATCAATTAAGCCACTATCAATCAGTCAGTCGGTCAATCTATCAGTCAATCAATCAGTCAATCAATCAGTCAATCAATCAGTCAATCAATCAGTCAATCAATCAGTCAATCAATCAGTCAATCAATCAGTCAATCAATCAGTCAATCTATCACTCAATCTATCACTCAATCTATCACTCAATCTATCACTTAATCTATCACTCAATTAACCACTCAATCTATCTATCAATCAATTAGTCTACCAATCAAGCAACCAAGCAATCCAAGTAATTGATGGTCCATCAATCATCACCCCAGCCCCAGAGCCGCTTGAGCAGCGAGCAGCACAGTGCGTGCCATGCAGCTTCAACGTTCCCCCGGGTTTTTCTGTTTCTATTCTCAGCATGGCTTCGCTTCGCTTCGCTTCGCTTCGCATCGCTTCGCATTTCTCACTTGCTTCGCTCAATATGATCCTTGCCCGCACCTCTACGTCAACATCGAATCAGCATCAACCGAGAACCCATGCCCCTTCACCTGAGCGCATCGCTTCCGAGCCACCCACAGTCACGATTGGCCGTCCATACGGTACAGCGTCCAGGCGACAGCAAAAGAGCCCCGAAAAAAACATGAAACCGGGCGTCCAAGCGCGGCCATGTCATTGGACGGCGTCCAGACGCTGCACGTCAACCGCGTGCTAGAAATAGCATCAAACACCCGCTCGATCGATAGGCCGGCAGAGCAAGATGATGTGCTTCCCCTACGAGTCCCTGTCCGCGCTACACAGGTCGGAGTCTTGTTCAAGCGTCCTCTACTCGTAGGAATACTTGGCTTCCCGCGGAGCGGTGAATGGATCCGGGCGTTTAGCTCATCGCCCCCATTTGCTCTCTCGCGTCGTCCTCGGCTTCGTGTTCACGGCGTCTTGCGCACGGCATGTTCGGTTCTCTCTGCTTTGTATGTTGACCTATGCCGGTCTTCGGCTTGCACATCCCAGCCCCTACCTCCCTCGCCAGGTTCCACGTCTGCTCGGAGGATTTCTCAATGGCCAAAGGAGCTCGAGCTGATAGAGCACACCCAATCCTATCCTCACATACCCAAGCCAACCCCAGCCCCTCGAGCGGCATCAAAGCGCGCGCCTGAGATACAACCCTCGCCTGTCTCCCTCGCCTGTCTCCCTCGCCAAGCCATCCGAGCCGGATGGGCCATCAGCATCAACAACAGTGCGGTGCGGTGCGTTCTGCAATCGTCAATGCGCTGCACGTCCCAAGCCCAAGATTTCAGAAACAGGAGCAATCATCTCTCTTCCTGCCCCCAAGACACCTCACCCCGGCCGAGTCACATGGGAAGATCGGCGTCGACTAGACCTGGCGGAGAGAGACGCTTCCCGGATCAAACCGGAAATCTTTGATGGCAGGATGATTGAGCCGCCTTCAGGTGTCTGACGTCCGGGCAAGCCAGGCCAGGCATACTCCCAGAGCAGATCACAGCGCGGCCGGTTCCCGCTCGCCACTACACACTGCTGTAGAAGAGCACTGTGCAGTAGAGGGGGGTGGTAAGGGCTAGTATGTTCTACATATGAAACCAGGCCTCGCGCCCCCCCCCAGCAATGTCTCCGGCCCTGTCCTAGGTTCTGGTGACGGTTTCTGGCAGATGTCGTGCACGCTGCCCGGATTTGCATTGGGTCTGGATCTGGACGTGGCTCGGGATGAGTAGGATCAAGCCACCCCGGGCTCGGTTAAAAGCAATGTTGACGTTAGCCTCAAACATTCCCGCTCTGCTTTGCTGGTGCTCTGGTGTTTGGGATTCTCCGATCTACGGGTCGTGCGTCTTCTCCTGCTTGTTCGGGTTCTTTGTCTTTGTCTTGTCTCTGGCGCGCGGTCAGGGTATCTCTCCAACCAATCTTTTCGGCCCCCTTCTGCTCCTTTCGTTATATGGACGGATCATGCATCGCATTGGTCGAACCCATCTTCTGGTTCAAGCGCTTGATCTGGAGCTGGGTCTTGCGCGTAGCGGCTGGCATGGTCTCCCAGGCGGGAAAAACAGGTCTGCCGGTCAGTGTGCCCGCCAGTGCATGATGGGTTCGGGGAAGGGTATCCCTCTCTTTCCCTCTCTTTCCCTCTCGTTTGGAAATCAGGGTTCGTCCATGGTCCGGCACTTGACGAGAAGCCAAGTCGGAAGAGGCAGGCGATCAGTTCGGGCTCATGATGCGCTCATGGTGGGCGCTCTCCATCTCCGGGTTGCCTCCCGAGTAGACTTCGACGAAGTGCTCAGCCAATGAAAATGGGTGAGGGGAGGTGGCCGGTCCATTCATGCGTGGAGGGCTCCCACTTGCATCTCTGTCCTGTCTGTCCCTCTGCTGCTTCATTCCCACTCTATCTGTCTCTCCCTGCCAACTTTCCGCACTCTTGCTGTGCATCTCCATTGCTCATCCCTCGCCTCCTCTCCCCCTCGTTGCCCCCCGCTCCTCCTTCTCTTACCCGATCCACCCATCCTAATCACTTCCACTGGTCTTTCTGCCGCTGCTCCTGCCCTCTCCCGCCCCCGGATCGCCCCCTTCAAGCACCACCCCCACCCCCCTCCGTCCTCCTGAAACCGCCCCCAAAGCCCAGCGAAGCTTGCAAAGCTTGCGCTCGGGTCTGCCCGGCACCGGCATGGCCAGGTGAAACCCGGGCGTGGGCTCACCTGTTTTGTGTTTTGGATGTGCACTGGGATCTCTGGCCAAACTTGTGGGTTGGAGGCGCGGCCGCGGAGGGGTGTGGATGTGGATGGGAGCTGGTCTGGCCTTCGGGGCTCGGGCTCGGGCATGAGCATGGGCGTGGGCGTGGGCGTGGTCAAAGGCGTGGTGGCAACAGGATATGCTGGAGTTGGAAGGGAAGGGAAGGGACGGGATCACCGGTGTAGCGCAGAACAGGGCAAGGCCTGGGAGAGCTGGTGAGAGAGGATGGGGAGAGAGTAGGGTGGTGAATTGTTGGCTGTGGAGGTCCACTGCATTATGTATGCGCTGCGTCTTGTGCCTAGACGATCATGCAGCTGTGCAGTGTGCAATGTATGCTCTCTCGAGGCAGGTCGGGGAGAGATGTGGGAGAAGTCGATGTGGGTCTGCTGGCACCTGGATCTTGAGATTTGCTCTTCCCCCTCTTACTCTACACACGTGTATGTACATGTCCGCATCTGCTCTGCCCCATCTTCCCTCCTCTGCTCCCCTCCCCTCCCCTCCCCATCCACTCAACCCATAGCCCCTCGTCAAAAACCCCCCTCTGGCGAAAACCCCACTCCCCGAAGCCCGAGATGCGTCCGCGCCTCTCCCCTTCTCTCTGGCGAACGGGTCTATAGACTCGCGCCATTCCCGAACCTTGCAGCGTCCATACCACCAGGCATGCTCCATCGAGACTCTTACGCGTGGACATACGTTCCTCGCGAGGTTGGCGGGGAAAATAGAGCTAGGCGTGGCTTTTCCTCTCTTTCTTTTTCTTTCGTCGTGCTTGGTTCTAGACTTTTGTCATGCTTTGCTGGTTCTAGACGGCGTAGCAGCGGAAGAAGAGGCTATTCTGTACTTTGATATATGAGAGACGAAGACAACTCCTTGTGTGTTTACTATTTAGCCGAGTATGCCGATGGTTGCCGATTCCGTAAATAAGAGCGGAACCCCTATACGTGAGGTGAGAGCTATCCCTTCAAGTCTCGGGCGGGTATGTTCTTGGGAGGTGCGTTGGTGAGGAGAGTCGCGTAGGCTCTCTATTCCAAGACAAGCCTCGCCGAGTGCGGTTTATTTCACATCGAGCGTCTTGCTATGCGGCGGCAGCGCTTGATCACGACTCTTCTTACCGACGTGATGTGAAATTATCGAAATGTGTCCTTCTCCTTGTTTACGATAACCTGCCTTTTCCCCCTTGGAATCCTTCGTGAAGTCTTCCTCTATTCGTAGGTATGTATTTAGGTAATGCTAGAGTATGCAAGTAGAGGTCGAAAGTACAGGGAATTTATAAAAGAGGTGGTGTGAGAGATTTTTCGGTTCGATGCTTTTGAAACGTGCTGGCTTTATTCAATTTAGGATTGAATGATTCCATGGTCGAAAGGACTCCGTCTCGGCTCTGCAGTCTCTTTAGAAGAACCTGTAGGTTCGTAGGAGATACCGCGTCTGGGTGTTGGGTCGTCGTCTCCCTCGGATTTGGCTTGTGTGGACGGGAACAGCCGCGTTTTGTATTTTATGTTGTACTCTTGCTTGACTTGCTTATATATCGGTAGTTTGATACTGGAGATTATCGTGAAATGTGTTTCTAGTTACTAGCTGTTATTCTTAACGTAGTTGTCGGTTTTTATACCATACATTTCTTGCTGCTATCATGTAGCGCTCTAGTCAAAAGGCTCTGTGTTGGTGCAAAACAGCCATTTGGCGAATATCAGTCGGTGGTGGCTGTATGTGGTACACGCCGTACACATACTTGCTTGGTCCTAAGTCGAGAGGAAGCTCGCCGTCTGGTCCTACTCGCTTCGCGAAACCAAGCCGCTGCTGCAGCGACTCCGCTGATGTGTCTACAGCACGTGGGCCCAGCTCTTGCGGGCCGTTTCCTGCGAGGGGTAAAGTGGTCGAGCAATCTGAGCTGCTGGAGCCAGGCGTCGATTCTGGATTGTGGGCTGCGGGGAGCATCTAAGCAGCGGCGGGCGTATAGGAGGTGTGGACTTTGACGATCCAGGGAAGAGCGTGGGCTGAGGGGGACGGTTCGCTCAAGCTCGCTTAATGGGTTAGGGGGTTTGTTTTTATATGGTGAGAAGGAGAAGGGGGGTAAGAGGCTTTAGTGCCGTGCTATTTATGCCGAGAGATAGAAAATCCGAAGTATAGCAATCGCTAACGAGTGCAATATACCTACCGACTGCATTCATCGGTCCCCAGGAAAAGAAGCAGCCTCCAGTCTGGAGATGGGTCCTTGCCTTCTCACTTAGTCTAACTAACCATCGTAGTCCTGAGCAAGACGGGTTGCGAGGAAACACTCTCGGAAACCCGCGCGAGAGATCGCAGCTGTTCTCGGCTTTCTGCTGTGCTGGAGCAGTGCCCGGTTCGCGGGACCAACGCTGGCTATTCCAGTACCAAATCGACTCTGTTAGGGGGTAGATCTGGACGGAGGGTGGCTGTGACTATGGAGACGATCATGACCGGCTACACCGGAGGTTATTTGCTGGTATTTTCTCCCTGCAAACTGCTGTGAAGATGTTGACTTGGATATACAGGGCGCTCACTAGCTGGGTACCTTTTAGCCGCGCGCGGTGGTGAACACAGCACCTTGAAAACATACCATCCTGCGATCTTCTTCGCAGGGTCTATGGCAGTCTGTGCTGCAATTCTGGTTAGGGCGATGAAGGTGATGCTGAATAAGAATGGCTTTAAAAGGCTACATTTGGTGCTTCAGAGATCTCTCTTATTTTAAAGAGACAATGACAAGCTTTTGAACAAAATTTCGAACTCAAGACGATGTTGTAGAGATTTGACAACTGTAACAGAAAGTATGGGCCAATGGTATTCGGAATCGATGGTTTTAAACCCGTCTGATGGCGTGAGATATGTATTGGTGTTTGCAAACATATCAAAACCCAGCTCTGCTAAATTACTTCGCGAAGCTGGTCTCAGTTGCATTAGTAAAGAAACAAAGGGGAAAACATAACAAGAGGAGGGTCTTCCAGAGAACCAAAACAAAAGAGGAAGCACCACAATCGGGCAAGCCTCGAGGGAGAGTTGGGAACAATACCCAAGTTGGAGGTGTATTCGGAGGTTGTTGACGTTTCGCGCCTTCTGGTGCGTATCGTTGGTTTCTAAAGTACATAGTGGTCTGGTTTTTATCCCTCATCTGGCACATGCCAATCATATGACTTCCTATCACGAGACCTCTTCGTTTTAAGCCCTCTATACTAGTTCTGCGTTATTAACCCAAAATCAATGTACAAGGTAGCTCGTTTCTGATTTCATTCATAGACGCATTATATACTACGTGTATTTCTTACTACCAAATTGTCTGATTTTATGCAGTTTCGGTGTCGGATTATTTGACTTGAATGGCAAGCAGCTTACGAAACATAAAAGCGAGCTTGAAAGGGAGTGTTCTACGTCAGTACAATAGCTAGAGTATAAACGAGGTATGAAGCAAGAGATGATACAGAATATGCGATTATCATTTGACTATACTATGATCATTCGGTGCCTTGGGAGTCGGAAAAGTCGGTTTTAAAGTTATAACAGTAAGGCAATCCATAAGAACGTGATTGAGAACTAATAAAAGGTTGTGTACAGGTATCTTCGATTGGATAGTCACGTACTAGTAGCCATAATTCTGCTGTAGATCTTCGTTCTACGCATCATAGTAAGATCATAATCGTGAGTTGCGCTTCTCTTAACTAGCCTCCAACCCCCTATTGCTAGTTGGCAGAGGGAAGCACAAGTAACAACTAAAAGAGAATAATTAGAACTAGGCTCCTTAGCAGATTTTTAATCTCCTGCTAGTTGCTGCTGGTGTTTTTAAATAGTTATACTGAGGCCTGCGCTAAGGAAGTTAAACCGCGTTATTGTTGTAAAGCCAACTTCCTCATTATTTTTTCAAGTAAAGCGAAGCTCGCAAGCTCGTATTCACAAGAACAGATCTACGGTATAGAATCTATAATTTTCTCAAGTAAACACCATGTGTGTTACTATACGTACTTGACTTACGACTACAGAGATTCCACAGCTGAGCCTTAATACTGCTTTGTTAAAACTGCGTTGTAAGACTGTATCTAAGAGGGAGACGACAACTCGATACTTGTACGCGGTATCTCTTGTGAACCTCTAGCTCTCTTGAAGTCTGCGAAGCTAAGATTAAGTCCCTTGAAAGCCGAGAGCATACTCCTAGGCATTCCGAAGTAAAAATAAACACTTTTAAACTAAGCGATGGAAAAAAAATCCTTTAGCCTTTTCCGCATATACTCTACTCTCGACCTTTACTTGCGTATTCTAGATTTATTTATAATACATAACTATAACTAAAGGAATCAGTTAATAATAGATGAAAATAAGGCAGCTTATAGTATGGAATGAAAGAGCAGAGGAAAAGGATATATTATAAAGCTAATATGAATTAATAAGGTTTGAGGTCAGATAGCTGCTAATAAATAGCGAGACCCTCAATAAGTCACTAAGTAGATAATCGTAACTGCGTAAAAAGACGTTCGCAGCCTAGGATAAGAGGATCAGAATAGACTGAGGGCAATTTATTAGCCCTATCCGCTAACGCAATCTCGTAAAATAACGTTTAAGCTTAAAATCTAAAGTCTCTTTTTCGACTCAGGTATGAAAAGAGACTCTTACCTAAGGAATCAAGCAGGACTACGCACTAAAAAGTGAATCGCGAGGGGTTTTTTGTATTTTTCACCTTAGGTTTTAATTACGGCTATAGCGTTTCTCACTTATGCTCTGTAGTTTTGAAGTCATATGGTATGTTAAGAGGAAAAATATTCAAGAACAGTTCCGAATTACCAGACAAGCAGTAAATAAAAGCACTATGACGCAAAGCAGGGGACCCTGCAATCTCGCGTCCGGCCGACGCGTCAAGCGGAATTCCAAAGCCTCATGTTTACCCCTTGGACAACCGTGAAAGCCTCATACACAATGCCAGCCCAATTCGAAAATCTCCCGTACGAGATCCGCGAGGAAACATCCATCGTGGCTCGCGACACTGCCCAATCGCCTCAAGTCGTCGAAATCTGCTTCAAACGTGGGGAGGGCGTGACTAAGCCAACTCCACAGGTCGCCAACTCCTCATCCACGTCGCCAACCAAGCATAACGCGGGCTCCGCGAAAACTGCTGAGAGGCCGCGCACAGGAAAGAAAGAGAAGCTCAAGACCTACCGATATCCACATCTCCCATCCTACAAGGCTTCTCCCAGACGGAAGTGCGCCCGAGCAATACCCAGCCAGCCAACGTCCATCACGATCCAGCCTCGACCATCCTCCAGGGAGATATCCTCAGAGACAATCCCTTCAAAGAGCCCCGAATACCTGGAGACAACAAGTCGCTCGCCATACCGAGCGAAGCGGCCACAAGAGCTAGCGACACCTGCACCGTTGAGAGACCACTTCGCAGACTGGGCGGACTTGGAAGGCATCGACTGGGAACCACTGCTAGAAGAGTCGAGCCCGCCAGAAACGTTCACCGTTCCGCCAGTATTCGAACCATGCGACGAGCTACCATCTTCGCCATCCAGACCGTCTTTCATCGACCTGCAGAAGTTTTTCCATATCAACGCGGTAGAGAATGAAGCATGGGATCTGAATAATACACAGGATACGGCGTCAAGAGGGCCAGGTCATATTTCCAAGCAGGGACAGAAGGATGGCGATGTTAAGCTTCTTCTGCAGGAGCAGTTGCAGACAGACCTAAGCAATCGATTCGAGGGCGATGGCAGCAAGCAACGATCGAAGCGCGCACCCAAGGTAGCGAAACCCGACAAAAGTCTTGGCAGGAAGAGATCGAAGCGCGCACCCAAGGTAGCGAAACCCAACAAAGGTCATAGCAAGAAGAGATCGAAGCGCGCGCGTTCGCCCGACACAGCAGACCCAGATGGAGAGCGGACGGTCCAAGAGCTTGAACTGGAGGCGGGTGAGGATCCACAGAGCCATGGCGTTCCTGCAGAGTTCATGGCTCAGCGGGTAGGTATCGGTGGAAGACAACTCCTCGTCAAGTGGAAGAGCTATCCGGAAGAGAAAGACTGGACCTGGGAATTGGAGAGCGAGCTGCTGGAAAGTTTCCCTGACTTAGTCGGGGCATGGAAGAAGCGGAAACGCGAGGGCGAGGATGAAACCGGAGCGCCGCTTGAATATGTTGTAGAGAAGATCCTGGGCAAGAGGAAGCGGAAGGGCTTGCCTCATTACCTTGTGAAGTGGGAGGGCTACGCAGATGCCAAAGATCGCACCTGGGAGCCCTGTGACCGGCTGGCTGTGGATGTTCCAGAAATTGTTGCCGCCTACGAAAGCAAGAAGTCCAAGAAGTAGCGTTTTGCCCCGCTGACCTTGCGAGTATCTTCGCGCTCGCATTCTTGCTTTTATTTCACTTGATACAGATGGATTTCCTTGTCATATAAGATGTTTCCACAAATTTGGTCTTTCATCACGCTGCAGGCTATATCTGTTGCCCTATTGCTAGCACAGGTGGGATCTGCTCAAGTCTCCCTTTCCAAAGGGTCTGTAACTGACCACGACACGCCTGGTCATACATGAAAAATTTCAACAACGTCTCGTTTATATCCCGCCACTCGATCCATCCCCTTGTTATGGACGAATCCACAAGCCGCGCTGCATGTGACTCGAACTCTTGCGAACCAAAGTGGTCACCCTGGAGTAAGGACCGGAAAACCCCACCGACAGACATCCCCCATTCATGAGCATCCCCTGCCCAAATCCTCTCAAATCTTTCAAGGAATATGCCATTTTGAGGTACATTATACTCAGATACGAGGGACGTGTATATCAAAGCTACTAAGTACAGAGACTGCAGAACGTACCGCCTTCGACTCTTACATCCTTCAATACGAGGAAGGCGTATCCACTGGTGTAACGCTGTGTCGATTCGAGCAACATTGTTGGAGACTTCATGACGCTGTGCATCCGACGCAGAATCCGATCGAGACACGGTCGTCATGAGACTCATCCCAGAGAGAACGCTCATGAGCTCTCCGTACAGATCATAGCTTCCGGAGAGGTTGGAGAGGATGTCTGCTGGGACGCCGTCTGGGTCTGTGTGGGGTAGCTCACTGCGGTGCTTTAGCGAGAAACGCCTTCGGCTTAAAAGATAACATGAAGCGGCAAAGTCGACCCTGGTGTTTGGTGAGTACGCCCGCCTGAAGACATGTAGCTGGACCTTACCAAGATATCATAGCGTGTACCTGGGGCTCTGTGTGTCGGATTGACTCGAGACCTCCCTCGAGGTCGAGCATGATCGCTAGGCCATTCACTACATCGACATTTTAGTTTCATGCTCATATAGACAGAGGAATTTGATGCATGTCCTAGATTCCAACCCGCGACGAGTGGGATCGCTTACTGTGCACATTTAAAGCCTCTGGCGTGCCGAAAAGGAGCTAAATGATGTCAGTTTACCTCGGGTGGGAACTCAGCGCGTCAAGGCCCATTCAACTGACCTCCAGTCCTGCAAGTAGGGCGACGGATGATAGGCACTCGCTTGAGAAATCTGATTTCCAGTCCGAGATTCTCTGGTTCACGAGCCTGATGGCAATGGCATGATGCTGAATCCCATCTTTCGAGTTCTGCAATCCACGCATGCTAGCAATGTCATTTGCCGCCGCCGACAGAAGGACATGGAACCCAGGTTCCCCGACGAGGCTCGTTTTAAAGACAATCATCTTCACAGGCTGATAATTTCCACGATTGTGACGACCGTGGCCTGCGAAGCTTAGCGGAACAAGTCCAAAGATGACTCCATCACATGATTATTAGCCGCTATCCTCAGGTAACGGTAGCAGGAGGCCAAGCATACAGTGATACAGGAGTCTCTGCTTCTCGGGACTTAATTTCACGGGAAATTCAGCAAAGGGAAACGTGTGGCTCATCGATCTCGGGAGTACGATTGGGCTACCTCGAGTCGAGATCTGGCCAGAGATCATATCGACTTTGGTCTCCTCGCGAGGGTGAGGAGTCGCAACATCCACGAGGGAAGTGGTTGTGCTCTCTTGCGAGCCGATGTTCGATGCTCGTTTTGTGGTCTTTGAGGTCTGCTTCCCGCCGCTGAGTAGGGCCTCAGCCGCTTTCTGCCTTCGGAAGCCTCTCGTCACATGAGCTCGGGCACGCTTTCGAGCGGTAGAATCGCCGTGCGGTATCCATTCGAAGCCTTGAGGTTGAGTCGGTGCCGGTGCGGTCTCTCCGAGTGTCGTACTTGCTGCAGGGGCAATCGCAGGTCCTATCAATCAGATATGTCAGCCATGGGCGTCTTCGTACCTTTCTCGTCCCGTCTCTTCTAGTATTTCCCCGTCTTGCTGAACTGCATCATACCTTCAAGCGCGGTATTTTTATCCATCGGTTGTTATCGTCTGCGCTTCCAAGCTGAGATCCCATTCCAGTGAGGCCAATCAGCTTCTTATTACTCGAGGGACGACGCCGACAGCCGACGACGGCCGGATCTGGGGTTCTGGATATTACGGTGCAGAAACCCGGTCTCCACGTGAAGCAATCCTGCTATACGTATAGCCTTCGTATCGCAAGGATTCATTTGACATATACCTTCCTACTCCCAATTTTCTTTATTTCGCAGACACTATGGGCTCAAACCTGCACATCAAGACTCCACAAACAAGGGCGATAGCCACTCAGAGTGCAGTACTATATTTTAGACTTTGAGACAGTGTTTTGACGCTGAAATCCTAAAAGCTCACTGGCCCATGTAGAGGCTGGGGCTTATATCAAAGCTATATTAGCTCTAGCTCTATCGATTAGATATTAAAAGCACAACCAAATCAGTTTGGAATGTGCTTGTATCTTGCTGTAACAGTGGGGCTTCAACTGGTAATCGTAATCGTTGTTTTCCGCCCGATCGACTCACCCTTGAAGTGTGGGCTGTGTAGATTGGTGGGCTCTAACCCATGGGGCCTGCGAAACAAAACAGATCCGGAGTGCTGCACACGCACCCCACGAGCAAGCACCGCTGGAATCCCGAGCTCAGTCCCGCTGTGGGTGTAGGAAATAGCAGCCAAGGCACCATATCACAGGTATACTGAGAAAATTGAATGTTGAGAATCTTGGGAATCTTGAGAATCTTGAAACATGGTTCCCACTGTAGCGGTCCGGTTGCTGAGATCATGCTCCTATCTCTACCTGGACCCGAGCGGGCATGCTCGATGTGTCTCTTTCGTTTGTCGAGGGCGTCGATGCTCGCAAGGTTCCTCGTGCCGATTGTGCCGATTTTCCATGACGAGCACTGCGCCGGCCGAAACCCGACCCGCCGCCGGGGGATGCTATAGCTGGGATGTGTGAAAACACCCGCGTTTCGTATGCCCACGGTTGGAGGGCGCTCGGTTGATTCTGCAAAAGCTGGGCCTCCTCTTTTCTGCGCTGCTGCATCTCAAGTCGCGGAGGAGAGTTGATCTTCCAGTGTGCTTGTGTTGAAATGCGTATGGGTAGGCTGTTCGGCGTGCACACAGTGCATCGTGTCTTTATCATCACATACTGGCGAGCCCCATCAGCTCCACGCCCCTAATGCCAACCATGCATACTAAGCAGCTTAGGCGTCGACTAGAATGTTCCCCCAGGTAGAGTATTATGTCCATCTTCCGAACCCAGACTCCGCTCCAGGCTCTAACCTGTGAGGACCAGCAGGACCAGCAGCAAGCAACTCCTCAACTGGCACCAGTTTCGAGTCCCCGCCCCGACGTCTTCCCTCCTCCGCACCAATATTCCTCCGCCTATTTCCAGACGCACCGCGCAATAATCGCAGCACCTGATTTGATCAAACGGATCACTCTGTCTCAGGATCAGATTACCAGACATTAAGACTTACAACTCCATCTCTCGCCAAGCACGAGAGTATGGGAGTCGGTCCTCGGCAAGCGATCTGCAAGCGATCTGCAAGCGAGGAGCCAGCGGCAGAAGCGCGTCTGCTAAAAAGAAACGCAACATTCCAGACGCCCGGCCCCAGAACCGCAGCCCAGATAGGAGAGCCAACTCCCTCGAGCCCGGAAGAGATGAGGCAGAGTTTGGAGACTTCGGTCGGCGAGCCTGCGGATTTGCAGCCGGGTTCTACGAGGCTGGATTCGGCGCTTGAGAACGCGCAGATGCTTCGGCTGAGGGAGGCGCTCCGGAGATGAAGAGGCACAGGGAGTCTACGTTGGAGACGTGGAGACTTGCTCTAGGAGCGAGGAAGGTTCGCGAGAAAGGAAGTGCGGGGAGGTGAGGTGAGTCGAGGGATCTTCTTGATCTGTGATGGGTGGTGTGCTCTCTAGTGCGAAAACGAGAGTTGCTGGAGGAAGATGCCGGATAATTTGGCTTTGGCCCGAAACGGACTCGGGAACGATTCGGCCACGGGGGTTTTGTCTGAGCTCGTTGTATCGCTTGTCGAGTGTTGATGGCGACCGGGTGTTGACCGTGGGTTGAGAAGATTGCCACTGGGCCGAGGCCTCGAAGCTCGCATCTCGTTTGTTTTCATCACGGCTGGTCGTGCTTCTGATTGATTGGCTGGGGTGATAACAGCTCTGGTTTTGTTGCACATCGCGAAAGGAGCCCGAAGTCCGTTCGGAGTACCTCCGAAATCCGCCTCGAGGTGCGGTCTCATCATGTGATTGATCTCCTCTTCTTCTTAGCGTGTTACATCGGACAAGTCGCAGTGCCACAGGAGATGAGCCGGAGCCACTCATTCACGCTGAAAGAGTTTTCCCTCATTGCATTTTGTTTTACTGTTGCGTTACATACACAGTCATCCAGTCAACTGATCCCGAAGACCAGAACCAGAATTCGCGCCAAATTACCTCTATCCATTACCCATCCCTGCAGTCGACATTAATGTCGAATGTCTGCTAATATATCTAAAAAATAGTAAGTGCAGCGACAGCAACTATCAACAGACCTCCTGTAACAGCGTTCAATTGTGAACCGGCGCTAACTGGAACCTCAGTAGGTGTAGAGGGGGTGCTGTTCGCGGAGGTCGTTGGCACGATGACAGCTGACGTGGAATTGATTGATGCGGGAGACGAGACATAGGTTGAAGCTGCAGACGAGTATGAGCTTGGCGCAGTGCTCGCTGGCGAGGTCAACGCGGCAACGCTGGTGGATGTGGACTTGACTGATGTAGTCGCGATAGCAGTCGTCGCATCCGCCGGGTAGGAAAGCGCAGCAGATTTCACCGCATCGCATTGTGCCATGGCAGCAGCCAGCACATCTAAGCCGAGTCAGCGGATGTCGATGGCCATGACAGTAGTCGACCAACCAAGAGCTTTGTCTCCACAGGCAGATAAAACGCAAGGTGTTGAAGCCTGTTGGATAGCAGGCATATTTGTGCATTGACACTGCACGTCGGTCGGTCCGCAGGGCGTTGAGGACGCAACAGCATCCGAGATGCATTTTGTTGCGCAAGCCGGAATCTGAGCAGTGGTTATACCAGCCAGGGCCAGCAGCGCAACGCCGGAGAGCGAATAGTTCATATTGATGGTCGGGATATTGGTATGGGTTGCCGTAAGCGAGTGTTGAGCAACAAGAGGTAACGGTATAGCGACTGACAGGCTTTTGGAATGGGAGAATAGCGTAGAGAGGAGGCGCTGGCCAGGTGTTTATATACCAATACAGGATGAGGCCGAGTCCTCTGAGTTTGCCATCAAAGGTAACTTGCGGGACTGTGCAAACAGACGCGTATGCAAGGAGTCGATTTGAGGACAACACATGTATGCCTGTGCTCCGTCCCGGTTGCCAATGAGAAAGAGAGGAAATCGCCAATAGTCACATTCTGGGCTGTGCGGCTAACGTTGTCTCGTTTGGGCCACGGCGTCTAAAAGATCCATCGGGGTGTCAATTCGCAGGCAGGCTTCTCTTGCAACGGAGATCTCCGGCCCTTTCGGAATATTCTCATTCGAAGCTCGCAGGCCGAGTAGGTTCACCTTCATCGCTGCGGGAGCAACTAGAAGCCAGCGAGCCAGACATATTTCGACGCTGTCGCCCAAGCTTAGCATCTCTCGTGCTGGTGGCGCTGAAGGATCTTTCGAGATCGGGCAGTCAATGTGTCTGACTAGCCCTTTGTTGTTTTGCTTCTTTCGGGCTGGAGCTGCAAGCCTCAAGAGATTTCTGGGGTAGTGCATGGATATTTATAGATTGATCACTCCCCGGGGTAATAGCGCCGATCCTGGAATGCGTTCAATTGATGCGCAACCAGAGAGCCGAGGTTTTTACTTGCTTGTGGCATCTGGCTTCGCGTCGTCCATTCTCAAAGTGGCAGGCTGTGTTTTCTTTTCGGCTCCGGGGTCCACATGTCACTTATTCCTACCAGGGATGAGGAGCGCGGAGTACGGAGCACGGCGCATGGCGAAGAAGGCAGGTCGAAGCAGACGGAAAATGTGCTGCCCACATAAGGTTTGGGACTTTCTTTTCAAGGGGCATTGTGTCTGGCGAGCGAGATCTCATGCGACGATGCAAAAACCCGGAGATGGCGTTTGTGAAGGCCAGATGGCTGTCTGTGTCCCAGAGACGTCAACCAAGTTGTGCGAGCGTAATCTACTTCGTGACAGGGGTTGCGCGATCGACAATATCTTTGGTAGAGTGGTAATACTTTTCTCTTGGGCGCCTTTTATTTTCAACTAGACCTGAGGCCGGTTGCTTTGTTTACAGGTCCCCCTTCGACTCCTCGAAATGCATTTTTTGTCTTTTACCGTTGCCATCTCACTATCGTGGCTCTGGCGTACAGCCTCAATGATTTCACCGCTTTGAAGTCAAGTATGCGATTTTGTCCCTCAGTTTGTTCGAATGGGCTGTCGGACGGAGACGACGAGTAAGTTACACACGCTGTTGATAAAAGTAGCTAGCTGATCGCGAGTAGTCCGCTGCCCTGATCGTAAGAAACTTAGGCTTACGAACTGATCTAAATCGCTGGATAACAACTGCTCTCCACTACCAATCCAGGCGAACAAACCCAGCCAGTGTCCTGAGGTCATAAGAAAGGTACGTACTACTCTCCCGAACGATGGAATGTTTTCAAGCTGCTTGAATGCGGGAATAATGGACCCTGGCAGCGATATCTGGGGCCAGGAACGTATTCTCCGGGCAGCGAATTGCCTGGTGAGATGAGTCGAAAGTCCACTACCCATGTTCTCGGACATGGACTGAGACTTGAGGCATTGCCGTTCCATCGAAGAGCTTTTGTAATGGCCGTACATGAGTTCTGGCCTTTCCGGAAAAGCGAGCCGAACAACACCAGAGTGCTCGTATATTTTCGGCGGTACAAAAATCCTCTATTACAGCTTTTGGAAGGCTCAGCAGCGGAATTCGGTGCGCTCGCATCAAGCAGGATTCCTATATCTGGCGACTACTTCAATCGTTACTTGATGATTCTTTTGGTTTCTCGATTCGGGTATTGCTACGTACGAGATATTCCCTCCTCCTGCTGTTCACTTTGAGAGTTTTCCTCTTCTCGGCCCTATTCTGCTCTGTTTTCAGGCCCAGTTGCTGTTTTGTACTCGCTTAGTACCACAGGTTTGCCGTGCCCTCTGGGCGTACATGCTGCAACCAGATATTCGAGCCGAAATTCGTTGCCACTCTCTTAGTCCGACTCATATAAATTTGCCACTGGTTTGGAATCAGAATATTTCCTGCGTCTCGTGTTCGAGAGCATCATTGTAATTTGCGTCCTTCTAAACGTCTTCGAGCGATCAAACCCTGCACTCGAGGTGTCAGCGGTATACACATATACATGTACAATTGATGGGGATTTGGAAGTCAATAGCCTTTATCCCCACAACAACACCATCTGAAATCATCAAATTTACAGAAGAGCCCCTAAAGGCTCTACCTATCCAATCAAACTCGCGACGGAATAACACGCTCTAGGAAGCACTGCATGAGACACCTCGCAAATTATTGCCACTCCCATCTGGCCGTTGCTCGATTGACTTGAGCCACTGAGTATCCTGGCTTATCCGGATACTCACCTCTACAAATCGATTTATTCAAGGAGCTGGAGCATGCTGTGTTTTTTTCTCGCTCTTCTCTTTCTTTATCGATCCCGGGATTGGTAGTCTGTCACGCGGAAGGTAAGGTACTAGGTAGGGTAGTCTCAGGAATCAATCAATCAGCCTCCTCAAAAACGGGTAATATCGTGAATGCTGTCTACTTACAGGTTCCTCCTAGAAACCATAGTGTTTCATCTCGAGAAACGGCGCCAGTCAACACTTGGTGAAGAGTCAGAATTGCGATCCACATACCTACATATTGCACTGACTTTTTACGTTGCTGAAAATGAAACATCTCTGGTTTTCTTCGCCCCCTCCTTTACCAGTATAAATTCAACACATTCTTTCAACCTTACCACAACCTCTTTAAGTTTTCGGGATAACAAAACACCATTTTATCCCCTCGTTGACAGTCACTGTACTTCAAATATTTGTCGTGCTTCGACCTATCCCCAACCATGGTTACTCTCGCCGAGTCGAGGGATCTCATTAGGTTCCCCGTGCTTCCTTCCAGCACCGTCAAAGAATTCATACCATACTTCTCTAAGAGTCAAGACATACCCCTCAGCACACTTCTTGAACATATCAAGAGATTTGAGGGCGAGCTTCGGAAGGCCTATGCTCAGCAACCTGATCACGATGTTGTCAAAGATAGGAAAGACAATCTTGTTCCGATCTTTGATGGCCACGAGCTGGAACTCAGGATTCGGGCACGATCATTGGAGACCGAGCCTGACAACGTTAAAACCAAGTAAGGAGTTGGTGCGCACTTAAACGCCGATCGATTGCTTACCTGGTTAAGGTACGTCATGAGTTTGAAAGATGTGGACCGGAAGGCAAACTACAGCACTGCTGTAGTTACTTCACTCAAGGACTTTCAGCGTAACTTCAATCTCTTCTCCGAATAATCTCTCGGGTCAGTACATTCCGGCCCCGAAAAATCCTCATTCCTGGCGGCAAGTAGTAAGTTGTTTGCAATACTTCTATGCCTCATGGCGCATCATAATCTAATAAGATGGCTTTTTAAGTGATCTCGATTGGAGCAATGCTGTCGCGGCTGGTTCTGCTGTGACTACGGCGCTACTTCCAATCCCCGAGAAATGGGATGGTCGTAAGCGAAGCTTGAGAGAGTTATATCATGAGCATCTTGCCCCAGGAAGTGATGTTGAACTGTTCCTCTGCTGCTTAAACGAATATCAGGTTTGGAAAAGATTAAGCACATCGAGAAATTATCAAGGACAGTATCCTCCATAAGACGACCAGCATCCGAGCCAAGAACGCAATTACCATTGCTAGTCAACACCCGACTCGGCAAGTTCAAATTGTCCTACGTCTCTATGCTTCGATCTCACAAATTATCACCGGCTTCCGTATGGTGTGTGATTTCTCTCCAATTTGTCCTTTGCATCAGAGATCTCGACTCCCGAGACATATTCTAGAACTCTGTCTTGGGATCTGAGGTTTTGAGTTCTCCGATGTTAACGAAAAGAAGACTAATTTATTTAAAGTGTTGCACGTGTGCTGTCTATGATGGAAATCAAGTGTATACGGTCCCTAGGAATGCAGCATCTTTTGCCACGTAGTGCAATACCATCGATCTCACTCGGCGATCCCCATAATACGAGAAGCGCCGTTCAAAATACAACCATTGTGGGTTCGAAGTTTATTGGCCTCTCCAAGATCGTACCCGTATTGATCCTACTGTCTTCGAACGCTCGTTCGGTCGAACCCATGGTCTTGCAAGGTTGTTAATTCTCGAGAAGCTACCCAAGACCATTGATCGAGAGTCGTATGTGGACCAGCGCCGTACTGAACGTGGCCGATCGGCCTTGCACCGAAATTACCGTAACAAGTTCCGCGCATGGGTGAAAATATCAAGGACGTGGAGGAAGACGAGGTTGCTAATGAGTCGATCATAAGGAGGTCGCTTCGTACCGAACGATGAATGTACCGTATGGTCCAAAGTATCAAGCCGTGCAGATAAACCGACTGCTTTTTGCAAAATACTCCATCTCAATGCGGAATGAAACTAGCAAGAAGATCGCGAGGTGTACCTGCACAGGCATCCCGCTTCTTCGGTACAGCCGACGAAGTCTTGCAGGACTGTTGTGGATACTGTCCCGTACCAAAAACAGACGAGGAAATCGAAATCGCCCTAGAAGAAAACAAGACGTACATCTCGGTACCTATATATTTTACAGTGGATGATCCAGGGCGACAAGAAATTGGATTCTTCAAACTAATTACTGACGACGAGTGGATTACTATGGCATATATTGGCGATACTGCACATCTCTGTCAGGCGATTGTCGATGGCCTTCTGGATCATGTCCAAGAATGGTGCTCTCAACCAGAAGTTGATGTGAATCGACGAGATCACGTAGGAAGAGCTCCACTTCATCTTGCCACCATGGCCTCGACTACAGAAATCGTCTAATGTTTGATCGATAATGGTGCCAGATTGATTGCTCGTCTTTTTGATGGCAAAACAGCTCTTTATGAGCCGAGGAGACATTCCCAAGTGGCTGAAGACATCATTAACGAGGGTGGTGAAGACGACATGGGGGAAGACGACATAGGGGGAGATACAAGTGTGTCCGAGTCGGAGGCTTCTGAAAACATACTAGAAAATGAACAAGGGTCAGACGTTATGAAAACAGATTATTTCGTTGAAATTAACTGGAAACCAAAAGATGGAGTCAGTAGATTCACAAGTATACTCTTGGCCTTCAGAAAAAACACGCTTAAAAGCTCTGCTCAGGGTAGGAGGATATTCCAGAGGATTCCCCCGAAGATCCAGATATCTATGAGATTGATGTCATTGCTTGGCACTATAGCTTGTCTCCCCTCTACCCTGCGATACTCAAAGGCAATCTCGGCATCATCGAATTTCTTTTGTCTGAGTACGGTGCTGATGTTTAGCTACCTGTCAAGTAAGCCAGAAGTTATGTTCTCTACTGTAACCTCGTACCTATTCGAGTCGATACTGATGAGCCGCAGGGTATTAACACTCGGGTCAAATTGCCCACGTGGAGCAATCATGTCAACCTTTCTTACTCTTTCGCTCCTCGCCGTAAAAGCCAGAGAAGTTGAATATTTGCTACTTCGACTAGGCGCTACGTCTACCTAAGCCGACATGAACCCCTACAGCGTGTTTCATTATGCTTTATCTCAAAATAGGGACGATATCTTAGACATTCTACTATCTGACGACAAGCGGGCAGCACTCAGCGTGCTCAACAATGTTGGCAAAGGACTTGGGTGGAGAAGGCAGGGCTATACATCTCTGACGACTGCCATTGACGGCGGTAATGAAGCGTGCAAAGTTCGTCGAGATCTGGATGGCTCAGTATCATAAAGACGACTAATATAATTTGCGAAAATGATGGTCTATGAGACCTGCCGACAGTGACGATGAGGACTCGGATGATGGTTACGGTCATGGGGGTAAGTTTCTGCCTTCAATTCTGCGTTCCCAGTGCTAATACAAACAGTTCTCTCTGTCTTTTCTGACTAGTCAGTGATCATTTCACTATAGACAATTTCGGGGGGGTTCCCACCATCGTCAAGAGTAATGTCTTGTCGCTGGAGATGATTGAATGATCCGCGAAAATGGATCATTCTAAACGCTCAGCCCTCCTCGGATTATCTACGCACGCGAATGACATGGAGCCCTTGATATTCGTCATTGGATTTGGAGCCGAACAGAGAGCACTTGCTGCAGAAGAGGAAGATGACCAGACGTGCTACACAGTCAGCCAATCTGCCTTCTATGCTGCACTAAATCTAGGTAGAACCTCCATGCTTGCTGAGATTATTCGATCAACCGATGTTGGTATTCCTCTCAACGACCTTGTCCAAAAGAGCGGAGTCGAGATCAGAACAAAGCCTCGATACTACCAAGGTCTTAGTCTCTGCGGAAAGAAGAGAACTGAGTAGACGCAAGCCCCTGGAGTCGCTGCAAAAATTCTTGAGGAGAAGATTCCGCCTCTACTTCAGGCTGCGCTCCATCCATCAATCTAATCTGTCGAGTGGTTCATGAGCGACGCTCCACTCGAAAGATACAAAGAATTTGCAGCAAGTAACAAGTATAACAAGAGAATCAAGACTTTGGCTGACTCCAGGAAAGTATTATGTAGGGCAGCCAGAAGCTGGCTGAGTGCGAAAAGCAAGTCTTCACTCACTCTTACAACATTAGAAACTGCAGCTAATAAGATTCTAGGCGAACTTGTTATTTATTGCACAATATTTAATAGTCCATTGAATTATGATGATAGGACCAAGTAATATGCCCTGATAAAGCACCTTGTATCTGTCGCTCTTGAAAATCTCAAGCAAAGGTCTTTTGAGAATTGGACGCTACTGCAACCGTCTGTTCTCATCCATCGGCCGGAAGTTGCTAGATATCTTTTGTCTGGAGGATCAAACCTACGGCATTGTGACAAAGCTGGTCGGAACATCACTCAAAATATGGTCATTTTCAAGATTGGAGCAAAGACAGATCCTAAGAAGCTAAACCAGTTGGTTAGTCTCTTCGACAAAGCTGCCGTTGGAGGAATGCTTCTAGAGCGTTACACCAAGAAACCAGTTGCTTTAAAGCCAATTTCTTACTGGATGGCGGACAATTGCAGAAGTCATAGAAAGCCAGAAATTGTCACTATCCCGTCCAAATACTCAAATGGCAAGGACTTGGCAATGATTAATCGTAAAGGATACCTGCTGCTGCATATTGCAATCAAGCAATCATTAGGCAGCATAGCATCCTTTCTTCTATCTCTGAACCCGGTCCTCCTTTAAAAGGAGAACTCAACAGGCCGAACTTCTCTGGGGATGTCATGTAATATTTACATTGCTTCACAAGCCGAAAATCCACTCAGTGTAGGGGATATGAACAGCAACTATTATCCTGGACAGCACGACTATAACCAAGCTGCGCAAAGATCCGCCTGCGAATTCATCAACGATGAGGACGGGCCCGAGGAGAGCAAGCAGTATACCTGGGAGATCTGCGCAGGCGTTGATGCTGACATGGCCTAGGATGGAGACGAAAAACGAAAAAGGTATATTGTGAGTCTTTCCAAGGCGAATGAGGTTACGGAGAGTCGCCAATATGAAGATTGAATACAGGGGATGCCATATTATTGTCAATGGCGGCTTGGTGGATGGGGAAAGTAAGCCTGATGTTGTTTCGCCATGGCTTGGGAACATGTGATTTTTTTTTGTTAGAAGCGAGGGACTAGCCAGGCTGAGCTTAGGTGTATGCTTCTCTAATATCAGAGGCTCTGTGCAAATACTGTTGTGGATGTCAACTCGACAGATCTATTTAATAATATGGATGATGCGGGCTTGTGTCGCCTATGACGGGTAGCTATGACATCACGCCTTACATCTACAAGAGAAGCTGGCGGCCGATAAATCGTAACTAGCGGGGTGCTACAGACCTTCCCTTAGGATAATACTCTGGACTTGTTGCTATAGACGAAATTTCCTATCGCCTGGAGACAGCTTAGCTACCCAAGAGTCACGGGGGACATGGATGTGTTTTCTTTGTCAGGGAGCGTAAGCGAGCCCCTTATTTGCCTGTAGACTCTAGACCTTGCTCGACTTGAAAATTTACCAGCTCTCCTCGGTAGGTGCATAATAGTAGCTTTCCTTTGGCGAAGCTTTGACTCTTGTAGGTAAGCGGAGAAGTCCAAGTCCTTGTTTTGTGTAGAAAGTTAACAAATCTATAGAAATTTGCATAATAGAGCAGTAGTCCTTCGGCGAAGCTTCAGCCATATTGGGCAAGTATAAAAATCTTAGGATATATGTAGTCTGAGAAGCTAGCAATTCTATGCAAAAATTCAAAACAGAGCAGGAACTTTCTCTGGGCAAAGCTTTTAACTGTAATGGGTAAGTACCGAAATCTAATTTGCAACTATGCTGAAAAGCTCGTTCGGTTTAAAGGTCTACCGTATCTTTAGAACCTTGTCCCAAAACGCGAACGCGTGAAGGCTAACTAATCCTTCGATGTAGCCAAATTCTGTCTCTCGGATATGTGTCGTTGAATTTCTCCCTTACTATTTACTCCTTTTCTGCGAGCTTTTTCTTACCATCATAGATTGAAGGGTTTGGCTTAAATTTGAAGGTTAAAATATTTGTTCAATTTATTTAGAGCTACAACCATGTAAAGGGAGCAGGATACTATAAAGAATGCATCCCGATACTATTATATATAATAGAGTTCAAATTAGCTTCAAGAAGCCGATGCCAGCTAGTCTAAATTTGTCGAAAAGATAGATATGTTCAAAGCAAAATACTTCTAAAGAATCTTGCGAGGGAATTAGTCTATGAAAATATCAAGCCCATTGCAACTTTTCCCCATTTCTCTATCCCCAAGGCCGCATCTTTCTTGAAAAGCTACATAGTCTTTTACTCGATCAAGCCAACTTTTCGATGCCGCGATTCATGGAACCGAACAGGGCCTGAACAGAATATGCGAAATTCTCGGGACAGAAGATTATATCCAGTCCTGTATCCATTTATCTCTGCAACGATTCGAAGCCCTCGAATGGGATGCGATTATTCATAGAGATGAAGGTAGCAAGGGAGTATGGCTGGATAAGAGGGTGTAAGGCCGAGAAGATCTGTTGCTTACATATTCTGGTGGAGGGGCAGCTCCCCTCGCTTCCGTCAACGCCTCTCCTCGACCTGCAGGTTGGTCTTGCTTATTAGTTCCGTGCTGGCCAGCATCCAAATCACGTCTTTCATGCAGGCTTCGTATCGCCGGAGTCAGCGAACAACCACATAGCCACACACAATATCACGTTCCTGGGAGCGGGGCCGTGTCTTGGAGTCTCGGGAGCTGCCAATCTCGGCTCAAATGCTTGGTACCCACCGCATCTCGATATAATTCCAGCTCTAAGACAACAGTCTCTGCAGCGGAGAACCGCTGGCTTTACCAGTTTGGGGTGTATCCGTGATATTACTTGTCTGCACGATATACAGCCATGGCACCTTGCGATAGCTGGATGGCCATGTATAAATCGAGGCTCTTCCGGGGTCCGGAGGACCTGACCATCGACTCGGAATCAAGTGTTGCGTCCTTTGTTTACTCCTTAACCGCTCAATCGCTAGAGGAAATTCAGGGCTTGGGACTCATCATGAGAGCTGTTATTTCTCTTGTTGTGGCCGCGTTCGCGTCTCAATGTCTGACTGCCGAACTTCTTACACCTGAGAAAGTCGAGGAAGGTGTCCAGACTGCTGAGTAAGGAGCTCTTCCCCAATCTCATGAGCAATCACTCACCAACTGAGCCTGGAACAAAACCTTTCGAATCTCTACCAGATTGCCAAAGACAATGGCGGTAACAGAGCGTTCGGCCTTCCTGGCTACAAGGCATCGTCAGACTACATTATTGAGCGGATGCAGACCAAATTTGGAGATCAGTTCGACACTTCGCTGCAGTACTTCAACCATACTTTCGAGCAGACGCTGAATATCTCTGTCACCGGTCCAGACGGTGAAAATGTCGCCGCTGTCACGTTACTGTATAACAACGCGACACCGCTTCCAGATGGAGTGACGGCTCCTCTCATTGACACTCCAGTTGACGACTCGATAGGTATGTGGTGAGCAAATGTCGTCTGGGTATCTGACTGAGTCTCTTCTCAGGATCTGCATGCAACGAAGATCAGTGGACTGGTATCGATGCCACAGGAAAGATCGCTCTCATCAAGCGCGGTACATGCGCCATTGCTGATAAGCTGAGGCTCGCAAAGGCTCATGGTGCGCTCGGGGCCATTGTGTGGAACCAGATCGCCGGTACTCCTGGGAGCGCTACTCTATCCTCGGAGAATATCGGTCTCATCGTCCCTGTTGCTCTCGTGACAATGGATGTAGGTGAGGCTTGGAAAAAGCGTCTTGCCGCTGGAGAGGAACTCGTTATCAATCTGCTTGTTGACTCAGTCTTCGAGGAGCGCGAGAGCTGGAACATCTTAGCGGAGACCAAGGAAGGAGACCCTAACAATGTCGTCTTTCTTGGTGCTCACTTAGACAGTGTCCAAGCCGGCCCTGGTATCAACGATGATGGCTCGGGAACCAGTGGAATTTTGGAAATTGCGACTGCCTTCCGCAATTACACGGGCTACAAGAACAAAGTCCGATTTGCTTGGTGGGGCGCAGAGGAGAGTGGGTTGATCGGCTCGCTCTATTACACGTCACATCTCAGTGAATCCGAGGCTGATAAGATACGGTTCTACTTCAACTACGACATGATAGGGTCTCCATTTCCCGTATATGCCGTCTACAAGGGTGAGAACCCTGGAGATGGCGTCGGCGCCCAGGTCCTCTACGACTACCTGGTCGCAGCCGGGAAGCCAGCCTACTTCGGGTCATTCGGCAACAGCTCGGATTACGTCGGCTTTCTCCAGCTTGGTATCCCCTCGTCTGGTCTGTTTACCGGCGCTGGACAGCCCGCGGATCCTTGCTATCACCTAGCTTGCGATACAACCGACAACGTCGACTCGGAGGCGTTGACCCTCAACGCCAAGGCGGCGGGATATGTTGCGGCCAAGTTCGCCTTGAGTTTGGAGGGTGTGCCGCCGAGGAATAAGACGACTGTGAACAGGAGAAGCAAGGACCATATTCAGGCTGAATTTGCCAAGTGGAAGACGGCAAGTGAGGAGGCAGCCGATACCCATACTTGTGCGCACAAGTCGAAGAACACTGTGTAATTAACTCACAAGGCGAGCTCAGAGGTTTGACAAGTAGATGCGAATAAACTCTGTTCCTGAAACTAGGCAGGTTCGGTTTTCCAAGAATTCACCTTGCGGGCTGCGTATGTAAATCCGATCTCATTGCTCAAGACGTGCCTGATGGACAGACAGCCCAAGATCTAATAAACCTCGAGCTATCCGTTCATAATACTACATCTAACGGCAGGCTGCACTCTCCTCCACACGCTTTGAGCTAACCGCTACAGAGTCGCTCAATGTAGAAATAGATGAACACGCACTTTTTGCGCACGCGTCGATGTCATGGGCATAGTGACAACAGAGCAGCACGCTGGGCTCCGCATGCGTAACGAGTCGTTTTGCTTTATACTACCGCCTCTGGTGGGTTTTAATTGCACACTGACTTTACAGCTAGAGCAGGCGCAGCCATGGCGAGATGAGGACAGGCGATACGTAAGGCTTTAGCAGGCTCTCGCTGGCCAAGAAGGATCTTTATGAGATTTCGCGATGCGACCAGGGTGTTACCTTGCTGGAAACAGGTCCGGGGGTGGTACGAGTTCGCTTTTGGGAGTTTCATGTCGGGCTCACTATATAAACATTCCTATTGCTTGAGGTTTGGAGAAGGTCCGGCTTGGTTACTTTTCCAATATATATATATGCACATAAACAGAAAGCTGTTCCTATGTAATGAAGATTATGCTCAATCACTCTGTTGTAATCACTCTGTAGTAATCTTTCTTGTATGGCGGGTCGTCTCACTTGTCGCAAGAAGAGGTAGCCTGTGTCTATCCCCACTCTGAATCGGAAACTCGACTAACAGCCGGTTGAGTCTTACTGTCCTGTTCTCTTTCCATCGTCGAGTCACCCGTTGGAGAAATACCTGCGGATCCAGAAGGACGTACAGGGTACTGACATGCCCTGTCTGATATGGCGGCTGTGGGGCTTAACAGAGACTGGAACCGTGCGGGGGTATGAATCAGTCAGAACACGAACAAGAGAGTTTGGTGAATCTCAAAGTACCTTGGAAATGAATAGTGCTGGAAGTTGAGCTGAGTTGATTTTTGGCCGTAAAGAGAAATAGTAACAATATGATTGGGATACCTGATTATTGCTCGAGTACTTATTCAACTGAAGTTCAGATTTTACTTATCAATTCAGGTCGAGTACTAGTTGAGTAATTAGGTATTTGGCTCTAGCGATACCAATGAACGAATGCGGTGAAGCTCCAAATTTAGAAAAGAACAGCAAAAAGGAGGGAAATCACGGAGTGGGCTCAGTTAGAGCGGCTTTCGTAGGACCGCATTGGAAAGCCAGACAAATTTACGAACAATTTGCTGTGTAGCACGAAAAATGAATAGCCACTCGCAGGCTTTGCAAAATCGGTGAGGCTCTTGCCAAAAGGCCAACTAACGCTACCAACGCTGGCTAGCTACTCCTCTATTTCCGCTCAGTATTATGAGCTAACCCCACCGTAAAACATGCTAACCTTTATCGCTATGTGAACAAGCGCACCCTTAACCAAAGCGAAAGTTCATAATTCATAGGATATTACATCACCGCATGGTGATAGCAGGAAAAAACCTCGGCCCTGCAAATCCCTTCGCCACCACGCTCTGGATGTCTATGTTGCCAGACGAGCTGTGATGCGGGCTCCACATCTTCAATAGTATGAAACGCCCGCTTACAGGTGGATCGAACTTGACAGTACACTTACTCTTATCTCTTTCAATGAAAAACCTTGCGTGAGGAGCCATGAGCTCTCCTCCAACGGCCCTGACTGCTGCTTGTGTTGCGATTTGGGATGCCTCGGCAGCTTCCGCTAAAGTGATATTGCTTGCTGTTTCTCGCCTTCTGATTTGGGACGGCCGGATATCAAAAAGGTGGTCATTATGCCAGGACCCTGGTGTTTCAATCTCGTCGTTTTCACTACTTTCAGAGTCTTCGAATCGGATAGTGCCTATGACCCGATGAAAGATACGAGGCCGGGAAGATTGAGCCGGAGATTCATCGTCCTCCGTGTCACTGCATTCTGTTGTTACTTGGAATGGAGGCGCATTCTCAGTGAACTCAGATGGTATTTGTGCCGTTCGATAATCGCAATCTTCGTCTTCAAGTCCTATATTATAGAGCCGTCGCGCACGGGCTTGTGCTGTGGTCATGGTACCGTCATCGTTATGACGAACTGACATGATTCGGGGCAGTTCGTTGCTACGTTGAGAGCCATTTTGTCTCGGCTTTGCTGGCGAATATTGTATTTGATACTGAGCAGTACGGGCCAAAAGATCATCGGATGTCATGGAGATGAATACCATTCCTTCTTGTACCCTAGAATAATCAGTTGCTGTAAGAGTCTCAAGAGACATGAGAAACCTACGGAGCAGTATAACCAGTATGAGGAGCCTTGATAATCAACTCTTTCAAGGAGAAAGCTGTGGCCCCTTGATGTCTGAGGACAAGATTACACCGATTACTCTTCGTGCAGTAAACCGTCGAATCGTTCTTCAAGACGTTCTCGGCAGAATAATTCCCACCATGCTCTGAAAATATGCCACCATCACAGCTAACTATTTCCATCTTGAGTTTCCCTGGTTCCACTTGGCCATATCTTCCGTAGCTAAAGCCTTTGAACCCGGAGTCTACTCTGTCGCTTTCGATCTTCCTCCGCTTAGACCTCCGGCTTTGATCAGCATCAGGTGAGTGTTGATTGTTAGGCTCCATAGGTGGGGAAGATATATTAGGAACCGGATCATCCAGAAGCGCTCTTTGAGCCGAGCTTGCCTGCTCCAATTGTCTTCCAGCATGTTGTAAGTCAGCAAGCCCGTTATTTGGGCTGCTCTCTCCAATTGTGCGACCCCTCTCTGTACTTCTTTCATTTAATGCCATCCGGGATCTTCCCCGTCTTGAAGTTATTGCAGGAGCCCTCGAAGCAGCCCTCTCACGGACTGTTGGTTCGGCCTGTGACGTATTAGATGGCAGCACAAATATTGGCGATGCTTCTTGGTTTTCTCTGAGCGACCGCCGCCTCCTTTCTGGCTCCTGGTCTGCCATTGTTTGTATTCTGGGCAACTGTGACCCTGATTCAAGCTCCGTCCCTCTTCTCTGAAGGACGCGTTCTATTGCTCTGTATAGCTCGCCGGATGGACTGATGTCATGTGGTGTTTGTGTATTATCGAGTATCTCTCGTACGATTCGGCTTGCCGTCTCGCGGTAGTCGGAGGAAGGGTCATCAGAGTTACCGGACTGTCCATGTATCAGTACCCGAGGCTTATTCTCAAGTGTGTCAATGGAGGGAAGCCGGAGCTTCCCTCTCGAGGAATCAGAGAACATGTAGTGCAATAAACAACAGAATTCCGTACCATGAATGATGATGGCCTCGACATGAGATACTGGCCACAGTGCCAAAGAGAGGTAACAGTTGTAATACGTCCGCTTGTAAGCACAGTGTCAAGGCTCAGTAATCAGTAATAGCTGATAGTGCGAACTGGCTCTCGATAAACTATGAACAATGTGTGGTGAACGTCGAGACGGAGTTTGTGCAAGTGGCGTCTAGCCCTTCTTTGATGGCTTACGGATTGACATCTGATCTGGTGACTTGCTACTCGCTTAGAGTGAGATCTTTGTGGGGTTGGAAGATTTTAATTGGGCAGGTCGCCCCCACTCCAGGTAAACGCTTGTTTGCGCGTCGCGATAAGCGCGCGTTTGTTTACTATCTGTCCGATCTTGGCATTCTCTTTCCGCAGTACACCTTCAACAGCAACGCAGTATCAAGTCGGCAGACTATCGAGCATTCTAGAATTCATTTCTCGAATTCGCGCGTAGGCGTCCGGACTTAAGCTCCGCCTATGTGGAAACTTTTCACGGAAATTCCTTTAGCTCAGAAAAGAATACCATACAAAAAACAATACATAAATGGATAATCCTACGGATCTCTCCACCTTTACTGCACAAAATTTCCCATCCATGGCGGATGCGCCTCCAGCTGCAGCTGGTATCAGCGCTGGTATATATGAGCCTCCAATCGCCTTATGTCCCTAATTAACCAGCTGCAGATGAGATCGCGCTCTACGATCGGCAAATTCGACTTTGGGGCGTCCAGGCGCAAGAGAAGATCCGCAATGCCAATATCTTGCTCATCACCATGAAGGCACTCGGAAATGAAATAGCGAAGAACCTCGTTCTTGCAGGCATCCACTCCCTCACGATCGTCGACCACGAAGTTGTCACCGAGAATGACCTCGGCGCGCAATTCTTCCTAACCGAAGCCGATGTTGGTACAAACCGAGCAGCGGCTGCTGCGCCGCAGATTCGAAAGCTTAACCCGAGAGTTAATGTGATTGTGGACCAGATCGACGTTAGATTGAAGAGTCCGGACTACTTCGGCGCATTTGATGTTGCTATTGCTACGGATTTGAAACCAGAGTCGTTGAACATCATCAATACGGCGACGAGACTCAATCACAAGGCTTTTTATGCGGCGGGCGTGCACGGATTCTACGGGTTTATATTCTCAGATTTGATCCAGCATGATTACCTGGTGGAGAGAGAGAAGGGTAACAGAAATACAGCGTTGGGACCAGAGACGCGGACAAGAAGTGTAATTGATGTCAAGGTCAAGAAAGAGAGCGGAAGGAATGTTGAGATGGTAACAAAGCGTGAACTCTATTCGACTTGGTTTTTGGCTAGCGATCCTGCGGGCCTGCCAGCTGAATTCTTGAAGAGCAGACGGCGACTGAAGGCCGTGACTCCAATCCTGTCTTGCCTCCGAGCTCTGTGGGAATTTCAAATTGCCGAAGGTGGACGCGATCCAATCACCACCGACGACCTGAAGAAGTTTACCGTGCTAGCAACCCAAAAGCACAAGGCCCTAGGTCTACCTGAAGAAACTCTTCGGTCCGAAGTCCTCCGTAAATTCCTTCAAAATCTAGGTAGTGAGATCGCTCCCATCACGGCTGTTCTCGGAGGCCAGATTGCCCAAGATGTTATCAACGTTCTCGGTGCTCGTCAACAACCAATCCAGAATATTGTCATCCTTGATGGAGACTTGATGGAAGCACCTCAGTACGCCCTGCATCCAGAAGGGCCAATTGGCGAGTCCTTGTTGCCACTCTCGATCGGAGCTGAGAAAGGTTTAATGAAGGACGGAATTTTGGCGATGAACGGTGGCATGGATTTCCAGCCGGATCTCATACAAGCCAATATTAAGGTCTAAATTCCATCCTTGATATGTCGATGTACGATGGATGAAAAATTGCTTGCTGCTAGGTTGCCATATCGCGGTGCGCATTAGGGTCTAGGGGATTGCTCATGGAATTTAGAGGTCTCGTCCCGCCAGGATACCAGGGCTGGCGTTATGGGGACTGAGTTGAGGCGTCGATAGATGATAGTCAACAACCAGGGTTTTTGAATCCTGTGCTGCTCTCTGTCCCAAACCATGGATAGTTTCGCCCGAATTCAGCAATCCACGCTCTCAATCGCCGTTGAAGTCTTCTTCATCTTTGTCGTCTCCGGATCCACTTCCAGAGCCATTCATGCTCTCGTCCAAACTCCCAAACCCATCTTCAACTTCAAAGTCCATCTCTCGTTCATCATCATCGTCACTGCTAGCACTTTTAGCCATTTTCCCCTTCCCAGCCCCCATGACGACGCCCTCTCCCTTCCTCACAAACACATAACTCCTCGCACTCCTCTCCTCACCCTTCCACCCACCTCCTTCCTTCCCGTCCTTCCCCTTCACCACACCTAATGTCCTGGCATGCTTATATCCCGGATACGCCTTTGCCTGAAAGCAGAAGCTCTGCGCAACCTCTAGTCCTGAATGCCTCGCCAGATCTCGTATATTCCACAGTGTATACGGCTCGCCCTCGAATAGAGTGACGATTATAGAGCTACCCTTCTTAGGAGACAGAGACGGGAGAGCTCGTTTGAAAAATGATACCAGGAGTTCTGCCCATTGTCAATCAAAACCCTTTCAACATTCAGGTAACGTTGTTATTTCGTCACGACTGCGGGAGAATGTACCTTGATTGTATCGAACCTGGCGATTAACATCCGTACTCTTCCCACCCACATGCGGAAAATTAAAAAATATCCTATCCATCACTCCCTCGCCCCTTCCTTTCTTGCCCTCGCCCCACGGCTTCATCTTCCCAGCATCCACACCGTATTTTACCACTCCACCACCTTCTTCCACAATCGCGATGTTCTCAGCCACATGTGGGTATTTCTCCTTCAGCTCCGCCTCGGACGCGAGAATTGTCGCGGTAACGTTCGTGCAGCCATGGTGCGTGATCAGAGAACATGCGAACGAGAGGTCGCCTTCGCCGATGAGGAGAATGGCTTCATTGGGCGAGAAAGGAATGGTGGGTTTCGTGTTTTGCGATTGTGGTTTCGAGGTAGGGTTTGGTGGCTTAGGGGTGGATTTCGAAATTCCTGAGGGGCGGGTGAGTGTCTGTCGAGGTTTTTGTTTCTTTGAGGATGCGTGGCATAGCTTTAGACGTTTGTTTTTGCCCATTACGAGAGTGGACTGGTTTCTGATGTGGTAGATCGTCGGCGCTCCTGGTTAGTGAGGCCCCACGAGGATTTGTGAGAGTGCCAGGCCGAGTTACAGTAGCCGAAAGAGGAATCGGTTCGGCCAGAGGCCGAATACCCTCGGCAAGGCGCACCCGAGCCACATGCTTTATTTGATCAACGGAAGACAAACACACCTTTGATTAGTGACTACATGCGGAATAGACAAGACAGATAGTTTTCACTGAATGAATTTGCATGCCGGACCCTTTCCCGACCGCGATACGAATGGCCAGCATAGTTTCGTGAAACAGTGATAAATCCGGTCAGTTGGGCAGGGTTTCTGAATACAGACTTGAGGGACCTGCGAAAGTCATAGCTAAGCAGGAGATTTGGTGCCTGGCTTTTCAAAAGTAGAAAGTTTTAAAGATGCCAAATCACCTGGATTGGATGTAAGACGAGTGACTGGAAAGGCTTGAGAAATGCGGCCTCCGTATTATTCTGCCCATTTACTGATATGGAATTTTCATGAGGGGCGCAACTGAAAGAGGTAGTAGAGTTTTTTTTCGTTCCGAAGCTTTCGAAAAGTCCTAGCTTCGTTCGACTTGGGGTTTGATTGTTTCGTAATCGAAAGGGCTCATTCTCGGCTCTGCAGACTCTTGAGAAAGAATCTAAGGAATCTGCAGGTTCAAAGGAGACACTGCGTACGCATATGTGCTTTCGTAGAGGCCGTTTTTGCACTAATTTATACGTCTTTGTATATTCTCGCCAAGCCGGCGGGCAGGCATTAGCTATAATAGCAGACGTAATCTTGTCACAACTGAGCATCCAAAGACTGATCTAAGTACCGCATAATGCTCAAGTAGCGTAATACAAGTCGAACATAAGAATCTCCTAGAGGCACCCCGCTCAACGTAACCTTATCTTCATAACGCTTTAGATTGTGCTAGCCTATGATTTTGATGTACTCATTCTCGATCATGAGGTTTGCGGCAGCAGCTATGGACACGTCAACTCTCATCCAATTAGCAATCAGCTTTATAAAGCTTTGTAAAGCTTTGTAAAGAGAAGTCCCTTCCGCATCCCTCAATCATGGATTTAAAGATCGATAACAAGGATGGTACATTCCAGATCAAGTGGTCTTCTTACAATTGACGCATCCAAAAATATGACCCCTCCTTTTCGTGAACAATTCGATTTGAAGATTTACACTCCGAACATAATATCGCTCTCAGTTGATCATACTCTTGGCAGTATGTATCGCAGAGCGGCGGCGGAGTCTTTCTGAAGACTCGATCGATGCGAGTAACATTGTCAGACGAAGCTTGGACCCTGATCCTTGAAGAGAGGATTTGGACCTCAAGGCAAAGATGCTCGAACGAAGACATACGGAATCATTTTCACTACCTGCCCCAACAGATGACTGCTCACTATCATCAGCATCGTAGTTGTAATGAAGATGGGCTGGTGTTTTCGTGTCAGGTCGGGCATGAGCATGTGCAAAAGGATGCTGGGGTATGAGAGCTGGAGCCGAGCACAAAGTAGACCTGACATACACGTGATTATTGATTAAGCCTGACAAGGGCAAACTTTGTTGCATATCGCAGTTTTCAGGTTTGCTTGCTTTGCTTGCTTTGCTTGCTTTGCTAACTCAAATTTCCGGCCTCCATTCTTTGACAATCGTGCATATTTATGTGGTTTATGTATATAAGAACCAAGAGACGTCGTCATTTGATGAGATATTCGTCTAAATGCTCATCCTCTCCAAAACTTCTATACTATTTTGTAGTCGACTACGCAAATGTTTCCCCAGATCGAAGTCTCTTGTCATATATAGAATCAAGATTCCAAGTCTCACTGGCTGACTTTTGTAGGTATTCGATAATTACCCATTTTTTAATAGTATTGGCCCAATCAAGTATGTGTAGTAAGTATTGCTTGGCAGATCGGGTATGTAAGTTATACCGGGCTCTTGCAGGTTCATCTATTTGCTAGCAGAGACGGGTCCTTGTCGCTCCGTGCTAGAAAATTGGGCGACAATCGTGATATCTTGTAGTAGTAGTCTTCGAAGGGGTCGTTTCGATTGTTTATGTCTGTATCATTTTGACCTGTTGAACTGTCTAGGAGACATCAAGCCTCAAGGTCTTTTGGACACGAGTGCTTCAATTACATTTCAAGACCTAGACCCCATTTCGGAAATAGATCTGTGTATCGATGTTAAGAGAAATGTGATTCACTATCACTAATGCACCAAACACTAATCAGGTTTTCCCACCTTTTTCCCGCCGCGAAAAAAAAAGAGTTTACATGTGATAGGCGTGTTCGGAAGTTGACTGGGGCCTATTGTGGTTTCCGAGAGGTATCGATACATAGGTACTTCATACCCTTCCGGAAATAATCTGCGATACGCAACAACGTGAGTCTGGTTCTCTCCCTGCATTCTCGTCAGGATATTTACATTTTGCCTAGACGATATTGCTTCTTTTAGATTTTCGCGTATCTCTTGTCTGCCATTAGGCTTGAGGATGCGTTTACTACCTGGTAGCGAGAAAATTCGATCAAATATACTTTCAAAAATTTATATACTTCATTCTTTAGTTGGTTGATACAAATTGTGCCTCTCCACTATTCACAATCTTTTAGTCATATGTATTGAGAGGCAGTTTAATATTTCTGAATATTAGTTGACTGTGGGTGCTTACTATATCGAAGCTACAATCCGTTAGGACAAGCACATAAAACAGAGCTATGATTTCTCTATGAGCTCTTGAATAAAGATATGTTACCTTAAATTAGCTGCCCCGTACACTTTGAGTCTGTAAAGCATTATGATTTTATAGAAGCCTGGCTTGAGCAAAATATTTCTTCTTGCCCACAGTTTCAGTTGTCGTCATGGTTTTGCCAGAAATAACACTGGCCATTTTTCTAGAGCTTCTGGAAAGCTAGCGTTTTCATTATCGACGTAAATGTCTTCGTCATATTTGCGACTGCGATGACTTCGCAACTTCAGCGTAGCCTCGGAATGTACGTATAATTCAAGCCACTTTAGCAATCCTTCCAGAAAGACTTAGCTGCGACAGACCCCCTCTAGTCAAGGTCCAAAATCGGAACTTCAAGGAAAGGTCCTCCGGATTCAGCGGAGCTCTTCCGGCGATGTGCAACAGAAATTTTCATTTCTCCAGAGCCAGTATTCTCATTTGCGGAACCCCTCGAAAATAAACCTAGACCATGCAAAGGGCTTTCGACGGATATTTGGCCTACTTCCGAACGTCTGGTGCGACGATGGTCCAACCGGAGCAACACCCGAAAGCGTAAATCCGGAACAAAGCGAGAGAGTGTGTGAGGATTATCCCGACCATAAATCCGACTACTAAACGAAATGGGCTCTTAGCTGAGCTATAAGCCGTGCCTCGAACTACAATTTGCGCCGGACCACCCACTATCTTCTTGGCTATACCGTCGACAAAAGTTATCTCGAGGGATCCCAAAGAAAATGGGAAGATGTTTAAGAAGAGGCAACTGTATGAGACATCTCAATAGACCACGATATTCAATAACATATAAATTCGAGGTATTTGTCGCCGCCGCTGTCATGCCGTGTGTAAAACACTGGCCCTGGGCATGCCCTGATCAGAAACTCGTACCTACTGAGTAGTTGGCGCCCGTGGTGAAGCGATCGGCACGCCACAAAAGACTACGACGTGCAACAGAGTGGAAAATGTCGTAATTGCAGAGTCGAGGAACTTAGGTAGGTGGGTTCTGCTGTTCGCTTAAGATTGTCAACAATCTCAATGTCCCGTGCTTTCTGGGCACTTGTGCAGTAGACCTCCAGTCGGATGAAGACGGCCAAATTTCACGATTCTGACCTGGGACATTAACAAGCAGCAAGAATTAAATCCTGCGGATAATGATAATTTGCCTCCCAGTTTCCGACAAGAAAGTAGAAGTCCCCAGCTCCCTGTCGATATTGATGAGAAGACAAAATGGCACCGCTCCCCTATTCTCTGTTCTCATGTCTCTGGCCACTCCCACCCCGTTCTCCAATGTATTCAACGTGGGTTATGACATTCGTTGGATACTAATGCGCAATAGTGAATTCGACAACCACCCTCCCTTAATGTCCGAAGTCGGCACCTGAGCCTGGCATGGCCATGAAGACACAGCGTATACAGGTCACAAATCATATCACAAATTACCCCGGAGACACCGTATTCGTGGGCCCCTTCCTACTTCAGGTACTCGTACATAGCTACACTTTCGACATTCTCTTCATTATCGGCGACATAGCCAGAGTTACACTCGGATGAGGAATCGAGGTCGGATGGAATAGAAATCAAGGGGGAGGGCGAGATATTTTTATAGAACCGATCTCTTGAGCTTGCTCTTCGAAATTTGCGTCTGATAATATTGAAACTCTTCTTGATAGAAGCAATAGAAAGATTTGGGAGCTTTTGGATTTCCATCGTAATAATGGAAGGTAGAGAGAGCAGCAGCGTGGAGGCGGTGGCAGTTGAGTTTGTTGCGAGGTTGATCAAAGGAATATACAAAAGACTGAACGTTTTTTCTCTTCGATTGGTCAGATATGGGTTGGATGTTTGAAGAAAGATGGTCAATAGTATCCTTTGTCTGTCGACTAAGTTAGGGAAACTTTTTGAAATACACATATATTTTAAGCTCCTAAATAGTAACAAGTATCAGTATTTGGTAATAGTTATATAGATTTCAATAGTCCTATTGGGATAAGAGTTCATAGTATTATATCTAGTTGAAATCTAACTAGAGAAGCATAAGAGACCATTAAGTATCTCCCTGAAGCGTTAGTCTTCTGAGAATCTCAGAGTTACAGTACTCACTACAAAAGAATATCCAAATCAGAAAATTAAAGAAATAAAACGAGAAGGATCACGGTCAACTTAAAGAGATATGGAAAAGTGTGATTTATATCATTATGAGACTGTTTTATCCATAGCTACCTGAGCTTGTCCTATCACTATCTCATTAAGCACAGCGATACAAACCAGAGGAGAAAGAAACAAAAAATCAGCTCAGAAATTGTAAATAGAATATCTTGATCAAGACAGCACAATCATCCCCACGCCACTTTCAGATAATATCATATACAAGGTAAGCAAGGTATAGAGTTTCCACCCCACTCTCTCATGAATCATTTAAAAATACAAGATCAGAAGTTTGCTTTGCATATAGAAATATAGCTTTGAGACCAAGTAAAACTCTCTGGTACAACTACGGCTACTGTCGGGATACTAGTCACA
This sequence comes from Diplocarpon mali, assembly GCA_024741835.1. Taxonomy (NCBI): domain Eukaryota; kingdom Fungi; phylum Ascomycota; class Leotiomycetes; order Helotiales; family Drepanopezizaceae; genus Diplocarpon; species Diplocarpon mali. The sequence continues at coordinate 44,248 of JAENRP010000016.1, forward strand.
TATAAGTCATGTGACCATATGCATGGCATGGCTTGGCACTGGCTATTGTACTTACTTCTTGCTCTCTAAGAATAACTTAGAGAAGCAAGCTTTACAACCACGAATATAATCAACGTATTCGAGAAGCTTCACCTGTGTACACAATCACCTAATGTGATACCAATAGCTACGGCTCCCGACTCATGTCCAAACCAACACATCAGTATCCTAGAGCCGAGACAGTAGCATCGCCAACCTCCGTGGTGCCCTCATAGCCTCCGAAAATGTATCATAGCTATAAGATTGGGTCGCAGTAGTAGCTGTATGTAGCGGCAACTCGGTATGAATCAGGGGGGCAGGCCCATCGCAGGAACTCGGTTACTGATAAGGCAGCAAAGTCTCTACGACGGAGCGGGGAAGAAATCTTCCTGTATTTCTGCAATACAGACAGTCAATGGGACGAGCGCTGCATTATCATAGAAATATAATTACTGTCTCCTTGCGCCTATGTTGGAAAAATGGAAGTCTTTTAACCTGAAGTACATGCCGGGTATCAACAATGGCCTTTCGTTGGGAGTAGGAGCTTACCGATGTATTACCCCCGAACGGAGTCAATATTTGGACTTCGACACTAATCAAATTCTACATTTTCAGTCGCAATGGAGTCTTAGCACCAGAGATTGTCTACGAGCAGATTCTTCACAGAACACCGTATGCGTCACAATGAGGGATCATTCGCCAAGCTCTCAAAACATGGCAATCCCCAAGTCGTGGACTCTCCAAAGAATATATGCCAAAATCTGTGAGACCACCCGGGCCTCATCGCAAATCTAGAAGCTTTAAAGTTCAAAAACTGGGGCTCATACGATGTCCAAACCAGCCAATGAGCTACTTGGCTCCTTGTGTTTCTATATGTACTAATGGATCAGGGAGTTACGGCTTCAGGTCCTGGTTTTCAGACCTTGCGATCTTTAGGTCGCTGTCTTTGGGTCGCTGGCATTCCTGTCTGTATCTATAGGCTCTTGGAGGTTCTGATTAGGTGTAACAAACCCGCAACTGGAGCATGCCCTCCTAGCTCTTTTATCTAACGCAACCATCTCAACCGGCCGAAATAGGCGTAGTAGCTATATGCGCACTGGGCCCTCGAAACTGTTCTTTGAGGCTTTGTATCTCTCTGTAGGTATATATGAGCCCTTAGCTAGACACGTCCTCATACTCCCTAGGAGATTTTAGGATGGTACGCCTACGGCATACCACCGTCGGACGAAAATAACTATCATCATCATCACAACCAGCCAAAAAGAGCCAGCTTTCATGGTTGGAAAAAGCCAATAATAAATTACCGCAGTGAGATCTCCGGTGAATGAATTCAAAGCTGCATTGTAAAAGATTGAGACAAAGTCAGAATAGATGAACGATCTGATCCATAAGGGAAAAAGACGCCGTTAGGGATTCATAATCGTTAATCTGGTGCCCCTCTCAACGGATGGTTCATGATACCCTAGTTATTTATGCAGTCAGATTTCTATCCTCCATGTTCAATTACTTGCGTCTCTGCTGGTAGGCAGGAGCGTCGGTCATGGCACTTCAAGTCATTTCATGGGAAGGCAGACACGGGCTTTCTCAACAAGCTAAATATTATGACAAATATGCTGAAGCATCGCCTTAGTGAAGTTCAAAGGCTAGCTGGCACTGCTTTAGGGGGCAAGGTCGCTAGTAGTTAATTGTCTATGGTATCCTAACTCGAAAAGACTATGAGTCGTGGGTGTCTGTCTCTAGGATATCAAGTCCAACTACCTTTTCCGTCCAGGCCTGAATTTCTGCAATGGCAAAGCAAGCGATTGAACCCATAACAAAACCCATGGGGATGGTTGTGTACCCTGAGATTCTGTGTCGAGTCCCTTCACCCTTTATGAAGAGATTAAACTTCTCTGGGCTAGGCAAACGTATATGTCCAAGGCTATGTAGGTGCCTTCCTTCTGCTCCTGCACCATCCCATTGATCACGAGATCTGATTGAGCTTTAGAATCACCGCAAGTAAACGGTTCTGAACAATTTTGCATGAAAGTTGATTAAGCCAGAGCATCGTAACATACCTATCTTGGCCCTGTCCCAGTCCCTACATGCGCTCTCTGGCGATTCGATCAAGAAGAGCAACAGTCGGTGCCAGGCAAGTATCGTCAACGAGTCTATATTACTTCTTACCCTGCTCAGGCGTAAACCATTTGCACCGTCGGATTCGTTCACGTGCTGTGTTATGTTGTAAATCTCCTCTCGCACCGTTCCTACTTTTTGAGAAGACTCGGCTAACCGCTTCAATCTTTTGCCACCAAGAAGCTGACCAAGTGCGTTGCAACTCTCCAGAAGTTCGATTCCTTTTAGCATCTCTAAGTGATGTTCCTTGCTTGCATTCGGCTGTGAGACGAAGACGCGGCTCTTATTCGTCTCCCATGACATATCAACATCGATCCATCTAATGGCACATTATCAGCCGATGAAAATGAGAAGAGATGTTATCAGTGAGCATGGCAGTATCTGGGGCGTCGACTTACTGTAACCAGCCATCAGGTTTCACGAAATCCATGACATTTTCAAACGCATCGCGCCACTGACTTTCAGCGAGTGCTAGGGCCATAAATTCTACGAAAACTGCATCGTGAAGTTGCGGATCGAGGTTCCGGTTGAGGAAATTGTGACTTTGGAGTGATACATTTCTAGGAAGAATTCCGGTGTGGCGTGCAAGTCCAATGTATCTCTCCTGGAAGGTCGAGCCACTGTAGCCGTCAATTGTGTAATTTGGATGTTCACCAGCGATACCATAGACTTCAAAGATTAGCTTCAAGTCGATCGTGCCTGTCAAGAGGCAGTTGCTCCAGAGAAAATAGATGAGCCAAGAGACAACGCGACATGTACGCACCGCAATCGAGAGCCGACATGTACATCTAGTACAGTAATTAGTCATGCCCTGGATTCGATACAATCATACGTACAACTGCTACATTAGCTCGGGGAGGAAGCAGATTCTGTATGTTTGGGTGGATTTGAAAGCCGAGGACCTTGATGATGTTCGCATGCTGCGATGACATACTGCTTTGATGTTAGCTCATAATGCTGCTAGGACAAGAATACTGTATCTGTACCGCTTAATCGTGTCTATATCCAGCGGATAACCAGTTTCATATGGTCTCTCGTATCTCGAGATGTGCTGGTGCATTATTAATTTAGTAATTTCTTCCGGTGGTGGCGGCACAACGTCGTTCGTCTGACGGCCATCGACCTGCGTTGGGACTGACGCAGGGGCTGCGGCTGGCACATGGGGCCGAGAATCTGGGACTCAAGTTAGAATGGGTATCGAAGCAGATTCACGCGCGAGTCAAGACGTGAATGGGCTTTGGCGAGATACTGCTGGCTGCCAGATGATCCGCGATCGTATCTCTGGCCTTGTTGACCTTTAGTCTCATAGTCTGCCGCCATGTATTTTTGTTCGAACTCATGATAGGATATCGGCAATACTATTGTTCTGCACTGCAAATGTATCTTAACGTCGATGGGATATGAATGAGTGGTAGTCATGTTAACGTTGGGCGAAAATTGAAGAGAGGTTGCGTAGAAGGGTATGGCCATACCAAGGGTGCTCTTTCTCTCGTGGACAGAGATACAGAGGAAGGATCGGGCAGACTCAAGCAAGTTCCAGCCATGGCTTGCGGAAGATGATCTCATTTCTCAGAAATTCGGGCTACTGTGGTATATCAAACTAAGAGCAATCTGTCTGTTTGAAAATGAGCGCTTTCAAAATTGGATGGAAAACCAAAAGCATAGAAGAGAAGTGGCCCGAGTATGGGCATGGAAGTGACTTCAGCAGAAGAATATTGGCACCGCAATATTGAGCCTTTGTCGAGGCCAAAGTGCATTAGAGATTTCCCACTGACATAAATAGCTTTTTGTTGCTTCAGGCCGACGCCATTACTCAATGGAGATGATGTTACTCGCTATTTACTGCTGTGATGCATCTAAGATGTCAACAGGAAGCATCATTATCTGGCATGAATTGCTGCTAACATGTCAGACTTTGGCGTTCAACTTCTGCCGCTCTTCATACCTGGCAGTTTCTTTAAATGTCTCCTGATAGCCCCAGTATGCTACCTATACACACGGCATAGTGTTTTCCATCCTCCCCGATAGTTCGACGAAAGCTCAGCTCCTTCTTCAAGCTGGTATTGAGTCCCGTGAATCCCGTGAACCCTCACGGCTTCCCAAAAAGTTCGGACAGGCTCAATCTCCTCCCCATAGTCTTCTGTCCCTCATGGCCCTCCGTACTCGGTATGAACCCATCCCCCAAATTCGAAATCCCATCACTTCCTCCCGCCAGGCTCCGTTCCCTGACAGCCTCCTCCCAATGCTCCTTAATCATCTGGCAGATGGCCTCCCTCGGTGGATCATCAGCCTGTATGAATAGACATAAGACCTTCATCTCCGTCTCATGGCTCTCCGCACGCGGCTTAAAACCTAACATCAGATATCCTTGCTCAGTGATCTCCACGTTCTGTATTTCCCCCGACTCGACGATAAGGTTCTCTAGCCCCTTTCGGTTCAGCAGGACGATACAGTGCCGGCTACCACCTGTGACTGGCGATGGCGTGAGTTGACAGATAAACAACGTGCCTTCAACGTTGGCTTGCTTCTCCCACGAGCCTGTAGGCTGCATAGTGTAGAGTTGTGCGGAGGGCGCATAGCTGATTATGGCCTCAAGAGCAGGTACATAACGGCGGATGACAGAGAAGTTGATTTGTGCTGGACTACGCGCGGGAACTGGTGCAGTATAGATGCCTTCGATATCGCAGTCTGATGCTTGGATAGAATTCTGATTGTGGCGCCTTGATTTGCGTGGGGTCTTGGGAGGCATGGTGGATGTGGTTGGAGGCTAGTGGTGGTGTCGTCGCGGCTAAAGGTTATTATTATGGCTATGAAAACAGAGATAACCTAAATTGTCTGTAGTAGCTGGAAGATTAGAATTACAGCTCAGGACAAAATAGCGTAGAAGGTGTCATGGTAACGTTACGCGGGATGTCTTGGTGAGGCTGACCAACGGCAAAGTTGCTCAGCCTTGCCATTTCGCTTCTCAAACGTACCCTTTGCCATCATCAAGACCTCTTTAAACAACAGAAGCAGGATCAAATCGTAATCCTCTTTCTCCCTCTTCGTATGGCGACAGCTCCATCCAACTCCAACTCATCATTGAGATCAAAAATACAGCGTGAATACAAGCATTCCCACAGCTTTGGCCGCGTTCTAGACTATACCTACATATTATCGCATGAATTTCTGCTCTCATATGTGCCTATTGCCTTCGGACGCTCTTGTTATTTTGCCGCGCATTACCCGCTTTCTATATGCATAGCAGATTGTGAAATTTTTCACCCCATATGCTGCACTTCAGATCTAGGAGGAAGGCCAAGCCTTGTAAACATGAAACTTGTGTTTGTGCTTATGATACACATTGAGGCCTTATACTGCAATATTCCCTTTGGGGGGAGGAGAGGCGGGGTCCTCTTACCAACTTGCCAACACCTGGATTCATGTTCAAATTTGTCGGACTATGGCTCTTCTTTGTAAGCAGCCTGATATTTCTACTGCTCCAAGGACAAATTAGATCTGAACAGTGAACTAATCTACTCTTTGATATTGGTTAGCAAGATTTGCTTCTTCTCAATTGTTCTTGAGCTCCTTGCTTGATTTCCCCTTGCGGAAGAACAAGATGGCTCATGATCGGCAAGAAGGCCGACAGCGACCTAGCTGCCCAGGATCCCCCTATCACGTTAACATAAAACCCATGCCATTTGAATCGCCTAATTCTCAATGGCAGCTCTTGACCCGTACTGTGATATCTGATTGAGTAGTCACAGTACCTTCGTTGCAATGTTTCTTCTATCCTGTTACTTTGTACAACATCCCATCCTCAACCTTACGTCATCGGGCGCCGACACGCCAAAATAAGCTCTGCAGTCCCAAGTACGTCTCGCGATTGTGGGCTCTGGATATTTTCCGCGCTCTCCGACATGGCCTCGTCACCTCGAACGTCCCTAGACAATGACAACACAGACCTCAAGCCTGTCCCAATAACCTCGAGTCCTCACTCTCTGTCCAAAGCCGTGCACGCCCGCCGCGCCGAGTACACCCGACCACAGAAGATCAGGATAAAGATTGGCACTTGGAACGTAGCTGCATGCCCAGGCACCGAGAAAGATCTCGGAGGCTGGTTTGTGGATGGCAAGGGTATTGAAGAAAAGCTGGCGGGGTTGAGCATCACTGAGGGGATCAAGACAGATGGAAGTCAAGATGATGTTGAAAGTGTCGGGGCGCAGGAGGATAGATGGACTAAGAAGGAAAGCTCGATTCCAAAGAAAGACGAAGGAACTATTGCTGGAGGAGAGGAAATAGGAATTTTTGTCCTGGGACTGCAGGAAGTGGTCGATCTGACAAGCGCAAGAGAATACATCGGTAGAGTGTATACCGATCCGGAGCCTACGGCCAAATGGAGGAAGGCTATGACAGACGGACTTCCCCCAGGATACGTACTTGTGGCAGAGCAGCAGCTCTCTGGGCTGCTACTATTTATCTTTGCATCGCCTTCGGTTGCACCAATGATCAGTTCTGTAAGCACCATCAGCGTCGGGACGGGCATAATGGGGTATCTGGGAAACAAGGGCGGTATTGCCAGCAGGATTGTCCTTGGAGAGACAACACGAATGGTCTTCGTCAATTCGCATCTAGCATCTGGGGCGGACCCAGCTCATTTGGACCGGAGATGTTGGGACGTTGCCCAGATATTACAGCGGACACACTTTGACCCAATCAGTTGGTCGGGAGTGTTAGACGATAAACAAGAGTGCATAGGAGACGAGGACTTTGCGTTCTGGTTTGGAGATTTGAATTTCAGGCTTGACGGAATTCCCGGTGAAGATATTCGACGACTATTGATGCTCCATACTAAAGGTGAATACAATATCGGCCAGAAATCACGCAATACGATCGATAGGGAACTGGGCAATGTAGACGGAACGTTTATTATACAGAGCGTTGAAAGTGACTCCGAATCAGACGACGGATCAATACCCGGAACAAAGGGCCCAGCATACAACAGCGCAGACCAAACTTTTGAGATTACCTCCCCAGATCCAGATGATTTCGTACAGGACCCAAGCCAAGACCCATCATCTTTACAGGCTACATTAAATTCTTTACTTCCCCATGATCAACTCCAGCATGTCAGAAAGGAGAAGAAGGCTTTTCATGATGGGTGGCGAGAGGGTCCGGTTACGTTTCTCCCGACGTATAAATATGATGTTGGGAGCATGAGCATGTTTGATTCTAGCGAGAAGAAGCGGGCACCAAGTTGGTGCGATCGAATCCTTTTCAGAACACGGAAGGATAAGCTCGAGTACGACACACAGACACAGGAAGAAGAACTGGCACGGCTAAGGGACGACGAAATGAAAGCTAGAGGCATCGACCATGCCGCAGATGACGAAGATGTTCTATTTAATTATGATCCAGAGGAAGACGGAGTCGAGGAACCGGCGAACGATCAAAACGATGAGTATGATGAGAATGAGAACCAAGCCTCCGAGGCTGTTGTTACGAAGGAGGGGTACATGGATCGAATACATCTGGATGTCTATACTTCACACCAAAGAGTCCTCTCTTCAGACCACAAACCCCTGGATGCAGTATTCACACTAGAGTACGATGCTATTGTACCCGAGTTAAAAGCAAAGGTCTATCAGGAAGTTGCTCGAGAACTCGACCGCGCTGAGAACGAAGGTCGGCCAGGCATCACCATTGTAGTCGATCATTCTGCAGGCGACGCTCCAAAAGCTGAAGACACCTCTAAGCGATGTCAGCCCGACGAACCTACAGTGGCTACAGAAGGTGTTGATTTCGGTCATGTTGGGTATCAACAACGAAAGGTACGAAGTGTCACCGTTGCCAACACCAGTCAAGTAGCTGCCAAATTCTCATTCGTGGACAGGCCTAGCGATTCCGGAGACGCTGACCGCATCGCCCCTTCATGGCTATCGGTGTCCTTTGTAGGTTTGGATCTAGGCGAAGGGCACGCGCCAGAGAAAGAGGTAACGCTGGAGCCTGGCGATGCTATCAATGCCACCCTGGAGCTGTTTGTCGACGATATTGCACTCGCCAAGGCCTTGAACCAAGCGGCATCCCTTTTAGACGATGTCCTTGTGCTACGAGTTACAGATGGCCGGGATCACTTCATCCCCATAAGAGCATCTTGGCTGCAATCCTGCTTGGGCCGGTCGATCGATGAACTGATCCGAGTACCCGAAGGTGGAGTTCGTGCTCTTCGCCCTCCGCGCAACGGAGGCGCACCTGTCAACCGTGGGATGGAGGTTTGTTGGAGCGCACCACGGGAAATCTTCAAGCTCACCGAAGCAGTGGAAGCACTTACCGAGCGTGTCATCGCCGATGCAAATATGCTCGAAGATGCCCAACCTCCGCACGACTGTCCCGGCTGGCCGTTCGACAGCAACTCCTGGATCACGAAAGACAAAACTACACGAGAATCTCGGCGAGCTCCCGCCCTGAACGCCCTGGACTCAGACTTGAATCTTGTCGACTCATTCACCCCTGAAACGACCGCCCTCGAAAAGCTAGAAACCATGGCAGAGGTCCTCCTCATGTTCCTCGCCAGCCTCACAGACGGCATCATCCCCGGCCCGCTCTGGGCCCAAATCGACCAGGACTTGACTCTCCGTAGCGCTCGACGGCTTACCGACCCCGAGGAAATCAAAACCTGGGTCCTTGACGTTCTTTCCGCATCCCCAAACCACAATATCTCGTTCGTATTCCTGACAAGCATGCTCTGCCGCGTGGCCGGCGAGCTGGCGCCCGTGCCCAAGTACAGCTGGAAAACTGCCATGGCGGGCGGCGCAAGGAATGGCATAGATACCATGAAGAGGTCTCTGAGCTGGAAGGGGAAATCATCCCTTGTGCCCCTGGATCCGTTAGTCTTGAGAAGACAGGCGGTGGAGAGAGCATATGCGGATATTTTCAGAGATGCAGTTTTCCGGTGGCCAGCAGGGATGAAGGATAAGGAGAGAAAGATTAGTGAAGAGAGGCAGAGAGATATTCTGGAGGCTTTTATGAAGGGTGGGAGGTAGGCGAGAGCGGGTTTTATGACTTTGATGACGGGTGCTGTAATGTGTGAATGCGGATTGAGCAGGTGAGCGTTGGAAAGGATGGTAATCAAATCATGTCGTCTCGCCAGAGGCCTAGAGAAGCTCTCCGCAGAAAGAAAGCGCCTCCTTGGTGATCTGATCAACATGCTTGCCAGGAGCCCGACGCTAGCGATTCCCAAAATCTGTGCTGAGCCAGAGTAGAGAGGGGTAGGAAGAGGACGAGAAGAGAGCAGGCGGATTCGTCTCGAGACGCTCTGGCATCTAGGAGGGCGCGCTAGAGATTATCGAGAGGGTTTTCCCGTGGGAGCAGGTGACGCTGCGCAAGGTCGTCTGTAGCTATCGACCCATCAGCCACAGGTTTTCCCTCTCTCTCTCCACGGCTTCGAGGCAGACTCCCGTCAAGCCGCACAAAGTCCTCCCTGAAACCTGCCGAGCGAGGCATTGCTCCTGCGACACGAGAGCGCCGCGAAGGCTCCCGATACGACGTGGCGGTCCGGACCTGTGCTGCCGACCCTGATCACGTGGCAGAGGGCCGGGCCCAGCAGGACCATCGGCACCAGCACGTCGCAGAGACGCGTTGCGGCCGGGAGCAGGGCCTACACGGGAGCTCTCGCGGTTCTGGCTCTGGCTCTGCGTCTGGCTCTGCGTCTGCGTCTGCGTCTGCGTCTGCGTCTGCGTCTGCGTCTGCGTCTCACGTCGGTCCTGCGCAGGCGCCGGAGTCGAGGTCGAGAACGCGGCTGGTCACGTGCAGACGCCAGTCCGGCGCGTCGCACCCGGCCAGGCCGAGCGGGGCCTGGCGCTGCTGGGGATCAGCGGCGACGGGCAGGCGACGGGACGGCAAGGGAGAAGCAAGCCTCCGGATGCTCTTGTGCGCGCCGCGACTGCGACGACGTCGACGAGAATCGGAGGAGGGCTGTGTCGGCGCTGCGGTAGGGTTTGTCTGGCGTGCCTCATCTGAGGTTGGGCGATGATTTCCCCCTCTTTGCTGGGTGCGCTGACGCGTGTCGAGACGACGACGGTCGGTTGCCGAGTGCTGGGAGCTGGCTGTTCTTGCTTCTCGCCATCTGGAATCTGAAGCGCTCGGCTTCAAGAGGTACCAGGTGCCGGTAGTAGTGGCGAGGCTTTGTTTGGCAGTCAGATCTGTAGGTGTGCCCGCTTCCAGAGGTCAGAACAATTGGTACAGGAAGGGGATCTGTTTCTTCGGCCGATGATGTACCGATTCCTTTCATTTCTATCTAGTTACACATGTACAATCGCCTCTACGTCGCCAGGATATCAAAAGATGTGAAAAGTCGGGTAGCCTCGGGAAATTCTCCCCTCGCTCCCCAAAAGATTGCGCATGCCAAAAATTTCGACGTGCTGTGTTCAAATCCAACTCCTTTCGCTCAACTTGATGCTTTGTCAAGAATGCCACACCAAAAACGCATCGCTTCCTCCCTCCCTCCCAACGTGTCACCATCACACTACAGGCGTACCTTGTTCGGAGGTGACTCGTGCGAGACCAGCCTCGTGACCTCCTGGGGCGGCACGTTACACTCTTGCAGAGCGTAGAGGTCGCCCTTCCTCGACGCATCCCTCACGCAGCCCCAAAACGCATAATCGAATCTCATGTGCAGGTTCTTATCTTCGATGTCCCACGGCTTCGTGACAACCGTCATGTGCATGCTGCGAATGGGTACCACGTTGGCAGCCGAGCAGCCGAGGTTCATTGGCCACACGGAGTTGTACAGCGGCATGATCAGGCACGGGAACTCTGGCCTCATGCCTCTCGCGGGTCCTTGTCCACCGCAGATGCAGTTGAGCAGTTCCTGTTCGGATTGAGACCACGATCCGCTTGAGCACGAGCCTTCCGGGTCGTAGACGAGCTCCAGGGCCGAGATCTGGAAATACCGGGAGGGGCGCAACAGGACCATCCCGCCGTTGACCCGGTTCCGGTCGCCACAGCTGTTGAACTGGTCAGGAGCCGCGGCGATGGTGTAGTGGTCAGGAGTCTCGTCGAAGATCAGCGCCAGGTCCGTGATGATGAAGGAGTCGGCGTCGAGGAGCAGGATGCGTGGATAGAGGTCGAAGGCCCACGAGTGGATCTTGTTCAGGGCTTTCAGCCAGTTCTCGTGGGCGGCTTGCATGATCTTGGGCTTCTCGATCAGCGGCAGGGATTGAAAGCGAATGGGCACCACGTCGTTGAGCGCGGGCGTGGAGTCGAGGGCCGCGCAGTCCTCGATGTCTTTGAAGGGGTTCTTCTGAGGGATCCACTTATACATCTGCTCGATTGATTCCAAGTCGGGATCCACATAAGTTATGTGGACACACTAGAGGGACGAGAGTCAGTGGGTTGTCGCAGACAAGAGCGGGGCCGCGTCCAAAAAAGACTCGTGAGAGACTCGGACGGCAGAGAGGGAGCGCGTCCTTACCGTCTTTTTGCGCAGCATCGACGACTGTGTCAGGACATTTCGGACGATCGATCCATACAGAGCCAGTGCGCCGGTGCAGTGAGCATCAGGTGTGACACTGACAGGTCCGATGGTTAGCGAACGATCCCGGAATTCAAGGTCTCGGATCATGTGGTACTCGGGACACCGAGAAGCACCACTGTCGGGTATGCTTACTGTATCACGATGGGATATGTGCATCCTTGGAAACCAGCGTCCTTCTTCACCGGTGGGCTCGGCCTCACATGGAGAAACTTGCCGGGAATTTCTTGGCCGGCCGCGTACTCGGGTAGACGTGATGGTTCCGAGGGCTCTGGGTCGTCTGGTTCAGAACCATCGAACTGATCATCGTCGTCGTCGTCGTCGTCATCGTCGTCAACATCGTATTCGTCGTCCTCGTTGTCTGTCTTCTCCGTACCCTTCCCCTTGGGGAGCGACACAGCAGATGCTTTTCGCTCTCCGGAGGTCAGATTCTCGCTGTCCGGCACGCCGTCGCCTGCGTGTAAGATCTCCTTCACTCGGCCAGCGTTGTTCGCGTTGAAGCCTATCTCGCGCGAGTTGATGTAGAGACCCGAGAGTAGGAACAAGAGCAGGATGGGAATCATGCTCAGGATGACCAGGCGCTGCATCGTCGCGAGAGCCATGATGCCGTCGGCGAGAAATCACACGATCCGAGCTGGCCGACAACAGGAGCGAGTACTGGAGTGGGAGTTGATCACTGACGGCCTGCAGTGGACGTGGACAGCAGCGGCCCGGAGGAAGGATGATGTAGGAGAGAGGTTGAGGAGAGCAGGGCGACGAGGGAAATGCCGCCGTGCTGGGCGCCCCGATTAAAAGTCCGAGGTGGGCCGGCTGTGACCGTGGCCGGCGATGCGGCAAGGGAGAGAGATATAAGCTCCAGCTATGCGACAGTCAGCCGGCGCAAGGGTGGCAGAGTATGGCGAGATCTTATCATTGACCACCGCCACATCAGCAGCGCATTGAGTTTGCGGGTTCATTGGCTGCGGGCGGATTCCTGCGCGCCCGACATCCCCGGAGCGCCGAGCAGGCTGGTCTGGCACTCTTCAGCGGCGAGCAGATGATGATCACATCTGCGGGCCGCGAGCATGCGACAGACGCCGGAAGCTGCTGGACTCGGAGACTTTGGGTCGAGCCGGGGGCGTCTACGCGCTTCTCAGGACTCTGGAGACGTTCGACCCGGTCGTCCACGCGCTTCTCCCCATCTGCCGCGCGGATCCTGGCCTTTTCGCACTGCGCCGGTAGGGCGGCGCGGGTGAGGATGCACCACGAAGGCGGCATATGGGGAGGGGGGCATGGGATAGCAGCGTCACTCACCCAACACACGTGCCCGGCGATGCTGGAATACGAATGCTGGTCTGACTCGGAGGCTGATGAGTTGGGAGCGCGGAGCCAGCGCGAGAGAAGGGGGACAAAATCCCCCCAATGTGCAGACCCCATTGTCCGAGGTATAGTAGGGACCACACGCCCCTCGAATGCCGCATCCCCGGTGCACCACAGCCAGCTCATCTCCGCGCCTCTCCCCCCGTCGGCGGTCCGCGGGGAGCGGTGCGGCGTGCGAACGCTCGCCGCACCTCACCCGCGGGCCCCGTCCGGCCATTCCATCGTCGTCGTCGTCGTCGTCGTCGTCGTCGTCGTCGTCGTCGTCGCTGTCGGGCCAGGAGGGCGGGGCCTTGGGGCCAGGGGGAATGTGGCTCTGCCGACCTGCGACGCGACGTTCGTCGCAGGCCTCACGCCTCCGCAGTCACACCTCCCCCTGTCACGCCTCCCAGTCAGTCCTGGCCCTTCGCAGGACCCGCACAGGAGAGTCGGATCCGGAGGAGGGTTACAGCATCGAAGCAGCCTGGCCGGGGTTCGAGATCCTCTGGCGGCAGCTCTGCTTCTTCGGCCGGGGACGAGGCGAGCGCCCTTGGCTGCTGGCATCCGTTCGGCCGGCCTCCCCCGGCCCCGCGGCAGAGAACGCGGTCGCCCATGTGCGAAGAGCCTCCCCCCCCCGACTGTGCGCTCCTCCTCCCCTCTCGGCGCGTGGGCAGTCGGCGCCAGGAATCCCCACTTATACTCCCAGGCCGAGATGGCCGTGCAAGAAGAGAGCACGGTCCCCTCCGGACTGCAGGCTCGAGCTGGCTGGAATCCCCCGCGCCGTGGGATGCGGTGCTCGTAGGTGTGCGACATACGGCCGGCTGGCAGTGGAGGCAGTGGAGGCGTCGCAGAGGATCCTTCCGACGAGTCGAGGCCGAGGAGCCCCGTCCACCGATTCCTGCTTCGAACCTTGGCTCGAGCGTCGATCGGGTTGCCGGCACGACAGCTTGTCGCGGACGCTTGCAACGCCCCGAAGTTGATGTAAACATACATTTCTTCGCTCGAGATGGATGAGGTGGATGTATACATGTGTTGTATTATGATATCATGTACCATACACGTATGTATTTACATATCTAAACATACATACATACCCATATATGTATCTATTAACATATCATCGAACCAGGTCTTCCTGTTTCGGCTTCCAGACACGACAGCCGCCCGGGGTGTCTCCAATGGCACAGCGGATATCTTCTGCGCCATGTCAATACCGGGTCGGATCCGAACTTCAACATCTTGGAACTCTGCTCAGTCTCACTAGCGATGAAGTTTTGTTTCCCAAGGGGGAGAAACCAAACCAAAAAGGCAGCAACACAAAGCCTACTTCCGATCCTCTTGCAGCCAAGCAGCGTTGGCTCCCAAGACTCTCCTGATCATGGTTTCCTCGCAAGGCAAAGCGGCTACCCAGAGAGCCAGGGGGCCCCCAGAGGAGGCTGGGCCGATATGATTTTCTTGTTCGTCGCCTTTCTTCGAATCCCGTGGAGCCAGAAACGCGCCAACCACGCCCCCATGTCGAAGCATCCTTCGAGGGCGTACTTAGTAATTTGCCGCACGCAGGCTCAAGGCCGAATGGGCTCGAGTACCATCTCATGCGCGCGATTCCCTGTGCTGGGAAGTAAAATTAGGAGCAGCACTACACAAGCCGACCGTGGTTTGTGTGGAGTTGGAGTTTCCCGCGCTGGAGGTGCCTCGCCTGCGGGTCGGAGTGGTTAGTTGGATCGCGACTGTTTACCCTTGGCTGATCCGATGTCTCTTCATATTGAGCCTTCTGCCTTCTGCATCAGCCGTGATAAGATAGATAAGCGGTGGATCAGCCGCCAGCTGCTGGGCTATAAGAACTTTCGCAAACATAAAGTCTCTCTTTCTCTCTCTCTCTCTCGCTGATGCTGATGTAGACAGATAGCCATTACATGGTGTCGAGGTATCGAAGAACTGGTGTGGAGGCCCCCCTTGTCGCCAGGACACAATATACTTCTACCGAGGTGCGAACACGTCGCGTCACCGCCTTGACCCCTGACAAACACGGCAGAATTCTTTTAATTGGGAAAAAAAACAACCCCCCCCCCGCCCCCTCAAAAACGTCGCAATTTGATACCTCGAGGTCCGGAAACGGTCTGATGCTGTAATCCCAGCTTCGATCCGCTCCGACACGCTCTCGATCCACGGTGTCGAAACACGGTCGGGGTTACAGCTGCGCGCCAGACATCGCAAATCTGTTCCTCCTGAAGCGTATTCGGTACGATCCGAAAAACATATCCCCCCTGCTCCCCGGCTCGGGCCCGGCTCGGGAAGGCGGCGACATGGCATGAGATTGGACCTCGACGTCGTATCCCCGTACCTCCCGTATCCCCGTTATACCAAGTACCACAGGGGAGTACGAGTACGAGTTCTTCTATAAGATGTAGTGGACACCCCCCTGGCAGAGAGGGAATGGGATCTTGTAATCGATTCGCAGCCCGCCGACACGAGGGAGGACGTCGTGCGGGGGAAGCGCACTGCCGTACGTACAATCGTCTTCCCTCGGGACAGAGGGCAGATGGCACCAAAGCTGGTCGGGACTGCCTGGTAGCAGCCTGAAAACACAGGCCACAGACCACGAAGGGACAGTGGTGAGGTACCGTAGCCCTGTCTTTGCGGCATCAACCCTCTCTCCTTGCAAGTTTTCCCATTGAGGAGGGAAGACAAGCACATTCAGTAATGGTGCGTGGCGCGACTCTCTCGAGCTCCTACGTATAGAGCGCTACGCATTGGAGAGGGGCGGGCAGGTGGTGGTAGAATTCAGCACAGGCGCACGCCCCTCGGCACGCATTAGCCGAAAATCTAGTATTAGTGCTGTTTACTCTGCACGCGAACCCGAGCTTTTACGAGTTCAAATGAGGACGGAAATGCCACTGCACAAGCGACAGAGGAGATAGAGAGCAATATCAAGCCCAAGAGTTGGGTCCATTCTAACCATCGGGCAGTCCGGGACTATCTCCCTCTGACCGTAGTCGTGACCGCGCATTCCTCGCTTAATCTGGCGCTTCCGACTCTCCCTCCTCGACCGACTGATCCGCTGCAGCTGCAACAGGAGCCGGAGTAGCAGCAACCGGCCTCATCCCCAGCGGACTCGCGGACAACGTCGTGCGCCACACCGGACCCATCGGTCTGCGACTGTTGACATCAGCTTCCATGGCGTACCAAGCAAGCGCTGCAATGCGGATGGTCCAGGTGCAGTACGGGTCCCCCCGCCACACAATGTCTCGCGGAGCCTTGCTGTCCTCAAGAATCCAGTCCCCAAAATTTGCCTCGAAAAGGGCATCCGGACCTGATCTGCCACGCCTCCCGTGGAAGCGCGAGCCATGTTGCGCGGAGACGGTGCAGCGCCGAGATGGCGGGCGAAGCGAGAATGTGAAGAGGTCGATGCTTGTTGTGGGCTCAAGATCAGGGGTAGAGACGGTTGGACCAGTCAGCCTGGCCGATGAGCTCAGCTCAAGAGGAAGAGCTGCCCCGCGTCCGTGACATCATCACCTGCCAGACCTCAACAGTCACGCGGAGGCATCATGGACGGCTTCCTCGCAACACAGCGGCGCGAATTTCTTCCCACCGTAGCCTGCCAGGACGACTGCAACAATGGCCGCCAAACTCTCCATCCACGATCGGCTCGCACTCCCCAAGTCCACGGTCATGATCCCCCGTCTGGGATTTGGGGTCTATCAGTCTCCGCGTGAGCAATGCATTACCTCCTGCCTGACCGCTCTGAGAGCTGGTTACAGACATATCGATTCGGCGCAGTGAGATCCCCAAGTCGCCTTACCGCCAACACCTACTCACCAACTCCCAGGTACTACGCCAACGAGAAGGAGGTTGGGGAGGCGGTACGCCAGTCGGGCGTGCCCCGATCCGAGGTCTTCATCACCACCAAGATCATATCAGCCGCTGGCAGCGTAGACAAGACGTACGAGAAGCTGGTGGAGAGTGTCGAGAAGATTGATGGCAAGGACGGATACGTGGACCTCTTCCTGATACACACTGCGAGTGGTGGATCGAAAGCCAGGAAGGAGATGTACGAGGCGCTTGAAAAGCTGCTGGATCGTGGCAAGACCAGAAGCATTGGCGTGAGCAATTGGGGGATCGGACACATCGAGGAGCTGAAGAGCTTTGCCAAGGTCTATCCACCACACGTCAACCAGATCGAGGTTTGTGGTCCCAGGCGTGGCACCAAACGCAGACTGATCGTACGTCTTAGCTTCACGTTTTCTCTCAACAGCGAGAAGTTGTCGATTTCTGTCACCAGAACGGCATCGTCGTCGAAGCATACTGTCCTCTTGTTCGAAACAAAAAGGCCGACGATCCAACCCTCACTTCCATCGCGCAAGCCCATAACAAGACAGTGAGCCACGTCTTGATCCGGTATTGCTTGCAAAAGAACTGGGTCCCGCTCCCGAAGAGCGACACACCCGCGCGAATCATCGAGAATGCGAACGTATACGATTTCGAGCTGTCGAAGGATGAGATGAAGACGTTGGATGGTTTGGATCAGGGCAGCAAAGGTGCTATTGTCCAGGCTGTGGTGAACACTCTGTAGGCATTTGGCCTCGGTGTACCCAGCTGCACTCCGCATTGTCATCTCTCTCTCTCTCTTCTTCCTGGTGACCCGGGTCTTGAAAGTCATCTACATATGCTTCCGATTGGGTGCCGACTGGATTGCACCGAAAACGAGCAAGTGCTTCAATCTGGAACTTTGATTTCCTTTTCTCATTGGCGGGATCGAGCCGCATTCTATTTCCAGCACACAGCCACGCTTTCGCGCCGGAATTCAATCGCCTTGCATGCAGTCTTTCCCATTTAAGTGGCAGTCAGTTTGGTCTTGGCGTAAATACTACGCTGGACATCTTGAAGGATACTCGAGATATATTTTACCTCTTAAGAAATATAGTAATTGCACTGGTGAAAAGTAAGAGTATTACTTATCAAAGGCTATTTAATATATAGATATCTTGAAAGATACTTATGAGGTATGTTTTACCTCTTAAGCAATATAGTAATTGCACTTGTGAAAAGTAAGAGTATTACTTATCAAAGGCTATTTAATATATAGATATCTTGAAAGATACTTATTAAGATATTTTTTACCTATCAAGCAATATAGTAATTGCCCTTGTGAAAATAAGAGTATTAAATTAGCAGGTATGGCCAGTACTATTCTTGCTAGCCTCCTTTCTTAGTATCACTTGCGTATAACGTACGCAAAGCACTCGAACCGCCTGCTCTAGCATGGCAGACGCTACGGTCATCGATCCTGGATTTCCACCGCGGTGATTCGTTATTACATCTGGTCCTGGTGGCATTCTCTCGACTTGTTTCCGCCGAGGCTTTATGTCTGGTAGATGTTTCGGTGCCTCAAGCAGATAATGAAACATCGCAAAAATGCTGCACAGACTTCACTTCCAGGCGCAACTTCACTTCCAGGCGCATGTGAGGGTACGGTAGACATCCTTCATACTTCAATTTCCTGCCTCGGCGAGCGGCTGCGCCGTACCACGTGGGAAATGTTTCTTGCTTCATTGCTAACTACACAGAAATAAACCAGCATTCTCGGAACTTTCGCTACTTCATGCCCTGCCATACAATTGGTCCCAGGGTACCTAGCACAGACCACCGAGCCTGGGGGCTTCTCCGGTAGAAACATCTCAGAAGCTTCAAGGCTCGATGAGCGTAGCGGACCGAGGCACAGCTGTCAAACACCGGCAATCATATTCAGCTGGTACTAACAGGATCTGCTCTTGAAGATCTGCCGTGACCAAATGCGCATGAACAGCTTGCGAATGGTATCATGCAGTGGAGCCTTCGCAGAATGATAGATAAGCCGGGAGGAGCGCAAGATGCTTCCTCCATCAACTTCAGCCTCTAGAACATAATTTTGACTTCCAATTGCTGTGCAATTTGCTTCGCCCTCGAATCCCAAGACTTCCACTTCATATTTACCAATATTCCACAATGAACGCCATTACCAATGCCATCATGAGCCACTCGAAGCTCAACGTGACTCTCATCAAGATCGTGAGTACCAGGACAGTCCTCTCAACACCCATCTCCGGGGGGTCGAAAGCCGGAGATTCCCTAGAAAACAAAAATCGTCTCCCTGAAAATATCTATTGAGAACATTGCTAAGCCACTCGTTCCTCTCCAGACAGACGCCACTCCCGAGTAAGTCTCGCATCATCCCTCCCTGCTGAGCCCTCACCAACCGCCTCAAGCTCTTTCATGATGGCCATCGAGTCCAAGGTAACGGGCACCGGCCCCGTAAGCTCCACCATCTCCGAGATGACCGTCGACCTCGTCGGCCCAGGCGGCGCCTTCGGCAAGCTCGCGCTCCCGGTCATCAAGACCAGATCCTCGGGGACCGACGTCAACATCGCATCCCAGCTCATCACCATAACCGACAGGCCCGCGTTCAGAGCCTTCGTGCACGCCCTCCTCCGCGACGAGTCCCTCCTCCTGCAACTCCGCAACGGGAAGGGCACCGTCAAGGCGCTCGGCATGACCGCCGACATCAACTACAACAAGGACTGCCCCCTCGCGGGCATGCACGGCCCCAAGACCACCATCGCCCGCGCCGCGGCCGCCGGCGCGGGCGCGGGCTTCACGAGCACGCTCGTGGTGTCCAACCCGTCGCCGCTGGAGATCGACCTCGGGACCATCAAGCAGGAGCTGCGGAACGCGGACGGCACCGTCGTGGCGGTGCAGCAGGGCCGGGCGTACCTGTCGAGGGGGCAGACGGAGTTCGTCGTCACGGGCACGCCGACGGGGGCGGCGGCGGCGGGGCCGGAGGCGACGCTGGTCGCGACGGGTGTGGTGGAGGATAACTGGCACAACGAGACCATCACGGCGTTCGAGGGGCCGGTGGTGCTCCCCAAGGAGCTGCTCGACCTGTGCGCGTGAGGCGCCGGACGGGGTTTTGGGGGGTCGGAGAAACCGGGGACAGGCCGTCCCGTCGTCGAGATAGGTGTGAAAAAAAATGCAAACATTCCACACTCGGGGATAGCGGTCAGGCTGAAGGGCTCGACCGCGGCTAGCGAGAGCCGAGGCCGTCGCGCTGTTGTTTTCCCCCGGCCTCGCTTACCTGAAAAANGGGGGGGGGGGGGCTCGCTTAAAGGGAACCTCGTCGCCCGGCGGCGCGTCTCAGCCCACCCGGCAGGACTGGCGAGCCGCTGCCTCTGCATGTGAAGCTCCCACGTTCCCGATCCCAGGGCTCCGACGACCAGGACGATAGCGCGGACATGCCATCGCTCAACGCCACGCGCCGCTGCCTCTCTGCATCGGCTAACCGCCCACCCCTCTGTGATTGCTCTGCTCACCGCCCACCCCTCCGTGATCGCTCTGCTCACCAGCCCACCGCGCCAGACCTCGACCGCGCCACAACAGACGTGCTGGGTCGAAGTTGAGCCCCGTCTCTGCTCTCCTCTCCGGGACAGGTTGTACGTGTGTCCCTGCTCGTTCGTTCGCGTAGGGCCCTGTGCTGTTGCCCGTGAGGCGTGGGGTGTATCTCTTCGCGGTCTGCTGCGAGCGAGAGCCCGGCGGAGGGATCTCGCAACGACAGCAAGGCGATGTAGCGCGATGTCTTTGCGCGAGAGTGCTTGCTGCGAGAGAGGGGGGGGGAGAGGCGTGGTCTGCGCGGTGGATTGGGAGAAGATCGTGCCGAGGCTTTATATACGGGTCACTGGTTCGAACTTGCAGAGTCTCTCCCTCGTAGGTGATGGCAAGCGATTGATGGGCGATCACAGCCTGTGCTGTGGCGAGGCAAGAGAGGCTCCGGCTTTGCAGGCCGAGGGGGGTGCACGCAATGGTATTCGAACTCACAGCACCGTTGGCTTCGGATACACTCGGTGCGAGGCCGCGGAGGAGGCTCGTCGTAAACAACACGGCTCGTTCCAAGTTCAGGCCCGCGCTCTGCTCTTCCAAGGAGCCCCTCGCTCTCCGGCACGGCTGGCGTGCAGCATGCTGGGCCCCAGACGATCCCCCCCCGGACATCCCTCGCCCACGCCTTCGTCGCCAGCCCCTGCCCACCGAGCCGCAGGTTCTGCTCCGTCGTCGTCGCTCCCAGCCCCCAGGACCGTCCACCTCGGCGCCGCCCACCCCGAAGCCTCCTCCACGGCCCTCACGGCCCGCGCAAGCTTCTCTCGGAAACTCGCCCGTCTCTTCCTCGCTTCCCAGCCGACGCGGGGGGGGTCGAGACTCATTCCTCCGTCCCCGTCCCCGTCCGCGTCTCGGGGCCCGTTCCCCCAAGACCTCTCCTCCCACCCCTCCCCCAGAACCCACACCTCCCTCACCCCCCCAAACCGCCGCCTCACCACCTCCCAGAAGTCGGCGAGGCACTTGACCGTCACCCCATCAATGCCCCCTTCCCCGGCCCGGCTCGCCGGCCCGGCGGCGAGCCCGAGGCCCAGCCCGAGCTGCGCCCTCCCAGGCTCCAGCTCCCTCCATCTCCGCTTCTCCTCTTCCAAGAAGACATCCTCGTGCACCGCGAGCCTCTCCACCCTCTCCAGGTGGGCGGGAAGGATGAGCGTGCACGTATCCGCGAAGTTCTTCCAGGAGGCGAGGTAGCCTTCCTTGGCCGGGAAGTACAGGAGGTCTTGCTGGGGGTTGAGACGGATCGCGGCCGAGGCAGCCGACCCCCCGAGACAGCACAGGGGGAGGTAGAAGGACTGGGCGTGTACCCGGGTCTCGTGGGTGGTGTGGAGGAGGGAGGGCAGCGGCGTGGGGGAGCTGAGGCCGTGGGGTCGCGGTGCCTGCTCCCGCGCCGGACGCTGGGGGGTTGGGGATTGCGCAGAGGTTCGAGCCGGGGCGTGGGTGTAGGTGATGGGGATCAGACGTGCGTTGGGCAGCGAGAGGGTGTATATCTTGAGCCGGATCTCGGTGGGCAGGTGGGGGAAGAGGTGAAAGTGCTGCAGCGACGGGTGGGATGCCGGAGCGGCCATCCTGGAGTTCTGTTGCTGCCTGTTGGGACGCGGTCGAGGTCGCTCGATGGGCAATGAGGGTATTCCGAAAAAACTGGCTGGCAGGACCGGAGGAGACGAATGGATGCTGCGCCCATCCGGCCGAGCCAACACCAGGTGAAATAAGAGACCAGACGACCAGGGCCTTCCTCAGCCCTTGGACCATCCGATATGCAGGCGACAGAAGCTGGGACCGCTAGCGAGCCCGAGACTCTGGACCGTCGGTTCGTGGATGTACGGACGATCATCCCACCTCAGGTACCTCGGGTAGGACAGGCATCGTATATATATATATAGTGTGAGAGCGTACAAGCACTCTCCATCCATCTCGGGCCACGATCCGCGTCCCAATGGGCCAGGGGTGGGATCTTCCTGGCAGCCAGATGCGTGATGGGGACGTTTGTTGCCGACGCATGTCTTGGATGTTGGGGAGAGAGGCCACTCGAAGCGAGAACCTGAGAGGTGCTGGGCGGAACGAGAACGAGGGCAAGAATGCGAGGAGAGCGCATCCGGGGTCTGGCGCGCAGATGGCCAGCACTTGGAAGAGCAGCCGAGAGTCCTTGTGACGACAGGAAGAGTACATATCTTGAGGGGGATGGAAATGTAGACGAGAGGGACAGGGGTGGGTGGAAAGCTTGCGATTGGGTGGAAGACTGGCCGAACATTCTATCGAGAGAACCGCCGGTGGCACTTCTCAGGCGATTCCAAATACCTTCCAATGGAATTCAGAACGTGGTGTCTTAGGGGTGGGGAATGAGGGCGTACGGGCCGTGGGCCCTTGCCGAGGACATGGCAGGGCAGCGATCCCCCCGTGCAAGACGCGGAAATGTAGGACTCGAGAATGTGAATGGCAAGAAATGAGAAGATGATCATAAATGCCCGGACGAGTGCCAATCGATCTGCCGCCAGACGCAAGAGCTGTCGGCGCCATACTCGCTCGCCGCCGCTGTGCGCTCGAAGACCAGCATTGTTTTTCTCGCGAGCACCGCGCCAAGAATCAACACTGACTACCTTGCTGTCACCCACCAAGTTCTGCGGAACCGTCGCGACCAGACCTCTGGCCACGACCGAGAGGCCCGGGGAGCGATTCGTGCCAAAGAGCTTTGTTCCATTCTCGAGATGTGTCGGAGAGGAATCCGGGAGCGAAGGAGAGCAAGGCAAGCGGGGCCGTTCGCTTCGGCCGTACAGAGGTTGCAGCGTCGAAAACAAACATTGGAGCCGAGCCCAAGCAAGGAGGATGTCATCTCGGCGAACGCATTCCGACGGGCATTTCCTGCAATCCGGGACCACCCGATGGGCGTTTCGAGCCTTCCGTGGTCGCCGCAGGACATGGGGGAGAAGGGGAGGGAGGGGAGGGAGAAGAGGGAGAAGAGGGAGAAGAGGGAGAAGAGGGAGAAGAGGGAGAAGAGGGAGAACAATCCTGTCCCCAGAGGCCATGAATCCGCGGCGGCAGGCTGCCCGATCGAATCGCCTGGCCGTCAGAAACACGCCACGAGAGACACATGGCCATACCAAGCGTTGACGTATCCAGGAGAAAGGCCCGCCCCATCGCCTGCCGTCTGTGGGCCTCGGAAATCGAACTCGGCGACGACGACAACGAAGTATCAGACCCATTCCGCTCTGGATGGCCGACCGCCGGCCACAGATCCCGCCGGCTGCCAATGCCGCATCGCACGCCTCGAAACAGAACCGCCGCACGCAGCCCCGCCAGCAGTCGAGGGGCAGCTCGCTGATTCCCGGCTCTCGATCTCGAGCACAGCAGACTCGGGCTCCGGCGGGCATTCGGAGCGAAGATGCGCAATGATCCGCGCGTCTCGGCCCCGGGGACCGGCGACTGGTCTCGCTGTCGGCTCTCTGGCCACGCATCGGCATGGTCGTTTCGCCAGGGGGATCTCGGAGGCGAGATGTGACGGTGATGCCGATACGGTGTGCTGAGTTCCCGACCAACTTCCACGGCTCTCTTTTCACATTGGGTAAGGGAACGTGGGCGTGGCGTTGATCCCGGACCGCCGGCGACAACTGGCGTTCCCTGCTGGTTTCAAGGTCGCTGCTCGCTACCTTGACCTAGCTTTGCAATGAATAATCATCATCAGCTCGCCATTCACGATATCCGGAACCTCCCCCCCCCCAAGCCCAAGGAAACCGCTCTTCGGCTTTCCTTCTCCCCTCCACCAAGCAGAGAGAAACAGGTGCTTGCCTGGCCGCAGCAGCACCCGCGGTTCACAAGTCCCGGCCAGGTTCCACGTCGCCACTTGCGAAGTCCCCTTCACACCAGCCGGTAGAGAATTCGTGGGCTTCGAATCCCGGTGGTCGTGCCACACCCCCTCGCTGCCGGACTGGGGAAGCGGGGGGAGGTTTTCGTCCCTGTGGCAACGTCAGCGTCGCTTTCTCCCGCGGGCAGCGAGCTGTTGCTCGTCACCTCCTCTGGATTTCTAAGATCAGTCCCAGTTCCTCAGCGGGGTCGGCGGGAACGGTGTCGACGTGCCCCTCGCTTCTCCTCTCCGCCGTGTTTTCTTCGCTTAGCTGCCTTTGCGGCAGAGCTCCCTCGGATCCCGTCTCGACGCTCTCTTGTAACCGCAGTCCCAAGCTCGATGCCGTGCCACATACTCGAGGAGGCTCAGCTCAGCTCCACCTCCAAACGCCGCGCCGCTGCTGTCTCGCCCCTCCTACACGGGCGAAACAGCCGGTGCTCTTCGACAGCGACGCCTCCGCGCCAAGCTGCAAGCGCCGCGTCCCCGTCTCCTCCCAGCGTTCACGCTCGGCAGATCTGTACTGCGGCTGATACGCCGAGATGCACAGTCCCTACACATGGATCGCGACCAGAGACGTCGACATCTCGCGATACTCTGACCGCCCTGGGGCCAGCCGAGGCTATCAGGGCGGGCGGGGTCGCAAGGGGAGCTTACAACGTCGCTGCGGCGACATGGTCGCGGGAGAGAGAGAGAGAGAGAGAGAGAGAGAGAGAGAGAGAGACCCGTCCGAGCTACGAGCGCAGCGGCGGATCCGGACAGGCGCCAGTGAGGTCTCGCCAGCTTTCGGCTCGGCGGCAGGTACGCGCACCGAGACGAAACACGCGGGCTCCGAGCATGGCGTGCGGATCAAACTACGCGTCGGAAACGTGGCGGGAAGGCCAGCGAGCGATGGGCGGAGCGAACATCAATATCAGGATCGGTGACACTGATGGTCACGCTGAGATTGAGCTTGATGTCAGAGTCACCACGGTCCGACTTCAGATCGGTGGAGTCTTATTCTCAATCCTAGGCTTCGAGTATCGTGATATCCTAACCTCGACATCGGTATCAAGATGAAGGTCAATATCCGTACCAACTTCGATATCAAGATCGACGTCAACCTCCGTGTCAGCATCGACACTAGTTAAAAAGAAGTACCCCAACCTTCGACTGGCGCCTCCACAGCAGGAGAGGTGTCCCCGAGAGACTTCTGCAGCCGTGTAGTCTATAGAGGGAGCGAAAAGTAAAAATAACAATCAAAATCAAGATCAAGATCAAAATCAACCGTCGGACCAGCTCCCCCTTCCCCTGATATGTCAACAACGCACCCTCCGTTCTCCTCCGACTGACTCGCAGGAGTGATCAGATCTCCCGCCGGCCACCGTCGTCGGCGCATCTCCTTCGCCTCCTGGAGCGCGGCCATGCCACAGACTCCCTCTGCCCGTCGCCTGTGTCCATTTCCACCACACCGCCCTCTGCCCGTCAGCCACCCGCCATCACAGAACATCCGCTCACAGCCGAGTTTGAGTTCGAGTTCGTCCCATCGCCACTCCACGGCTGAAACGACGTCTCAGCGACCCTCTCTGCCGCACCCGGCAGCCCCTGCCGTCTCCAGCCCCTCTCTCCCGAGAAGGCGAGAATGCGAGAGAGAGAGGAAGAGAGAGGGAGAGACAGAGAGAGAGAAAGACGCAGCATGAGACCCGGGCCTACCGAAACGCGCGGGCGCTCGGAGGGGCGGTCGGGGACCGGGCCCCAGAGCGGACGACCGCGCAACACCTCTCGCTCTCTGCCGACGATGTCCGTTCGGTCATGGAGGCAGGGACCTCGTGACTCTGATCAACCGTCCACGTCGCGCCGGTGCAGAGAGTGGCATCTCGCGAGGTTGTGAGGTGCAGGAGACTGAGCCGCGCTGGGTGAGCGTTGGACAGGAAAAGGCTTCGGAACAGCATTCCTCCGAGAGATCACTCCTTGCTGCGCAGGCCGCATAAACACCAGAGAGCAAAGCGAACCTGGCAGACCAAAACCCCCCCCCACACCAGAGGATACCCTGCATGTCGATGCTAACGCCTTGGAGTAATGTGATGTCTTCGGAAGGACAAGGGAGCAGACACCACGTGAAAGTATATATATTTCAACCCTGCCAGACCCATCTGCAACTACGTGGGAGCTGGGGTAAATAGTCCACCGTCGTAGTCGGTGCACGGTTCTACGAGGTTCTGTGAGCAAGGGCTCTTGCTAGGGGAGTACTCCCGATAAACTAGCTATAAGGATTCGCCGCTTTTCTCGTCAGAAACCACCGCTTTCGTCTCGGAATCAAGTTGAGAGGTACCGATACCACAGACTCTATCCCGCCGAAGCACTTCTTGCGATGAACGATTATGATAACATACTCTGTACTGGGACGCCGGCTAGACCCATGCTCACATTACATGGATGTAAAGCAGTGTTTGCAGCTCGAGGAGCATCCATCAAAATACTAAGGATAGCTAATAAAGCGGCACTGCTACGTATCTTGAGTGCACGGCCTAGAATTGCGGATTGTTTACCCATGATACGAAGGACCTCCCGACCCTTAAAAGCTACGCGAGCGTTGGCTGCTTCGTTGGTCTGGTCTGTACAACAGGGCGAAAGTCCCCGGTGTCGCGCGCAGGAACATGGCTGCATTTGAGCCTCAGGAACGATAGATGCACCAATGGTTTCCATGTTTACTTGAATCTTGATTTATTTGGTGCTGGAGGTTAGCGAGTTGATTCGGTTGAGATTAGTCACTAAGGATCCCTAGGTTCCTGTTGACCCGTAACCTCGGGAGATTAAACGAAGGCGAAAGCCCCCCCATCATGAGGAATAGGACTCCACGGAGCCCCGAGGTGGTGCGGATCTTATCCTTTTCGAGTCGACGTGCAGTGTGAGGAAGTACGGCCACTTCGCTGTTCCTGTTCATTCTCGGCTATCGTGAGACCCTCTCTCCGGATCTGAGGGTTCCTATCCTCCCGCCCAGTTATGATGCTGTCTACGTGATGACTCGGCGTACTCTGTATGCCAGAACGGGCACAGACGCTCCGTCTCGTTGCGTACCAGAGGTGGCCGGTAGCCAGTCGAGGTATTCCCAAAAGGTCGAGCAGTGCGCGCATCGCACCGGATCATGTGTTATCGATGCCGCTGCTGGCCGGCGATGAAAAGGTGTCATGAGCCCAGAGATGGGACGCTGGCGTGGGGGGAGAAGAGATGAGCCACCGGAGTTTGCGGCAGAGGGAGCGATGCCGCAGGAAGCTGAGATGAGCTGAGAGGAGATGAGATAGAAAGGCTGGGGAATGTTGCCACTCGTGACCGCATGTGCGACAAGAAGCAATTTCTATCCTCCAAACTCTACCACAGGACAGCACAAACTTCGCGAGTGAAGCACAACGAGGGATTCCCTTGCGGAATTGTGTGTTGACCTCGTCGAATGAGGGGGCCTGGAAGCGGTCTGCTTGGCTTTGTCAGACCCCCAAGGCTGAGAGGATTTCCCCCCAGCCAAGCTCCGAGTTCTCACGATCATCGGAAGATTGAACCACGGACTTCATTCCGCCTCGTCCAGTACCGGCATGGCATCGAAATATTGGTTGCTTGCATGTGTATGTCTCCGTGACACAGCCCCCGAGAGCAGCGTACTGTTTTCGTCTGGACGCAAATAAACACAACAGTCAGCAGGGCTCCTTCATATCCACCTGCTCTTAAGCCCTCTTTGCATGAAGAAGTTGATCGCTTTGCATATGCGGACAGGTAGGCCCCCGTAACCCAGCCCCGCAAGAAGCGAATTGTTTTGGTCCCAAAGGAGGTGGCAAGTAAATAATAAACAAGAAAGTCAACACGCTCCCTCTCGTACCCATCCGCAATCACGGCAATGCCCCTCGGTGGGTGGGCGAGGTGGCCAGGCTGGATTCTAGAACTTTTCCTCGTCTTCGATTTGTCGTCAGTCAGCCAAGACAAGAGTCTTCCCTGTTGCAGCGGAACGTAAAATGAAATGAGCAGAGGAGACGTAATATTTTTTCGACGCAAGACCGTACAGCACCGTGTAATGCTTCGATGCACGAGTGATAATACTCCATCGTCAAACCTTCGCTGGTGCTTGCGAAGTGGGGAACGAGATCCCGCCCATTCGACGAAGCGCAATACAGTATTCTAATGGATCAAAGAAGGAATCTGGAGCTGGTGGAGGCTCCGACACTCGAACACGCGCCCAAGACAATCGGGGAAAGGTGAAGCAAGGCCGAGTCGCAAGGTTTTGCAGCGTCCGGTTTCAATCTGGCTTTCCGCGGGAAAGCTGTGCACTGTTGTTGACACTCGGACGTGGCTCGTCCTTCAGCTCAAACTTGACGTCTTGCTCGGCCCTCTACTGCTGACGAACTCCTCCGTCCGTCAGCCAAAAGAAGGGGAAGCTGCTCACAACACAGAGGGAGGCTCGCTGTTGCCGGCGTTTCATGATGTGACCTCCAATCGCATCTGCGAGTAATCGTCAGCTGTGTACTGTAGGATACCTTGGGTACGATACTCGGAGGCGCTGCACTGTGTTCCTCAGTAGACGGCAGCAAGGGACAGCCGATCGCCTCAGGCTTGATCCTTTCGCACAGACTCTGACCCCTGCTGAAGCCTCGTTCTGCTTGGAGATTTCCATAGAGTACACTGTAACCCATGATACTTCGATGTGCCATGCGGGGACAAAGTAAGACCCATCTCAAATCTTGTGGATTATTTCTTCGTACGTGGCAGTCCGGAAGTCGGGATGCGCAGACATGCAGGACGAAGCCGAGATGTACCTGAGCCGCGCAGGGGTGCTGCTGTGGGGCTGTTGGAGCTTGGGGCCTTGACTGGAGCTCCCGTCCCATCCCATCATAACAGATGCCACATCCATATCAAAATAAATATGTCAACAATGTCCGGCATCTATTTCGATCCTCTCTTCCGCCCTTCCGCTCTGCGATTCCCAACTACTCGATCTTCGTCCAGCCTTCCGCTTCCAACTCTCATTCATCCTCGTTCCTGCAATAGTGTCAGTAGTTACATCGTTTCTTTTTTCCTTGAATAAATACAGGACTTTCGCTTCCGTCGACCGCCCATCAGCTCAGCCTGTCAAGCTCAGCATATGCCCAAAATAGACTGTACGACTACTACCGTCCTATCAAGATACCCACCCTATCGCAATCCTGCTGTCGACTGCGTCTTCGTTGCACGACCACGGCTTGGTACATTATTCTCCTCCAAAAAAAACCGTCGCTTCCCTCTGCATTCTCGCGACACTGCTTGACCTGAGCCTACCCTGCACCAACGTCGGGCCGTCGTTCGTTCAGTATCGGGAATCTTCCTCCACTTGCGAATTGCTTTTTCGGCTTGCGAAATTGGGCGAGTTGCTTTTGCCTGGTGGCTTTTTTAGAGCAGGCATCGCTCCCCACCCTAGTTTCCCCCCGCCATTGTTTATTTACCGGACTCGGGCACGCGTCGCGAAAAGGCTCGACCACAGAGTTGTTGATTGCCGTATCCGCTTCAAAATAAACAAAAAACCTCCTCGGCATTCTCGCGTCGCACAAAACTACATCTCGCCCGTTCGAAGACAGTCGGCTCCTTGAGTTTCTCAATTCCAGTTGTTCCTGTCCAAGATTTACTGGCTGCTTTCCAGTTCGCCTAAGGAGTGGAGTCTTGTTTAGGTAAACAATTTCCTAGATTCCAGGCCCAATACGAGGGAAGGCAAAGAAGGGAACGCCGCTGAGGGACATCTCAAGAAAGACACCATTGTTGCTCCGTACTGAAATCGTCCTTACTCTTTCTCGATATCGACTTCCCAGATCCCCAAGGCTTTCAAACTGTCACCGACCGACTCTACTTCTGCAGCGGGACGAGAATCGAAAACGAAAAGCCGGAACTCAGTCGGCCACGCGATTCTCAACCCGCGGGTCACCTACTTCATGCAGTCTGTCGTACGTCTTCAAGCGACCGCGTCTCACATTTGGGAGGATTGCGACCCAACCAGATCCTCCGAAGCCGACAAATCGTGGGCATTGCAGAAAAGGGAGTTTCCATCCCGATAAACCGAGAAAGATTGAGTGTTTGATGAGACGAACTGAGAGCAAGACATAGCTCTTCGAAGTGGAATTGGTACGCTTTGTGGAAACCATTGGAAAACGAAGAGAATTTCGTCAGAACTGACGAGGAGTTCTCCGAAGGATTGCTGTCCAAACTTCTGCAGTTCCAGGTTCTCATCACTCGCTTAGGCCTCTATTAATCCCCTCCAGGACACGCGTCGTCTTTATATACGCCTGTCAATTCCTTCAGACCTGTTCCACAGAAACGCGTCGCTTCATCCTCACGTATCACTGATCAATACGCTTTCTGGCAATGAGAGTTTCTCTCGCGTTGCCTATGGCGCTCGGCGCTCTGGCAGTATCCAGTGGGATTGCCATGTTAACTCTCGACGTCATATTTGCCGTCACTTTACACCAAGATTTGTCTTCGCTGAAGATCAAGATTGTTGCGATCGTGGCGTCGGGTCTGAGTGCTGTGACAGCAGGTCTGTTATTTTGCCTTTTGCGACGGCATTTTCGATACCAGAACGGAGCTCAAATCGAGAACTTTGGAGATGGAAGACGACGTACTTATGTATTAGCTGGAATCACAGGAATTTGGGGGGTCATGTCTGCGGTTGTATCGGCACTGTTCCTCGGCATGATGGAGATTGGCGGCGATCTTCCAAAAGAAATCATTAAGTCCTCGAGGCAGGCCTGGGTCACCGGCGCGTTCATCGTCTGGGCGGTTTCGCTGCTCGCGGAAGCTCTTCTTATAATATGCATTATTCTAATCCAGCGGAGGGACTTTCAAGAACCAAACCAGACCTATAATGCAGACGGCGAACCACAAAACTTGGCAGAGATGATGGAAGCTGGTAGGCCAAGAGCGTCGAGTGTGCAAAGGCGGATGGGTAAACAGGCATCGTCTCCCGCAGAATCCCAGCCGTTGTCGAACGGTCGTTCACGGGCTGGATCCGATACGATGTCATCGTTTCGCTCGTCGTTTACTCAGTATATCCGACCGATCACCTCGAAAACGAAGCTTATTTCGCATAATCCTGGATCTCCACGGTCTATCGACTCGAGCCTTCGCGAGACAATTGTATCTTTAGAGGAGGGATTCGACTCCTGGGATACATCTGCTGTAGACGCACAATCGCGGAAAGCTGTTTCGTCAGCGTCGCCAACAACCCCACGTTTTCTCGAGACAATTCCTGCAAGCCCCGCAACGAGCAGAAGTGCGAGTCCTTGCTTTCCTCTGGATCTCCAGCCCCCCAAACCTAGGGAGAGAAGCCGGAGCTATAGCCCGGCGAACAGGTCTAGAGACCATTCTAGGACGTGTCGAAACCAAAGCCCAACAGAGAGTATGTACAACGAAGCACATATCCATCCCCTGTTTAGGACAGACTCTCCCACGCCGCCGCCATCTGCCACTCCGGGCACAATCGTCACTGCGGCCCCTGGAGCTGGGCAGGTGATATCCGATCGGCAAAGCATTCGGTCAATCCATCGGATGAGAAGCGGAAGTCTTCCTTCTTCAAGTCCACTGGTGCACAGTGCCTCACTTGACAGTTTGCGCATGATAGAGCGAGAAGAAGTAGAGCGGTTGCAGGAGGCTAGAGGAGAGAGGACATTGACACCGCCAATTCCTGACTTCATTCTCAACGGAGGGCCAAGGAACAGCATGCAAGCATACAGCTCGAGGAGGAAACCGGCTGGCTTGGGCATCCTGGGCGAAGTAAGGGACGCGTAGAAGGTCTCTTGACTGGATGTGAAGGCTCGACGCCAAACGAATTTCCTTATTGATGTATGATGAATACCATGACTTAGCGCGGCGTTTGATATATACGATATACCTTGGTGCCTAACGAAATAAAATCATTCAAGCCTTTGAACCTTCTTATTTTGATGAGAAAAGAATGGAATGCTGATTAGCAGCTACTCGACGAGGCCTTCCATACCCGACGTACGATGCTGGTGTCATCTACGGAATTGGTAAACTTTATTTAGCAATCTAAGAGCTGCCAGGTGAAGCCGATAGGACTAGAGGCCAAGGAGCTCGACCAAAGCTGCATACATCGGCGGTACCGTCGACATGCCATCAAGTCAAACTCTTGGGTTGCGCGCACAGTGTTCCGGAAAGATAGCCAGGGTCGTATACCCGGTTGTAGATGCGCCTCCTTGGAGAGCAGAAGTCAAGCCTCCCGACCACGCCTGTATTGACGTACCTCTTCTGCATCCATTTTCCCCGGCAGCTTGTCATAACGGAGAGACAATGCATTATCGCATGTGGCTATCTTCGGTGCATCTAGACGAGGCCAGGTAAAGTAGATCTGCGCCCCAATCCTCCACCTCCATTTCCTTGGAAACTTACCTTGATGACGAGACGAGTTATTCCTGGAGCTATCGGGCGGCTATCTTCGGCGCATGTCGACGAGGCTGAGCGAACATGCCCCGCCATGTCAATAGCCTCTAGAAGTGAGGGCGCCGTAGACCTTCATATTCCATTCTCATTATGGAGATAATCTGCCGTGGAATTTTATTCGTGAGACGTCTGGTAAGATGGACCTGGCTTGTTGTCGTGTGTACTTTGTACAGATTGAAAGGCTGAGTGACCTATCTAGGCAGGAAGGAGCTACGTACTAGCGTATGTCCGTGCACCTGCTGCCTTGCGCCTCTGCCTCATTGATCTTGCCTACCTACTGGTCTTTACCTTGTCGACTTTCACCTTTACCACCATCTCTACGTCTGGCCCGTTACTAGCGTTTCCCACACAATCTCCCTCTTCATACCAAAATATATTCGACATTTCCTCCCTGTACGAAATAAGCCACTCGTAAATATGAAGCTTACGTTCAAGGTATGTTGCCGCAATGGCTGTGTTCTTTACCCCTCCACCTGCCGGCATGTTGCTAACCTGGCTTTTTGCATTAGGATTTAAAGCAGCAGAAGTTCGTCATCGAGGCCGAACCTGCAGAGCTGGTACGCTTCCTACATCGCGACAAAGATCACAACTTATCTAGTCGCCAGAGGCCTTCGGTATGCACTGTGCTGACGCATGAACATAGATCTCAGACGTCAAGGATAAGATCGCCAAGGAGAAAGGATGGGAAGCGTCGCAACAAAAGTTGATATACTCTGGTTAGTCCAGCGCATAGTTGAAGTTTTAAGCTTGCAGCAGGCTTCTCACAGATTTTTAGGCAAGATATTGCAGGATGCCAACAGTGTGGAGTCGTATAAGATCGAGGAGAAAGGATTCATTGTCTGCATGATCACAAAGGTATGAGTTGTAGCATCCTGGGATTGCCTGTCCTAAAACTTTACTTAGCCCAAGGCTGCGCCTGCAAGTGGCGCTTCGTCCTCAAAAGCTCCTCCATCCACTCCAGCAGCCCCAGTCGCAGCAACCACACCTGCCCCTCCCCCAGCTCCAGCTCAGTCCAGTACGTCCGCTCCAGCTATCCCAGCAACTCCTTCCCCCGGCGGTTCAGGCGCCGCCGCTCCTGCTATCCCATCTACACCAAGCGGAGCTACCTCAGGGATTTCTATGGGTACCGAGCGCGCGGCGCAGATTGCCGAGATGGAAAGCATGGGGTTCGAAAGGTCGCAGATCGACGCCGCTATGCGTGCTGCCTTTTATAATTCCGAGCGTGCTATCGAGTATCTTCTAAACGTAAGTCCGAGTCTTTCATCGTTGAACTTTTGCGCTCACAGTTTTCAAGGGGATCCCAGAGAATCTTCAACAAGAGCAAAGAGCCCCAGCCGTGGCCGTGGCCGCCCAAGCTGCTGCTTCCCCGTCACCTGCTCCCGCAAACCCGGCTGCCGAGGGTGGCGATGAGCCAGTGGACCTTTTCCAGGCTGCCGCTCAGCAAGGTGCTGGTGGAGGAGCTGGAGCTCGCGGAAGTGCTACTGGCCTCTTCGCCGGTGCAGGAGCAGCACCTGGAGTAGCGGCCGCTGAGGGTGGATTGGGCAACCTTGATTTTCTGCGAAACAACCCCCAATTCCAACATCTCCGTCAGATCGTCCAACAGCAACCACAGATGCTCGAGCCTATCCTTCAACAAGTCAGTGCCGGCAACCCACAACTGGCTGCTCTAATCACACAGTACCCTGAACAATTCCTGCAACTCCTGAGCGAAGATGCTGGAGATGATGCGCCCCTCCCACCAGGATCTCAAGCCATTAGTGTTACCGAGGAAGAGCGTGCGGCTATCGAGCGTGTAAGTTAAAGCAATGTGGCTTCTGGATCAGCTCTAACACTTTCTAGTTGTGTCAGCTAGGGTTTGCCCGAGACAATGTTATTCAAGCTTACTTCGCTTGTGATAAGAACGAGGAGCTCGCAGCCAACTACTTATTCGACCAACCAGATGATGACATGGAGGGATGAGCACATAACTCCGTTTTCTTTACTGTCTAGCGTTGGCTATTTCCCGCAGCTACTCAAGCAATATCCCCAGTCCGCATATTCGCCAGGAAATTACCACCAAGCATGTAAAAGTGCTGGCTTCTACGACTCGAGGTCTCTGCATTTGTGGAGCATCCTTGAATCTTCGTCGTTGGTTTTCGCTGCATGCGCATATTTCCTGATGCATGCTCTGGTATATACATCGTCCTGGCGGCAACAATGCTCGACGATAGGTCCAACCCTAACCAGTTGGTGGCTAGGAGGATACCTTTTGTATTCTGCATAATGAGAAATCTTCTACCATATCAGTACCTCTGCTACCATTACTGAGCAAGGCGACACAAAGCGTGATGTCCGACTGTGAAATTGCATGCCAAGTCTCCCCCACTCGATACCATATCACGTGCCAATGCGTTTCAGCCCCAGTTTACATCCACAACAATTCGGCACTCCAGCCTCAAATCACCGCTTTACCTTTCTTGCAACCTCCCCGCTATGCCGTGGGAGACATTTCGACTATCAATGGCCGGCACGCGGCTACTATATCATCCGAGAAAAGCACCGACCACACCACAAAATAAAAACGTACATTGAATTTTTGTGTGTGCTGCTAGAAAGCTAAACCCTGCAGCATGCTTAAACCCTACGGATTCCGTCTAACAGAAATCCACTGACAGATAGATAGGGAACTGGCCATACTACTGATCATTCTGCTAAGCCTAGGACTCTATCTTAATGTCCTCGTTTGCCCTGAGTGCATCACCAATCTCTCAGTCTCGCAAACGCTCTCCTGCCCCGAGAGCGCAACCTCTGAGAATTTGCATCGTGTGCTACATGTTGCACTCGGATGGGCTAGATCACCCACTTGTGATTGAAAGTACAAGCACGCCAATGCCGAACCGGCCCCCGAGTTTGATCTGGTGGCACATACAAACGCCGCATGGAGCAGGGTCGGGTACAGCTCAGCGGAGCCGCGATACCTGATGCCGGACCGGCGACAGAACTCCCTACGTATCCTGTAGAAAAAGGGCGGAGGGGGGTTAGCGGTAAATCAGTCCTCATACATGAGCGTGGTCGGTGCTTCTTAGACACCGGAGGTCGAGGGCCGTATAGTGCGTTTGGGCGAGGCTCTAGAGGATAAATGGTACGCCGGCGCGAAGCTGGAACCGCAATAAGATTTCGGGGACTCTAGGGAGCATGTTATGGATATTGCAGACAGAGAGGCGAGGAGCTCCCTGTGTGTGGATGTCGAGGGACACCGGATTGCGGAAGGTGTGGGCAGTGTGCCAGGCTAATTGGAGTACAGGGGTGCACAACAGGCGCAAAGAATAATGGAGATTTAGCGGGAGAGATGAAATGGTTTGAGAAAACCGCGAGTCACTCTTAAAACAAGGGTGTGGGAGCTGGGAAGGAAGGGGCTTCGGATATGGATACAATCACGGGGTTACTGAAGGGAAAGTGTTTACTGGTTGAGGCCGCGGGAATGATTGGATTCCACCCATAGCAGCAGTTAAGAAAAGGACCAGCCAGATAAGTTTTTGTTGGCGGTAGGCAATTGGAAAACTAAGAAAACAGCAAACTCCCAAGCTGGGGACCATCTTTGTGAAGCAAGATTCACAAGAAGTGTTGGCACTCGATAGCAGAAAGCCAGCACTTGCTGTTCTAGCCGAAGGTGATAAAGGAGAAGGGGGAAGCTAAGTGCTCGGTGCCTACCTATGGACCAACAGCTAAGCCTCACACAGTGCTCGAAGGGAATCATAATATGTGTGAAGCTGAGATTTCGCAACTATACATAAGGATATTCAAGGTATAAAAGTTCCACTTCGCCCCCTCTCCCCCCTACCCCCCAAAAAAGGTCAGCGACTCCCTTCTTAAGATCAGCAAGCCTTACAAAAACGACCATTCGCTTCTCCAAACCACAGACGAGAACCATTCTTCAGCGTCGACTCCAATCCCGGTCAGGTTCTTCCCCCTGAGCCCCGATTTGCTGCCTCGAGGTATAGCCAATCGCGAACGTCCGAGAACCATGCGCGAGATACACATGGCACCATCGGCCGATCTCCTGGCTGATCGATTCGATACTGAACAAGCATTTCCACTGCACCTAGGATCGAGATTTCGTATTTTTCACCGCACCCTTGAGGATTCCTACATAGCTATAGATAGGTATCTTAGTTATACGAGCTCGATGACTCTCGCTTAGTGGTTTGTGCGGCCTTCGGTGATTGGTTCCGAGGCGGTGGCTTCCAGCTCCCAAAAAAACAACGTCGCAACGTTTCCTTGCAATGGCCAGAGTAGGTGCCTCGCTTTTGGCGTCTTTCTCTTTCGCCTGGGCGTTGGAGAACAGGATAAGGTGGCTTATCTTCGTTCATGAGCAGATATCAATCATCGCTCCTCTGCGGCCGCGCGGATGTGCGACGCGTGTGATGGGAGTTGGAGGTTGAGAGTCACGGGTTATGATTGTATACCCAGGCTCAGAAATCTCTCAATTTGGATTGCTTCTCTCGCCAAATTGGACGTTAGGGCCCTTGTCTTTGTAGTTGTATTTAAATGCTGGGTGAGCGTGATGTGGTTCTTTTGAGTCACTGGAAAGGCCAGAAGTGGTATTCCAATGTACTGTGCTCGACTTTGGAGAAGAACGTTGGCCTTTGGACCGTAGCGCGGTATTCTATCCTGTCGTACCGCTCGGCAGTTCCTTCGAGTATGGCATGGTCTTCGGAACTCGTGAGGCTTTTTGATTGGTGTTGAAGTGATTCTCGAAGGAAGAATTGAGGTTAGGCAAACCGTGTTGTCATGCCTGCCTGGTGACAGGTATCCTGTTTTTTGTTTGAGCCTTTGAGCACACGGTTCTTCAGGGCTGTGCCACACATCCATGCATGGTCCGTAAGTGAGTCTGCTCTTTGAAAATACAAGTCGATTTTTCATACTAGAGAAGGTGGGGATTAATATGCGGCAATCTTTCTTCCCAAGTGGTTCTCAGCCTGGTAATATACTACCTCCCTTCTATGTTAGGAGCCAGTCCTTTCGCGGTTCGTGATACTTCTGCTCCAGTGCTCATGGATGGGCCGTAAGAAGTACTGGTTAAGCGATTTCGACCTCTCAATTTTCTACTGAGCATTCTCCGCGCGGATCTTATCGGTGTTGTTCGACGAGAATGGCCTTTTCCCGCCGGGGCCAATTCCAAGGACCGTCATTTAGTTCATCGAAGACGGAAAACCTACTGGTACTGGTTATCAAATGACTAAAAACCCGGCAAGCCAAATTCCTCAAAACGGATATACATTTATATATGATCGATGATTTTGAATCCCGTTGCAATTCTGACCCTAGTCACTCTAAGGGTCTAGTCGACACTCTAAATTTGACTTTTACTTCGTACAGGGTGTAATAATCTGAGGTTCCCTGTCTGTGCACACTAGATTCTTAGCAATGCTGCTTTTATTGAATTCCTTAGTATTTTATATAGCCAACTTTTGCGTCAATCACTGCTCTACATCTATTTGGCATTTCCCTAATCAAATCTCTAATTATCTCAACTGTTATTGATTCCTAAGCTTCAAATACCCCCTGTCGAAACCCCTGCACAAAAGAGAGTTCTAGTATAGCGCACAGACAGAAAACCTCAAATTATTTCCCCATGGACTATGTATGCAGTGTTAGCGCATATTGTTTGACCATACCGGTTAGTCATCATACTTAAGTCTATTTTCTTAAGTTTAGCAGGGGTATCCTTCGAGCTGATTTCGTTTTATTGTCGAGGGGCGAGTGGTAATAAAGATGGAATGCCAGTCTCCAACTTTGTACAGTAGTCGTGAAAGGGGTGACATTTATTTGACCAAAATATGCTGTCGTCCGGTGTCCTCGATGAGTTTCAGGAAGAGGAGCGTTCTCTCACAGAATTGGAATCCTACGTGAGTTGAAGGGAATCTCTCAAATATTGATGCGGCGCTTCGTGATCGCTCGCCGGCCAGGGAACTTGAAAGCTTCTTCCTGTGAACCTAATCCCGAACGTAGTCGCCACGAAACTTGGAGCATCTGGGTCCGGACTGGTTCGTACGTTTTCAAGCACTGCTGGAAATACGTCGAGGATTAGTGATAACTGAAAATTGAAAACCACATTTACATCTGTGCTGCCCCTGGAGAACCTGGACATCTGTGACCCACTGTGTTAGCAGGTCGTCATTTCACTTGGGGTGTGCGAAGTTCTACAATGATTGAGTTGCTAACAAGACGACGCTTAAAAAGTGCCAGTGGGTCGTGGGTACGCTACCAGTATCCCGGCATACCTAGCAATAACAACCACAATAATCCTATTATAGAGTTCTGAGGTTCTGGAATATGTGTCTGGGACGGTTACAGGTTTTGGAAGTGAGACATTGTTTCGTCTGCACAAGGTCGCCCGTTTGGAGACCCATAACGAAGACCACACTCGAGCAATGCTAGAAGAAGAATATCACCTCGCAGAACCGCACTCGAGGGCATCGTGGAGAGGCTCTCTGTGATAAGAGAAAATCATCCGAACCGATTCGGCTGCTGTGATGTGACTCTCGTGCTAGGCAAATACCACTCACTAACTGGATTTGCCGCCCCCGACTCGACATGACTGCCAGTTCAGCGCCGTACATCCACCGATACCGAGCGTTGAGAGTCCCTCGTATATGCGATTCCTGCACATCGCCTTTCGTGAAAAGTACGGGTTTGGTAATGTAAGTCAAAGTATCCCAAGCTACATCCTCCGTAGCTCGACGTCTTCGCAATATCCTTCTGGACAGCTGGTTGCCAAGACCTGAGCGGCCGCCGGGCAGCCAATCAGAGGCCGCGCTTTTCTCGAGGTTGTCTCGCCTTTTTCGATACCAGCAAGCTGCAGCATCTCCGTACGGTATTCACTCGAACCTCCCCGACATTCTATTGTGGTGTCCGAGTAATCCAAGCACAATAGCAACGTCGCTCCCGAGTCACAATATTTCTCTTACTGCAACGACTTTACTCGCTCAGGCAGAACCTTCGCTCTGGATTTTTGTCTTTCCTCTTCCTACCTACCTGCCTACCTATGCAACCTTTTGCAACCCCAAGCTCCACCGCAGGTTTCCGCCATCAACTGGCATCAATTGATACTCCACCACCACTACTTCAAACCTCGTTCGTTCTTCGGGCGGGTCGACCACCACACCTTGAAGTAGATCCTTTCAATCTTCCCGCCATTACCGTCTTCTTGCTGCACAATGGCGCCGGCTCGTCACGAGACTGGTCCTGGCCAGATAGACAGTACTGACGACAAAACTCCTTACGGTACGAGGGGATCTTCGAAACGCAAGGCGGCTGAATTAAGTACTGTACCGGCTGCAGCTTCATCCTCGACCTCTGGCACGAAGTCTTCTACCAGGTCGACCAAGACAAAAACTACCCCCAAAAAGGCGGCTTCATCTAACGAGCCCCGCCAACCCCCGAACAAGAAACGTCGGTCATCGTCAAGTATCGCCCCGGATGCTCCCAGTTCGCCATCTTCTGGGGCTCAATTGACCAATGGCCACATCTATGAGGAGAATCACAGCATTGGCAATGGCTGTAATTCTTCACCGAGTCCAGATAATGCTGTCGATCCAGGATCTTCGGCTACCCCCGGTCCAGATGCAGATCCATCAAGTCAACCCATTCCTGATATCCAAGTCAACCCTCCCAGTGGATTATCTAGAGATGTTTCGCATTCTCCCGCCCCAGATGATGCGGCTGAATTTCCTGATGACACTGGCATTTCCGGTGCTGGTCGGGGCCGGGGCCGGGGTCGCGGTGGGGTTCGAGGCAGAGTATATCGAGGTCGAGGTCCCAGAGGCGGGCGAGTCAGCAAAGCATCTACTAACGGACGTGGTGGTAAACCAGCTAGCCTGTCTACAAGAGGCCGTGGCTCAGGCAGAGGTCGTGGCGGTCGACGAAAGAGACCCGAAGATCCTGTCATCGACGTTGTCCACAAGAGGAAGGCAGAACTCAAAGCTCACTACAAGGCATTAGCTACTTTTCAGAGAGAGGCTTTGATAGCTCTCGCTGAGAAGTCACAAGAGATGATCAAGAACGATCCCAAGTATCACGAGACCCTTCCTGAGTTTGAGCAGGTTTCCAGGGGTCTCGAGGATGAGTATGAGAAGTGTCAAGTCGAGCTCGATAAGCGTTTGAAACAAGAGGCTGGGCTGGCGAAGCGTACCCTGGAGTACCAGGAGTACATTGTCAACCAGCAGTATCGAGTAAGTGATTTATCCTTCATAAGGGGGTCTATCTGACCAATTGCAGCTGCGCATTGAGGAAATCCAAGAGGAGTATGAGGGCCGTCTCATGGAGCAGGCAAACTATATCTACTACAAGAAGAAGAATAACCAGAGAGATATTGATGAGATCCCTTTCTCCAAAGGTGTAAGTACTTACGCTACAGGTGTCACTAGTTCATGCTGACGTAATTCAGGAGGATGGGAGAATCGTGAAGCAGTCAGTACCCCCACCAAAGCGCGTACATGGCACCGGGCATCCCTTCATGGATGTAAGTTCTTACACTACCCTCTCGACGATAATTCTAACATGCGTTCAGCCCGGGAAAGCAGTCCCCAATGCTCCCAGCACCTTGGGTGACAATGACTATGAGCAACACCCTGCCAATTGGTGGGTAGGTAAGACCAAAAAAGAGAAAACAGTCATCCTCAATAGACAAGCAGAGAACGTCGCCGAGAGAGAGCGACTGCTCAGAAAGGAAACGGGTGGTGGACGAGGAAAGAAGGGCGGGAGACAGGCTCTCTTCCAACCCAATGCTCAACAGGAGAGTGCCGAAGGCGGAGACGCCGCTGCAGAACCCGAAGAAGGGGCAGAAGAACAACCTGAAGAGGACGTGGCTGCTAATTCTCCTCCTCCAACAGGGCCCGCCTCTCCTGATGAAGAGGTTGAGACACATTTCAGCGACAACCTCGAAGACAGCGACGCTCAAGCTCAAGAGACCGATGAGTTCGGTGTGAGCATCCCACGCAAAAAAGGTCGCCGCGACCAGAACCAGGGACCTTTCAACCGAATCCAAGCCGACGCCCCGGTTCATTTCGAGCCACATGAGATTGGCCTTCGCAGAACTCACTATGCGAAACTCGCAGATGGCAGCTCCAAGAAACTTGGCCGGGACATTGATCCTAATCCAAAGAATGGGAAGTTCTTCTACGAGCAGAGACAAGGTCGCTACAATGCCGGGAAAAACCAACCAGAAGATCTTGATCAAGAGGTTGTTGCGGCGCACAGCCTGCACCCCAGACTTGGTCTTCCTATTGCCAAGTCAATCAACCCAGATCGTGATCAATGCTCGGAGCCTTACTTTCTACCCCCGACTGATTGGAGCAGACCTTGGGAGAATAGTAACCCGGTCATGTTCGTTCACACCGGTCTTGATGGTAAGCGCACCATTTCTCGAACATCTCGTTCCGAATGGCTGTATAGAGCGAAGCGCGCATTCGACCAAATTCCCGTGGCGGATAGAATGGGAGAATTACTCGAAGGGACCTGTGATCGCGAAAGAAAAGAAGCTACCCCGGTCACCCCGGTCACCCCGGTCACTTCGGTCACTTCGGTCACCCCTGTCGCCTCTATTACCTCGGTCACCCCTGAATCGCCACAAGTC
Source organism: Diplocarpon mali (assembly GCA_024741835.1). Taxonomy (NCBI): domain Eukaryota; kingdom Fungi; phylum Ascomycota; class Leotiomycetes; order Helotiales; family Drepanopezizaceae; genus Diplocarpon; species Diplocarpon mali. The sequence continues at coordinate 86,521 of JAENRP010000016.1, forward strand.
ATTGCAGAAGATCTCATTGAAGCAGCACGGGAAGCAGCCGAGCAAGAAGTCAAAGACCAGCTCCGGCTCGAAGAAGAAAGGCGACTTTACCAATCGCGACCAATTCCACAACCGCAGTCTTTGTGCTCAACAGGCCCCTCACAATCACCATACATAAACTCAGGATCTGTTGCATATTCACCACGAAGCGCATACCACCCACCACCCCCCAGCTTTTCTCCTCCGGTATCAATGGCACCACCTCCCCAGCGTTCACACGGCTACGACCCGGTCAGGGACCGAACATATGTCACACCCTATTCACAACCCGTACGTCCAACGCCTCCACCACAGCACGCTACCTTCACCAACGGCGGCAACCTCTCTGAGCTCGCCAACGCCGCTGATTTCTTTGGCACGCGCCCTCCTCCTGCGGCCTACAATGCGCCCATAAACCCCTACGGAGCACCGCCAATGATGGCTCAGCAACAGCAGCGTTTGTCGGGAGTCTATCCAAGTAGCGGGCACCCTCTGATTGGGATATTCAGCCAGTATCAGTCGTCGCCGTATGGTCCACCGCCTCCGCCGACTTCGCGTGGTGGTGGGGCCAGTGCGAGGAGAGGCGCGAGGGAATTGAGACCTGCTCCACCTTCGGCTGAGAACAGACCGCAGCGGGGTCAATACAATAGCTATGGTGGTAGCAGCAATGGACGTTCCACGTAGAAAGGTATTTAACTAGGGATTATGTGGCACGGGAGAGATGAAGATTTTTGTAGCCGAGAAGGCAAAGATAGTTTTTTCTTTTTGAGTTTGAGGATTATTCGCAGGGCGTGAGAGAGCACCAGGATGAGTCCGGAGCGAGAGAGAAATATAGTAATAGGGGAGAAGATATATACGGAGAAGGGCGAAGCTGTATAATAGGGTTTCCACAGCTTGTACAGTGTAACAGTAAGCAGTTCTAGGATACTCGACATGCCTGCTCTGTACATACAGAATTGGGAACTCGTTTCACGGCACTAGGCATTGGCGTATTGGGATGGACAGGACAGGAACGGAACGGAATGCATGTTGATCAGACTCGGATGTCTCTGCTTGCTGTGATGTGACTCGAGTCTCAGGATTGAATCTAGCTTGGTTGGATGCGTCGGTCAGGCGCATCAACCAACAAGTACTCATCTATTTCTAGGTTTTTCCTCTTTCAATGTTTTTGCGCAGATTGGAATCATCAAGTTGGACATATTGATAAGGTGGACTGTCCAAACTCAAAAATTAATATTTTAATAACTACTTGTCAGAGTTGATTCAAATTATACACAGGATATAGACAGTACTCTGAGAGAATGATAATTGTATTTTAGGTTAGCTGTCCTAGAATCATGATTATGGAAAGCATTGAAACATCAAATAATCTTCCGAAGGCACGCCCAAGCCGCGACAATATATACATATTATTTAAAGCTCTGCAACTTCAGAGCCACTCCTCCGATTTAAAGGAAACGTACGTTATAACCGGTTATTATGCGTAATGATATAAAAGCCTTCAATGATTTTCTTTTTCGCTCCCCTTAAAACTCGTCGAATGGATAGCTATTCTTGACAGAACTGTAATTGACAGTTCGGCTTCTAGTAGCTAAGCGAGTACGTATACGGCACCTATACCCATTTTACAACCGATCTTACTGCTGCTCATACCTCCTAGCTTTCACGTTGTTCTGAGGGTGTGAACTGTAAAAGGAGTGTATTGTTACTTGTAGTATGACGCACATTTGCAAAGAACTATTTTAAAGCGGACTTGTAGCGGCTGATTTGTTGGTAATTTATCAAGTCCGTTTCACATTGTCCACCATGGTGGTTTATCAAAAGAACCGCGGAAACCAACTAGTAGCTTGGTTTTACAAACAGTCTCTATAGTACATGTGATACATGTGGTGTTTCCAAAGCCCCCGAGTACCAATTCTTCAATTCCAACATCACCGCAGCGCACTACATATCGCGGGGAACCGCCAGTGACACCTCCCAGATACCGCCTCACTGGTCGTCTACTCAACGACGTTACGCACGATAGAAACAATTGTAGATCCTGGAGGCTGGTGCATAGTGAGACATGATTCCGCTAGCATGAGAGAGAATGAGCCATGCCGAGTAGTAGTAAGAATACAGAGTCATCTATTGCTATTGAAGGTTACGGATTAAGGCTTGACCCTTGAGTCACTGGCCAAGCGCTGGATGAAGCTAAAGTAGGCCTACCAGAGAAGCTGGGAAAGATGGGATATTGGGTGTCACAGGGCAATAACTCAGTTGGAAACGCTCTTTGCTGTAGGATTGATGCTATAATATACGACAGAAATCTGCAGACCATGGCTATTAACAAATCTCTGTGTAATAATTTTCTTTCCATCTTCACTCACTCACTTTCTCTCATCCGCACTAGCGGTGGAACTGCGCCTTCAAGCCTGACTCACCAGGCAATAATAAGGTGGGGTGAAAATGCGCCACTTCCATGCGATCCTGCTAGTGCGTTAACTGCCCGCTCGATCTCTGTCATAAATACGAAGAAAGGTCCTGCGCAAAATCCTGGAGATCACCACAAGTTCACGCTCAAACCCTTACTCCGCTGTCTAATAATACCCCGATACTACCCTCTCTTATAAATTAAGAAGCGACTTCTAGCCTAGGAATAAAAAGAACCAGTAAAGAAGACAAAGATGGCGGTCCGCGCACAGTTTGAGAATTCAAACGAGGTTGGTGTGTTTTCGACATTGACGAACTCCTATGCGCTGGTGGCGGTTGGTGCTAGTGAGAACTTCTACAGGTGTGTTTGTCTGCTTGGTTTCCGCTGTGATGCCATCAGAAGATTGACCAGGCAGGCGTTGGGGGGAAGAAGAAAGAACGAAGAGAAGTGAGAAGAGGAGCTAATGGTAAACAAATAGCGTCTTCGAGGCCGAGCTCCAGGATGTCATTCCTATCTGCCATGTTACGATTGCTGGCACGAGGATCATTGGTCGAATGACTGCTGGGTATGTCGCCTTCTCTGCTTCATACGCCTGGTTGGGACGAAGTGATTTGGGACGGGAGAAGTGGGCAAAAAAAGGGGCAATGGCTGACAGGAGTAGGAACCGTAAGGGTCTATTAGTACCAACAAGTACGACGGATCAGGAACTCCAGCATTTGAGGAATAGTCTACCGGACGAGGTAAAGATACAGGTACATCCTCACGTCCACCAGCCACGTCGAAGAGAAGAGTACATACTGATGCCTATTCCGGCCCGAAACAGAGAATAGAAGAGCGCCTCTCTGCCCTCGGCAACGTTATAGTCTGCAACGACCACGTCGCCCTCGTGCACCCAGACATCGAGCGCGAAACGGAAGAGATCATCGCCGACGTGCTCGGCGTTGACGTGTTCCGCCAGACAATCGCGGACAACGTGCTCGTCGGCTCCTACATGTCGCTCTCCAACCAGGGCGGTATTGTACACCCCAAAACTTCCATCCTCGACCAAGACGAGCTCTCCTCTTTACTGCAAGTCCCCCTCGTGGCCGGCTCGGTCAACAGAGGTAGCAGCGTGGTTGGTGCTGGGATGGTGGTGAATGATTGGTTGGCGGTTACTGGCTTGGACACTACGGCGACAGAGCTGAGCGTTGTAGAGAGTGTGTTTAGGCTGGGCGAGGGACAAGGACCGGGCAATATCAATACGAATCTGAAGGATACGATGGTGGAGTCGTTCTACTAGGGCTGTCATTACAATGGGAATCGCGGCTCGAATGGAACTCCGAGCGAGCTGATGGAGGATAGATGGCTGAATGGGTGGCTGGATTTTGGGTTTGGGCTTTCTCTCTGCTCGGAGCATGGCGTTGAGGCCGCAAATCGCCGAGTCAAAGATGCATGGCTTCTCTCTTCCCATCCTGGAGTTTTGCCTTCTGATTGGTTTGATAATCCAAAAGTCCATTGGAATACCATCTGGCTGAGTGGCGCTCTGCGGCCGTGTAGTTAGTGTGTAAAGAGGGCCGCGCTTGGACTAGATTTATACCATGATTCAGAGTTACAATTTGTATGTAAACTGCATGAAAAATCTGTTTCCAGCTTATGCCCACTTAAACCACCTTAGCTTCTCAACATCATTCATAGCCCCAAATCTCGTCCCACGATCATAAAGACACAGAAAAAAAAAATACCTAACCTGTCCAGAGAGCATTCTCACTCTCACTCCCCGCGACCCTCATAATAGAGCCGGCCAGAAAAATCACGTGCTATCGCGCTCCTTCTCTAACGGGCTTCTCGCTTCGCGTTCTCTTCTCTCCCTGCTACTAGGAACCTCCTTAGAGCTGGCCTCCACTCTTTTCCGATCCGACACACTCACCCACCACGCACAGGAAAATCGGACAATCGCCCCCAAAGTCCAGCCATGATGTCTCCCAGAGACACGTCCTCGTTGGAAACAGGACCCGCGTCGGCGCCGCGTGAGCATAGGTCACCGTCGCCCTCTCACCTCCAGAACCAGGAGCTGGAGCTGGAGCTGGAGCCGAAGCCGGGTAGGAATCTGAAGGAAGGAGATTTGGGTCATGGCGATGCTGGGGAGCTGTCGCCCTCTCCAGATGTCGCTAGTCTCGGTGCGGAGGTTGAGGCTGGGACTGTGACCGAGGCTGCTTCCAAGCTTGGGATAGCGAGAATCGCTACTCGGAATGAATTGGAAGAGAGATCTGGGGATGGGTACGAGAAAGAGGATGAGAATATGGGTGTGCTTGGAGAACCAGAGCCCAGATTGCCGGTCTTGGATGATGGGGGAGAGCCGGGAAGGGGAAATCACGATAGGGGATTGGCTAATATGGAGATTCCCGACAGCGAGGCTGATACTGAGGAGGCTGTTAGTCCTGTGAAGAGCGATGTTGTTGGGCTCGGGGCTGGTGGGGAGGACCAGGACCAGGATAGCCGGATGGAAGAGCAGAGCGGGGGCAGAGTGGCCGTTGATGGAGATCCCAAGGTTCAAGACGAGGATTCTGCAGGTGGTGGGGTGGAAGCTGAAGAGGCTCGGTCAACTAAGCCGGAACTGGAGTCTACAACCAAAGCAAGTGGTGCAACCCAAGATCCAATACCTGAAGCCGCCCATGATGAGGTTGTGGTACGTCAGTCAAAAGAATCGGCAATGGAGGATACAGCTGCAGCCAATGCTGTAATCCGAGACTCGGTAACATTACCGTTCATCGACGATGGCAGTATAGCCATCTTCTCGGCCTTCGCGACATCTAACCTACAGCTTCAGACCCAAGCTACGCAGGCTACAGAGCAGGACGGGATCGTCGATTCGCATTTTGCAGATGCGGTTGCTGTTATGTCTGATATTGGGGCTGGGAGTAGCACGCAGGGAATAGCTTCTTCTACCGAGATTGATGTGGGAGATCAGACGGCTACAAAACAGATTCCGGCGGAGGATGTTGTGCAGTTGGCTGAGATTCCAGCCACTTCTGAGGAGAGTTCAGCTTGTATGGTGGATGCTGTGCATGATCTGGAGATCCCAGCCTCTTCCGCCGAGGAAAGCGTAGCTGACGAAAGAGATGGAAGTGTAGTCGAGACTTGTCTGGATGCAGAACATGTGGTTATAAGCGAAGAGGGTGTTACAAACAAGGAGAAAGTCGAATGCTCGTCATCGGAAAGCAGGGATCAGTCTGGAGACATTGAGATGCTTCCCCTTACCCTGCAGGGAACTCTTTTCGCGGCATCAGAGCAGGATCCTCATGGCCAGACATCTTCGGAGAACGTACAAGAGCCTGCACATTTCGAGGTGTTTCCACGATCCCTTCTGAACCCTACACCTACGGCATCTAAGCCGAATGATTCTCCAGAGGTCCCATGTTCAGATAATGAAGCTGACGCTACTACTGACGTCGAGATGATTGTTGAATCTGTCCTTGACATTCCCTCACCGGCATCAACCGCTTGTCGGTCGATCCCAGACAGCGATGGCGAAGGCGATCGTTTTTCAGATATTGCGTCTTCCCAGAAGGAGACTACATCTTCTTCAAATCCACCTACGGTAAATTTCTCCACTCTCGAAGCAGCCCCTACTAGAAAGCACGACTCTCCACTATCTCAAACCATATCCTCGCTTTCTAAGTCAAAATTATCTCCAATGCAGCCACCACCAACAAGATCACCAAACACACATTCCAAAACTCCCTCTCTCTCCGCCTCTCCCCACACTTCTCCGCCCGTCCCCAAAGCAACACTGCCAAACCCATCAAGCCCAAACCCGCAGTCCAAATCTTCCAAGGACATCTTGATTACCGAACTCAAAGCTATCAAGACCGCCTCGATCCTCGCTCGCAACGCTTCTCTCGCGGCCGAGATCGCCACCAAGCGCGCCGCTGTCTTAGAAGTTACTGCCCAGCTCACCAACCCCGCGCATGAGACGGTCAAGCGTCATATCAAGCTGCTGCATGACTACAATGATATCAGGGATGTGGGACAGGGACTGGTGGGGATGATTGCTGATAATCGAGGGGTGAGGATTGGAGAGCTCTATGGGGAGTTTGGGGTTGGTTTGAAAGATTAAGGTGGAGATGGGAGATGCGAGAGTGGGGGGATCATGGATGGGTAGAAGGATTGGGGAAGGAAAGGCCAGGAGGGCAGAAGAGAAACTGATCGGCTATTGATAGGCGAATAAACGCAGTAAGGGCGAAGGGTGTTGGGGAAGAGTGGCTAGGCGTTGCTGGATGGTCTTGAGATACCCATTTGTTTTTGCTTTAGCACCCGCTCCGGCGAAGTGTATTTCCAGTACCTAGTTTAAGCTCAAAGCATGGACCTGACATAGATCGACGACTTTCTCTTTTACCAAATCCTTAAAAGAAACGGTAGCAATGAGGAGAGTTATCTAAGAGAGGGCATCGCACACCTCCCCACCACAAATCCAGGCCGCATAAGCAAAAGACACTCGTGAGCGCTCTTTTCCCTCCGTCCATGTCCTCTCAGCTGCGCTCCATCGACTCCCACCGCTCCTACTTTTTCTCGTTCTCCCGCTCATCCAAACAGACGCAGATCGCCGCCAGCATCGCCAGGTCCACGCCCGGTGCCACCGTCACATAGTACGTCTGCTGCCCGCCAAACACCTCGCGCACATTGAAGTAGCTCCGCGAGATCTGCGCGACGGTGGTCTTCCCCATGGAAATGGTTGCCGAGCGGTCCAGCCAGTCACCTTTGATGAGCAGCTCGACGGGCGCGCGAGTGGAGGCGTTGGTGAACGTGGCGATCATTTTGGAGGAGCCGACTTTGGGAGAAGGGGGTGTTAGACAAGGAATTTTTCTTCTTGATCTTGAGACAGGGTGAGAGTGGGAAAGCGGGTGGGGTTCACGATGGAGCAGCCATGTTCTGATTTTCGCGTAATTTATTTTTAAGAGATGCATGTTTGGGGGGGAGGGGGAAGAGAGTTAGGGTGGGAGAACGTAGTACGTACTAGAGAACTTCCCCTTGACCTCAAACAGCACCTCTCCCCGCGCTCCCTCGGCGTAAAAACTCTTGTGCAGGCTCAGCAGTCTGGTTCGCAGCGAGAAGAGCGCGCGCCCGCTCGAGTCAGCGAACTCTTTACGGTCCGAGAGGGAAAGGGTCGTCCCGCGGCACTGCACGACTTCGTGGTTGTTCTCGTCGACTATGTGGAATGTGTCGCCGGAGAGCGACCTGTGTGAAGGGGCCAGAGGTTAGCTGAGTTTGGGGGAAAGGGAGGGGGAGGACGTACCAGACCTTCTCTTTCATTACCAGTGTCGTCTGCTTGCCGACGCAGTACGCGGGGTTCACGCCCAGCGGCGGGTTCACGGGTGCGAGACGGATCTGAGGCATCGCGGTTGTTGGTGTGTTGTAAGTTTGCGGGTGGCGGGTGGCGGGTACTCGACGGTGACGTTGAAGCTGAGCTGGGCTAGATACTTGGAGTTGGATGTGGGCGGTTTAGTGAATCCTCTCGTTCTTGCGCGAGTGAGTTTATCGTAGGTGAGTCGAAACTGGGCCAATAGAGGTATCAGATATCAACGAAAGAAAAGTGAAAAGGCCCATCCATAGAGAAATATGGATGTGTGTGCTCTCTCCTGCTCCTCCTACCTCACCCCTTGGGAGCTTAGCTTTCTGCCGAGATAACAGCAAGCTGCGCCTTCATCATTGTGAAACCGGTCATTGACATGACGGCCTCTCGTTGGCTACTGTTTGCCGCGAGGCTTCCCAGCTAACTACAAAGTAAGCCTTGGGGGAAGGCTTAGACCGGATTGTGCGTGTTTGATCTGCTGGTCCCTGGGTTGATCATGGAGCTCCGTCTTGCCGGGATTGGTTCCGAGGATGCGGGGAGTGCTTGATGCAACAGCAATAGACATGATATACTTCGTACGCACTGTGAACCTCGCTCTGAGTATCCGGTTGGTCGGGTCAAGTAGAGCCAACGGTCTGCTTCGATGTTAACAAGGGGAGAGCATGCCGTTCGCGCAAAGTCGGAGAATTGTCCGCAACTATCTGTCCGACTGTGAACGGCTGCGGGGTGAGCTAGGGGCTAGAGGCTTGGCGCGCTACGGTCCCACGCGACTAGAATAGACACGTGATAAGGTCTCTAGCATCTCACCCGTTGGAACACTGGCGCCTCGTCCGCTGCTGTTCAACAGAGTCACATGCAGTCAAGTGTCGGCCAGAGACCCCCATTGTTCTGCGGGTCGTCTGGAGGATTGGGAGGTTGTTGGTGATGCGTACCTTCATGGAATAATGCACGGGAAGTTATGGGATGAGAAGATATGTCAAGCTATGTGGCCGGAGTAAGAAAGGTAGGAGACGTCACTTGCCCTTTTCCTATTAATTCTGACATGCAATTTGATAGATTAAAGCCGACTTAGACGCCTTGTCTCGGGTTCCATGGGCGGATCAGCCCTGGAAACCCCCGGTGTGTACAGGAGTTCGTTCCCTGACAGCCGTAGAGCTTGTTTTCCAGCGGACTTCGAGCAGCTGAGTGTCTCGAGAACTGCATCTTTTTCCTTGAGTATCAAAACACATCGAACGAGTTCTAGGAAAGAATGCCGAAAGAGGCCTTGCATGTTTCTGGACGAGATGCCCCTAAGAGAAGAGCTAACAAGAATCTAAACTCAGTAGGTGTTGCTTGTTGTGACGACGGGAGCACGTTGCAGAGATGAAAATTACGCACGTATAGCTGCAGTCATGCCTACCGAGACCCTGACTCGGTCTGTTCGGGTTCGTGCCTCGATCCATACCAGACATTGAATGTGGTTGGATATAGCCAGTCAATATGCAGATACCCCAGGCGGGTACCACAACCTACGGGCCAGAAAGAGATATTGGAAGCAAAAACTTTGTACCGGGATATTACGTTCTGGGGCTTGAGCTTGGGTCTACTGCAAAGAGGTTGCGGGGGCTTACAAACTCAAACATTTTTGAGGGCAGCTGAAGCAGTGCTGACAGCAGCTGCCTACCATGCAGCTTATGTGTCCATAAAGGTGCTCATGCTACGGGAAACGGATCGTGTGTTAGATTCGGCTATTATACCTAAGCCCGGGTTTCTGCTTCAAGGTTACGCCCATTATCTTCATCTTAGGCAAAAACCACCAGACTTGTTTACGTGCCTACCAAAAATTAGCCACTGTGTCAAATACGCCATCAAAATCAAGGATGACCTCTCAGGGACTCATTGACAAGTTCTGGGAGACGAGGATTCGGAAAGCACCAAATGTTGCAAGCTGTAAGCTCAGGTCAACTCTCGTCGAAACATAGTTAACAGAGCCAGCTCCCTCTGTCTTACCCAAGAACCTCCTTGCTCAAATGGTCGGCAATTGCATGCCTCAAGGGACTGTGACTGGCAGGCCCGTCGCCGAATCTTATGACCGCGCCGTGAAAGAGTGTGAAGCCAAGATCCGTCAGATCGTAGCAGAATGTCGACGAACCAACACCAAGTACTCTGATCCACATTTCGACCTTGACGACATGCAGTATTGCCTACAGCCTCTGTCGGCCAAGGAAGAAGCACTACCCTCCTCTGGAGCCTATCGTGATATCTGCGATACCGTGACGTATGAAGTCACGCAAAGAGGTGTATCTACAGGAGACAAGATTTCGTGGGGAGACATCCAGCCAGCAGATCAAAGGGCTCAACAAGTTGATATATTCTCGAGACCTGCGTGTGCGAAGAGAGTCGGCGCTATCTTCGAAGATCCCAAGTTCCATGAAAAGAAGGACGTGCACGTAAAAGACTTGCGTCAGGGCTGCGAGGGCGACTGTTGGTTCATCGCCTCTATCGGCTCGCTGTGCGTCGAGGAGCGATCGTCGCAACTCTTTGAGAAAATATGCCCCCCTCCGCTGCGAGACGAGAAAGTTGGTGTCTATGGATTTGTGTTTCACCGTGATGGAGAGTGGATCTCTGAAATCATCGACGATAAGCTGTACCTTTCTGCTCCGGACTACGACGATTGTGACGACAGCCGAAGAGATGTCTGGGATCAGGCCCATTCCCGCCTAGACCCGGAGGTTTCTCGCAGGCTTTATCGTAAAACTTTCCAAACAGGGTCGGATGCGTTGTATTTTGCTAGCTGTGCCCACCCCCAGCAAACATGGGTACCATTACTCGAGATGGCGTTTGCAAAGGCCCATGGAGACTTCGATGCCATTAACGGAGGCTGGCCTGGAGAAGGTGTCGAGGATCTCACGGGAGGTATTACTACCGAGATCGTCTCGGCTGATATCCTTGATCGTGACCGGCTCTGGGAGGAGTCGTTCCTCAAAGTCAACAAAGAGTTCTTGTTTGGTGCTGGCACGAGACATTATGGTAACCGTGCTGAAGACCAAAGTGGTGGCCGACAAGGGATTCAAGACGGCCATGCATACTCTGTCATTAGAGCGGTCGCGTACAAGGGAGAACGTCTTCTGATGGTCAAGAATCCTTGGGGGGATACAGGTTCGGTGTCCACGGAATGATGGTGGCACATAATACTGATCTCGGATAGAATGGAATGGGCGTTGGAGCGACGGCTCGAAAGAGTGGACTCCCGAAGCCCTTAGAGAATTAGACTTCACGTTCGGCAACGAAGGCATCTTCTGGATGCCCTACGAGTCATTCCTCGAGCGCTTTGTCGAGATCTGGCGCGCCCGCCTCTTCACCGAGGACTGGAACGTGTCTCAACACTGGACCACCATCCAAGTCCCATGGTCCGGCGACTATAATGACACCGAATTCGAATTCGAGCTCACCGAAGCTACTACAACCGTCATCGTTCTGTCCCAACTCGACAGCCGGTACTTTGACGGCTTGAAGGGACAGTACAGCTTCCAGCTCGCTTTCCGCCTGCATTCTGCTGGCAAGAAGGAAGAGTACATCGTAAGGGGATATTCGAGCGGCGAGAGGAGTGCTGTGGCGGAGGTTGATCTCGAACCGGGAGTTTACAGGGTGTTATTGCAGATCGAGGCTACGAGACGGACTTGGATACCAAAGATTGAGGACGTGGTGAAGAGCAACTGGTTAGATAGGAGGGATAAGCTGATCAGGATTGGGTTGAGCTACGATTTGGCGCATGCGAAGAGGAAGGTCGAGGAGGCTGTGGCTAAGAAAGAGGATGTGAAAGTCGAGGAGAAAAAGGTTGAGGCTGCGAAGCCTGAAGAAAATGTGCAGGAGAAGCCAAAGGAACTCGAAATCAAAGCATCCAAAGAGGGCGAGTCTCCCCAGAGTGAAGAATCAGCAGTCAAAACTGCCGGCTCAGCTGAAGCCAAAGGACGTGATTCAGAGCCTGAACGAACATCGCCTCCCTCAACTGTCATTAGAGATGGCGATGATGCTGATGACGACGACGATGACTACGAAGACGATGCAGACGGTAATAATGCACCTTGGAATGCTCAATTAGTGATCAGTCTGAGAGTGTTCTGTCTCAAGACGACAGCCACGATCAAAGTCGTGAGAATGAAAGAGGAAGATGCCACAGTGGAGACGAAGGCCAGATTGGACGTCGATGATCCGGAGAAGGACGCCTCGAAGCCCGTTCTCGAGATTGATTCTGCTGTTGAGGTTGTGGCCAAGGAAGACTAGGGTCTGGCGTTGCTGCGGAAGGGAATGGAGCCTTCCGTATGAAGGTGAGCTAAGAAAGGAAGCTATCATTGTCCGGGGTCTCTATTGTAATTTTTGCAACTGGCCTCTAAATATGCGATAAAGCAATTCTGTGATCTATTTGTTTACTACACATCGGCTATGAAAAAAGCTTGGCGATTTCTCCACAGACGATCCCGAAGCCAGACCGGGAAGGAAGCCAAGCTTGTTTTTCGGCTTTAATGATTGCATTTTCAGGCTCACAGTAGCCGAACATAGAGCCCTGTATACCACAATCTGACGGTTCGTTGCATACTAGAGCTGGCGCTGATGCTACTTCTGCGATGGCCATTTAAGACGGAACAGCGACGGAATTCTGGCTTGAGCTCCGACACTACACGCGTACGAAAACAAGGGAGAATCCCGTCGGCAAGTGCTCGATTTCAAGCTCGAGAGTAGAAAGCCAGAATTCTCATCCTCGAAGCAGATAGAAAGTCTGACCGCAGCAGCGTCATAACGTAGGGGAGTATGCCTCATTTCAGCCGTCGGATGCGTATCAGTCAGTCCCAGGTGAGAATTGTCATGCATCCACGCCTAGCAACAAGACTAGACTCGATCTGGGTGGCAGGAATATCTATGAAGACGATCTCCATCCTTTTGAACCCGGCCTTATTAAACGAAGCAGGAACTTTGTCCTGAAGAGTAGGGCAGCTCTGAAGTGCAATATGTAGCAGAGGAGCTCTGGCTTTTTATGGAATGTCGTACTTTGGCCCTTAGGTTTCTGCTAAGCACTAGGAGTATCTCATGGGCTTCAAACTACAAGGAGTCCGCCCTTGGACTCTTTCCTATTGAAGCAGATTCTTTCTCTCAGACGTGGGTTTTCAAGCCTTGATCCACCTGTCTACGAAGAATTCCTAAGTCTGGAACAGGAACTGCTCTAGTGGAGAGACGAGTTATAGTACTAGCGAATTGAAATCAGCCAATTGCTTTTGTTAGAATATATAAGGGTTGGAGATTAAGGCTTATGTAAGCATACCTTGTATATATACTCCTGCAGCTTGATAGAACTTAGAATCTTTACCTTTAGATTCTGTTATAGTAGCAATACCTAGATTCTAATAACAAAATTAGCTTGATTATTCTTATTAATTGATAAAAACCTCTGTACTTGCTTATTAGTAAAAACGATTATATAACGATTCCCCAAATAAAACCTTATATACTTATACCCCTATTTTTTACCCCTTTTCTACGAAATTTTTTTTCTTATAACCCTTAATATAATATCTAATAAGATCACTAATGTAGAGACTAGAAAATATAGGAATCTCGTAATATAGGTCCTATGATCGGCGCTAGGCCGATAGGAGGATAAATAGGGCTCTATTCTATACTTAGGAATAGCGCGTATTGCTATAGTATATAAATATACCCTTAACTTAGGAATTATTCCTAATACCTTATTACGGATAGCCTAATTATAGTGCTTCCCTCTATTGTTTTTAAGTCTTTCCTAAGGCCTACTCTTGTATGTTTTTCACTTAGATTTTTATTAATAACTTATATAGGGACTGTTTCTTTAAGAATCCGCCTTTATATGCCCTTTGTAATGATTGTAGCGACACAGAACCGCCGAAGTGCGGTGTGACGGCGGAAGCAAGGCATAAGTCGATAAAGTCAGTGAGATCAATGCTGCCTAATCGTATAGAATTCAAAGCTAAAGAGTAAGTACAAAGTAGGAGACTTCCCCTCTTATATGCCCTTCTTGACTTAGGACCTATGGAAGTCGATCTCTACTAACAACTCGCGTTCTATCTACTAAAGGAAAGGTATAGCCAAGAGGCGGCATATCTCTTGTATCAGTCTGTTTCATCTACGTTTATACTACTGTTTCTGTCGCATATGCTCTGACAGTTGTGACAGCAGGAGCAAGGCACAAGTTGATAAAGTCACTGAGATCAAGGCTACCTAATTGTATAGAATTCAAAGCTAAGGAGTGAGTACAAAGTAGGAAACCTCTCTTCTAATATATCCTCCTCGACCTAGGACTTATAGAAGTCGATCTCTACTACTAAGTTATGTTCTATCTACTAAAGGAAAGGTACGACAAAGGTGCGGCATATCTCTTGTATCAGTCTGTTTCGCCTCTGTTTGTACTACTGTTCTGTCATACCTGTTCTGACAGTTCCGTGCTTCTGTTGCGCCGTGACAACAGTCCTGTGCACAGCTGTAAACCGTGATATGCGGGATCAAGTATGGTAGCAAGAAGGAGGTGCAAAGGCATATTCTATAGGTCTAATACGAAAGAAACGAAGAAGTTTGAAAGCCTTTATTAAGAGAGAGCCCTTCCTCCTTATATACATTAGCAAAAAGCTCTTTAGCCTATTTATATGATATTATATAAGAATATCCTTATATACCTTATTAAGATCGATTTAAGGTAACCCTATATTAATCGAGATTGCAAACCTTAAATGCTATACTTTAAGATAATTACAAGTAACCTTAAGGTGCTATTATTATAACGATAGTACCTTAAGGTTATTTATAATTATCTTAAAGTATAGCATTTAAGGTTTGCAATCTCGATTAAGGTAGGGTTACCTCGAATCGATCTTAATAAGGTATATAAGGATATTCTTATATAATATCATATAAATAGGCTAAAGAGCTTTTAGCTGATATATTTAAAGAGGAAGGGCTCTCTCTTAAAGAGGGTTTTCTAACTTCTTCGTTTCTTTCGTATTAGACCTATAGAATACGCCTTTGCACCTCCTTCTCGCTCCCACACTTGATCTTGCATTTTGGCGGTTCTGCGTCTTTACACGATCGCTTCTATTTATTTAAAATCAGCTTAAAACTCAATAAGACTCGACCAACCTACTATAGAAGCTTCAGAGCGCACCCTTTACTGCGTTAAGCAGTATGACCACCTCCTCCTTAAAGGCGCCGCAGGTGTAAGCCGATATAATAGCCTCTTAAAAGGCGAGGAGAGGTCCGCTAGCGCTCTAGCAGCCGTTGCTTAGAACCGTATAACAAACGCAACGCGCACTAAAGGTACTATTAAAGCACTAAAAATCGAGATTGCTAGTACTCCTGCGTACGATGCACCGCATACACGCGTCGTTGCGCTCCGTCGTAGGCTTAGGCACACGGCGGGCAGGTGGGGCGGGGCTCTCAGGCGGCGGCGGCGGCGGCTCGTCGCCTATGGCCGAGTTTTTGAAGACCTTGAGGAGATGCGACACGGCTATACCGTAGAAGGGGACTAGCTTAACGAAAACTGATCGACTGGATGTAGTCGTAGAGCGCGTTGGTGATTACTTACTGTGAGGGATATGTTCCTCGGATTGATAACTACTTCGCAGGCGCTACGGTTGTCTCGTTGTCGTCGCCACTCTCGTCCTCGGTCTCGTCCTCGGTCTCGTCCTCAGTCTCCGTCGTGACGGCCTTCTCTGTCTCCACCGGGTCGTAGATGGCCTTGATCCACGGCGATATGATGATCTTCCCGCTATCGTTGCGGATTACGAACTCACCAGCTAGTTCTAGTGTCATTATGTTGATGGTCTTCGCGATCTGGTCTGAGGTAGACCACTTCCTCTTGGTACCCTTGCATGATGAACACCTCGTCAATCTGATCGTCGTCTTCATGAGGGGTGGGTCGGAGCATCCGTGTTTGTCGATCCACACGGTGTTCTTGGGCGTGTCGATAATGTCGCGCCCTAAGCTCTTGTATTCGTCGTAGGACGTGCACCCGACTCACTTCTCGTTCTTGTTCAGGCAGCAGCCGCACACTGCGAGATTGCCCTGGCACATGTCAGTGGTGTTACTGGGGATATGGTACTTGTTGTTGCAACTGGTGTCTAGTCGATGATGGTGTGGAGTTGTAGAACAGTGGCTTTTGTGTACCTTGTATGTCTCCACCATCGCAGATACGTCCTCCCTGGTGATCATGGTGGTGAATCCCATCCACCTCAGCAACCAGTTGCCGAACCCCGTTCCCACCTTAGGCGACACCGACGAGAGGATCCTGTTCGCCAGTTCGATGGTCCTTCTGGTCCGCACCCGCGGGATGCATGACCACGACAACAAGCGTACCCGTCCTGCACCCTTCGACGGAGGCGTGAAGCACGACGAGATGAACCCGCGCTGGTAGGGAAGAAGTGATCTCAGTTCGATCTGGGGGTTCTCGTCGCTCCCGGAGAAGTCTCCCATGGACACTACCGAGTTGTCGTACATTAACCCCGGGAGGGTGTAGTGGCAATCGATCATCTCGGTCGGCTTGTACAAGTTCCTCCAGAAGTTGCTGTCGCCGCTGTGGTTCGCCGCTTCGATCGAGGCCACGTTGGTGTATGCCATGAGCGGCCCGTTGGTCGAATCGGGGATCGACGATAGGTACATAGGCATACTGGGCAGGTCTACCGGGGACAGGCCGTTCTTGTCCTTGGTTCTGGTGATCCACTTCAATCCCGGCTCGATGACTGAATCGACTCCGATCGATATCTGCGACACGTTGACGTGTGCGTACACAGGCTCGCAGACCTTGATCTTCGGATCATTGTCCTCGTCAATCTTCGACACCATCGTGGCGTGGCCGCAGATCGGGACCTGCATCGACATGGCATACATCTCCCCAGGCGTACTCTCGTTGATGTCAGTCTCGGGAGACTCGTTGGACAGCGGAACAACTCCTCCATCTTGTAGATATGACCTGGCAGTGTACCTGAAGGGGAGCTGGTGTTCTAGATGAATGAAGGTGCCTGCGACGAGTAAGTCCTTCGAATTGAAGATGTGTGTGGCCGCGCAATTATCAAGGAGCGTGCTTAAGGAGAATAGGTGGCGATCGAGCTCCGAGAGGTAGTAGACGTTGAACGACTCTTTAAAAGCATTAAAAGCAGAGGGATCTATGAATGTAAAGATAAGTAAGGTCTTCCTCTTGCTTAAACTGTCCTTTTTCGAGGCTGAAGCCTCATCTCCTTTAAATTTGTCAATTGCTATTACCGCAATATCATTCTCCTTAAGCCATGTCCGGAGATTCCTGAATTGATCTCCCGAATGCAGCGCCACCCTAATTCTTAGGACTTCCTCTCGCGAAGGGAGAACCTTCAATTTATCCTTGCGCCCGTTTATGGCGTATAAAAGCTTCCGATAGTCCTGCGGCTTTCAATAGCGCTTCGTAGAACCTCCACAAGGGCATTTTGGTCTGATTTCCCTTTTGAAGCTTGTGGAACGGCTTCGATAGGTACTCTCTAGAGCCTGGAAAGGGGCTTTAGCGTCTAAGAGAGACTCTCGAGTAGCAAAAACGGCTAGTCCCTTATTGTCGATAGCTCTATTAGATTCAATTCCCGCTAGGGCGCGGCTCAGTTGCATAGGGTCGTGCTTGCACGAGGTTCCTATTTGCTTATTAGTGATGATTTCCTCCTTTAGGCGAGTCGCCTAGCTTAGATTGATCTTTACTATTCTAAGTCTCCTTGCGTATAAGGTACTCCTTCATTAGGATTTCGTACTCGTCCTTAATGTCCTTGAAAGAAGCCTGTGGAGGGGGAGCCTTCGACGGATCTCCCAGAGGAAAGCGGGCGTAAATCTGTTCAGCCGGAGTGGCTGCGTACTCTTCACAGGACCTCGCGTGCGCTACGCGGAGGTTGGCCGTTTCCAGTTCCTTGAGCTCCTGAATGGAGGGAGCTTGAGGCTCTATCTTTAGAATTAACTTGAATAGGAGTCTTGGATCGGCAATAATTGTGATATTATAGAGCTTGGCAAAGAATATGTATTTACTGAACCACTTAACCTAGGAGGCAGAGGTATTAAGGCGAGGCTCGGAGGTGCTTGAAGCGTCAGATATATCGAATAGAGTCTGGAAAAGGTTGGGTTTATAAATATTCGTTGATTAAGGATGAAGGTCCTTTAAGTCGTTATTAAATACTCGAAATGTCGGTCAAGAGCTCAAAGGGCCCTTTAGCCAGTTATATGCGTAGAGAAAGCATCTTATAGTACTTATAGGACTTATAACTATAGTGCGGTCGGCTAGAGGGCCTTTATTAGGTCGCTTAAGAGGCTCGCTCAAGTGGAGGAAGATGATTGATTATATTATTATCTAATGTATATAAGGTTAAGAGACTTCGGAAAGAAAAGGAGGCTCCCCTGACTAATCATAATCACGTGGAGAGTCTCCAGAATAAGTGGAGACTCCACCCATTCTGCACGACTGTTTACTAAAGAGGAAATCAATAAAAGAAGGCCATATAAAAGGAGGAAATCTATAAAAAGACTATATCAAAGAAGGAAACCTATAAGAAGATCATATAAAGAGAGAAAAGCTATGATATAACTAAGTCAGAGGTACTCTTATACTACAACGCACGTTTTTATACTACAGGGCGACTGAACTCCTTACAAGGGAGACGTAGGCGCCATATACTAGAAAGTATATTATAGGAGTTAATAAGGCCTAGACTATTTTAAAAAAAAAATGTATAGGGCGCTTTACTCTGAGTTTATAGAGCTTTGGAGTAGGGGGCGTGTTAGAATATACAAGGATTGGAGATTAAGGCTTATTTATATAAGCATACCTTGTATATATACTCCTGCAGCTCCATAAAACTCAGAATCTATACCTTTAGATTCTGTCAGCTTTTGTATTAAAAAGTAGTTCTATTTTATCTTTCTCCAGCAATCAGACAGCTTTGAAAATTTATCTTGGCTTTGGTGCTTTTTTATTTCTATTAATGGGATGCGAGATTAAGATCTCTTTATATAAACACATATGACATTATTAGTTGATGATCTCCGAAATCACGTCCAGTCTAGCTTCGCTTATCTTATCAGAAAAAGCGGTGTTATGCGACTTACTCATACTTCACTTTATGATTCATTGATGAACCAATATTTAAATCAATCCCAGAATACTCTGATAAACAGCTTTCAGATCTAGGAGAGCATTGATTCGTTATAATGATAATATTTACTTCTGATTTTAAATAAATTTCAAGCGAAATGGATACCTTGTGGTGTAAAAGAGGCGTTTAATTAAATCATTTGGCGGCGACAGATATAATCTCCACCGTTGACTGACGAGTAATAAGGATTGTTGAGCTATATCCAATATTTGAATATGCATCTGGAACCTGATTCAATTGTAAGCTGGCTTCTTTAGATATTCACGGCACTGGTACTACTTCTTGAAAGCTTGAAGCCGCTGCATAACATATACACAGAGGTTCGTTGCAATCATCATCTTTTCAAAAAGGCATTTTCAGAAGCTCAGTGACTACAGAGCAAATAATGTCTTTAATATTCAAATGTTACATTTTATATTACGCGTTTGTATGTACTCGTGGTTAATTAGCAAATACTTTTGCGTGTATCACCGCGGAGTGTTGCATAGAAAAAGCCAGTAATTTTAGATCTGCTGTACATAAGCTCGCTGCCCAAGAAATCACTCCATTCAAACCTTGCTTTTATTTCCAAGATTTAGCTCATATAACCAGTCTATGTTCTGGATTAATGAAACCACAAACAGAAACCGCGAGTCGAGGAGCTTTTTAATGTCATTAAGAGTTAATACCTCTTATTCAATTCAAGACACCTGCAGGGGACTTCCAGAAAACACAGAAGGCTAGACGGACTCTCATCGGAGTCAGAATTGATATCCGAGGTCAGCATTGCGACAAGATAATCGATGTTTTCCAGCTATTTGCATAGAGATTATCGACAATAGCACCTCTGCTCAAAGTGCCAGACCAAATAGCCAGGGTGCACAACGCAACCTCGAGGATCCAGACCTTGCTGTTTTCAAACTTCTTAGAAAAATTCATAATTTGGTGAGACCAGATTTTCAGCAGTGATATGGTAAAGAACCCGAGAGATTTGCTCGACTGAGCGATGAGTATGCAGGGGGGGAATGAGATATGGAACAGCATATCAACAAAGATTATGCTATAGAACGTATGTCTAGAACTACGGGTGGTAATAGTATTATTCTTGGCTATAATTAACGAGTTAATGCTTCCAGCTGACCTAAGAAGGTCTTGAGTATCAAATGAAGCGCGAAGAGAGGTGGAAGCTTTACACGACTACAAATGGAAGCGAATGTCTTGCTACATGATTAGGAAAATTACGAATATCACAGTGAGGCTTGTTCCATAATCATTAAAACGATAATGATGATACTTTTTGTTACAGCACTTGGAGCTCAAAGGTGGCTCTGCTGTTAATCCTCAAATGTTAAAGTCCCAGGTCGGCGGCGGGGCGTTATGCTCAACTTCCGGCAGCCTCCCTTCTAATACTGCTTGCTTGATCCGCACTACTTAGGCAAGGTACCTGAGATAAATAGATCACTTTTCAATCACAGAGCTTCAGCCTCTTCTCACGTGGCTATTCATGTTGGACTGCACTAGCCTGCTTAATTGAATCGCGTTCGATCGCGAATATCCTTAGATTGCATATCTGATGCCTTCCACGAAGATTGAGAGCGCGAACATGTCCAGGAGCTTTAATAAATTGGGCTCGCCATCTAAGTAGACTTCAGTATTCAACACAGGCATATCTGAAGTCAAGATTGCCGATGTACAATACTCGTAGGGACAACATGAACCTCGGATTGCAGAAGAATATGCGAGATGCCACAAAGTATTCTTCCATGAGAAGGGCATCTTTATGGATCGACTTCGGCAGACACAGAGCAACGTGACTCTTGAAGAAGAAGTACGGGCAGATATTCAAAGAGCAGATAAGTTGTACAAAGAGAAACTGGCGCAGCTTCACAAGAAACTTGCCACAGATCATACAAAAAAGGTGAAAGTTGGGTAGAGAGAGCGCGACAAGGATAAACGGGAGCCAGGGAAGCTTCATGGCGAGCCTCGTCTATTGAGACTTGTGAATGAGAAGCTCAAAGTAGAGGCTTTGTCTTTCAGAAATACGGCTACTGCGGCCCTCGCGGCAAGGGCTTCTAGACAAGTAAAACAGAGCTCTATAAGTCGAAATCACAACACTGCAGGCTTTCATTGACAATCGGAAATCATCAATCGAGCTTCTTCAGTATGACCAAAACGAAATCGAGAAACCTCTCGAATTAGCAAGATCCAAATTTTTAGAGAAGAGGCAGGAATATAGAGAGTGTGAAGCTGAATCGACTGGGAGCTGGCTCTCCTGGTGCCGCAAGCCTCTTGATCAAGACACCGCCGCCACACTTTTGAGAGAAGAACTCGAGGCAAGCCAGAACAACGCAAAGATCTAGGAAGATATAATACAGATCTCTTGAAGTCGAAAATTTTGTGTCTTGAAGGTGAAATAGATATGAATGCACCGCTCGTTATGATTAAAATTAGTATTCGCCGGGGTTATATGGTGCTAGTCTTCGAAAATCCGGGTCAAGGACAGTACGGAGAAGTCTCTCGTGGCAATAAACCCTAATTCTGCTCGTGTGAAGAACTACTTAGACAATATCGCTGTGTTCATGACTGGATATTTGTCACCGAATGACGGTGGGGAGTATTCCAGCGCAACCTACGGCATAGATGTCGATATTTATACAAGAATCGAAGATCAGATCATTCAAGCATCGGGGTCGGAACTTGTACAAATGGAAGTCTCAAAGAATTTCATACTCGACTGGGAACACATAGGAGCCCGGAGGCTAATTGACTAAATATTCGATGTTGGTGGCTATCCAAGCTTAGAGTACACCATCGAAGACGCAATAATGTAGGAAATTCGCTGAGTGAATTAGAGGAACTTATGGTAATGCTAAGTGGCTCGCTTTCGCCAATCATAGATTGGTTGTGAAATTCTGAGCATCGAGCTTCAACAAGGATTTGAAACTGAAGATTATTAAATTTTTTCCTTTTGATGTCTGGTGGATATGTTGACTTCTCATTACTCTTTGTAGCCTCTCTATCATGAGTAGTTTCATTGTAGAAGCAAAAGCCAATAATGATCAAGTGCATTTGTTTCTAATCAAATTTTCACAATGTTGTGAAGTTATGTGCTGACTTAAGCCAGCTACTTGGTTTTGGGCTAGAGGGTTCGCTTGATGTAAACAAAGCCGATATGATAGCGCGTCACCTCAACTTCCAACTCGATTGCGAAGCCTCAACAACAAAACCTCGACACCCTGGAAACAACCACGGTGCTCTGCAGCTAGGAGAAGCTCACACTCGTACGGTGGCAGGGTAAGTTGGTATACTCTCCCCTGTCTGCTAGGAAATAAACGCGTTTTCTGAACACTTTAGCATGAGTAGTAGCCTGTCGAGAGTCATACCTACCAGGATGTCTACATACGAAGAAGAGGGAGGTAGCAGCGCGCTACCTGAAGGTGAGACCCTTATCAGATCGCTGTCGAATTGCAATTGATCTTATCTCAGGACTTCAAGAACACGTGCCTCTCAATGAAACATCAACCAAAGAATTAGTACCTGATTCTCAACTCATCAGATCGCTCCAACAGCAGAACGAGAAGCTGCGAAGAGATATTAAGACATCTAATACCCAGCTTTCGCTGATCCGAAGCCAGAAGACGGCTGCCGCAGCTGCGCACAAAATAGAGCTGGAGAAAAGCATTCTGCAGCAGACGAAAATGGCCTCAAGAGCGAAGAAGAACACATACGACTTGATCTCTAACCACGAGGCAGAAATTAAGTCGATGAATAAGCAGCTCGAAGACGCTGGCAAAGAAATCACTGCTGCTAATCTCGCGGTCGAGACCTTGAGCAAAGACCTAAATGTTGAGAAAAGAAAGGTCAAAAACTTGACTGCCTCACTTCTGGCTATTCAACTCCAGGTAGAGAAGGTTGACCAGATCTTCGAAGCTCCGACATTAAACGCCAATGAGGCTGGAAATATGCCCAAGGATCCGCAGTGGTATGGTGAGCGTATGCTTGATTGGGCCAGCAGAATGTGCGAGACAGGACTCCAATACGAGGGATTGATTGAACATGTCCGGGAATATGAAGAATCTTCTGCGCAAGAAAACCAGACAATTCGAGCCAAAAGTTTCCGTCAGTATACATCCTCATTCTATTCAAGATTATTGATACTTCAAGTACAGTGACTGTCTTGAAAACAAATATACTAATGATCTGTATACAGTTGAACAACGTCGATACTTAGAAGACTGTCTTTATGCTATTTTCGGAGTGTTTGAAATCTCCCCGAGCGATACATGTAGACAATATGCGAAGAGAAAAGCAACCGAGACGATCGCAGCACAAATGGCAAAGCATTTCAGCCCAGACGACTTGAAGTCGTTGGTACTTCGCGAGGTTGCGGGAATAGAAGAGGTTGTCGAAGTAAAGACTGCGGTAGCAGCGGGAACCCCAAGAGACCCCGCAGCGACGACTCAACTACAAGATACCCCTTCGAAAGTACAAAATTCCTCAGCGAAAGGACACCTTACAGTGACGTCTACCGAGACTCAAGCAAAAGAAACTCCGAATCTACCACAAGGCACAACCTCAAGATCGCGAAATGTCTCTGCAAAGAACCCCCCAGCGGTAGTAGTCGCAAAATCACAAGCAAGCCAGACTCCTGACCAAGTCAAGGCTACTCCTTCAGAGGTGCAATCGGCATCTTCAGAGACAACTCGCTCAACGACGCCTGCGCAGCCTTCAGCCACCAAGGCCTCAACTCAATCACAGGAGACCCATTCCAAGGAAGATGGCAAATCAAAGACCCCCAGAACTTCTGCTGGCCCGAACCCTAACCAATCAAAGCATACTCCCAACATGGTTACGCTGCGGACTGCTCCAGCTCAAAGTCAAGTAGGCAAGAAATGTGTACATACTCAGGGTTCTCCATCTAGAGGAAATGCTTCGTCGACACCCACAGCAGCCAGAGCCCCTGCAAAAGTAAACGCAGTCAACCATGTAAGTATCTCCGCTGACAGACTTGACACGATCAATACTGCCCTGAATTTGGTGAAAAGAAATGACTACCCCAAATAATCAGGAATAATGGAGCTAGCCTTGCTAACTCTGTTATCTTTCTCAGGATGAGCATCACCGTGCTGCTGAATATGCTGCAAGTTGCATAGCTCATGATTATACGCTAAGCGGCCGAAAGCCTAGTGAGGCTCACGAACTCGTCGCTAGGCACAAATTGGATGGGGAGCTTGTAGAATCATCGGAAATCAGCAAAATGTTGAAAAAAAAGGGTACCGATGAGGCTTGCCGTCTGTTCAAAGAGCTCGTCAAGGCCAAGCTTGAATATCATAACGAGTGTAAGAAGAGCCAGGCCCTGGATGACAAGCTTTCTAAGACTCGGCAAATCTTGAGAGATGCGAACACGAAGTGCCCAAATGATAGTGAGTACTTTTCAGTTTTTCGTCTCAGAACAGTTCCAAAAGAACTGTCCTCCAAAAGCTGCATCGAGACACACTCCCCACGTCCTGACTCAATTCTGGAACCCTGGAACGTCACTGGGAGAGAAAAAGCTGACTTTAACTTCCAGTGCGGTCGCCACACAAGGCGGATTCGAGTTGCCCCAGCTGCGCCCAGCTCATGAAGATGTACGACGAGCTCGAACTGAAAAACCAAAAATTTTTCGGGACAGACACGCATGCATCCGCGATCAACAGAAATCCCGAGGAGAAATGCAAAGGATGCGTTCAGCTTCAAGAGCAGCTCAAGGCGGCCAAGAAGGAGATTTGCGATCTAAAGCCGGCTGTACAGCTCGGTATCCTCGTCCGACTCAATTTCATGGACCGAGTCCGAGCCGCCGTGCAGGGTGTCGAGCGCAGCGAGTTCGCCCGCCGCGAGATGCTCAGAGCCATTACCGCCAATGGCATCCTCGACGATTGGGTCCTTGACCGCATCAACACGGAGGAGTACAAGGAGGATCGCCCGATGCGTGACTTGGCGGGTATGTTTGTGCACATCTATGGCTGTGGCCCGGGAGGCGAGTACGCGTCGCTGCCAGAGATGGTGCGGGCGACTATCGAGTGCCGGGCGAATGTCTTGTTCGCAGAGGATCTTCCGGAGACTTCCGAAGTCGACGTTCTCCGCGCCGCCCACGAGAAGCTGTGCCAGAAGCTGATGTCCAGATACTCGAAGTTCTTGGCCGGCAAGACCCCTCTGTTCGAGGCTAACCCCAACCATTGGTTCCTGCTGGATAGATTGGAGTGGCTGACCGACGAGATATTGGAGTTTGAAGAGGCGACTAGCTGGGAGACATTCGTGCAGTTCATGGTATGTTCGCTCGAATAATGACCGCACGGACGATGCTAACATGTTTTGTAGGAGAAAGACGGCATGAACCCTAAAGTTGACATCCCATTGAACCGAAGAGCGGAGAAGGAGAATACTGAATTCGGTTTCGTTGTTGAATTAGATCAACGCAAGTCTAAGCCCTTGTCAGACGTGGCGCACACTTGATTAAGCGGATGGGTTGATCTGGTACAAATGATTCACATGGCAACTTGCCCTTGTGAGCGAGAAAAATGCCATCCTGGACACCTCTGCTGGGTAAGTACTTGGAAAGTGTAGATTAGTAGCAATGTACAATATCTATTTCCACCTGCTGCACATTGTTAACATTAACATGGTGTTTGTAAAGGGGCTCGGTAAAGCGTGCCAAGCTCACACCGACTTGATGAACTCACGTCGCGATTCTTCACAACACCAAGCACCACCAACGGAGACCAGCGCTCTCTAATAGCTCTGGCTGTGCAATACATTAGAGATACAGAGGAGAGAAGACGGTTCCTGGGAATGCGAATTCTATCATGTCAGCGGCATCTCAGGCGGCGTTCTCGAAACCCGAACACAACAAGTACGTGACTGAACGACACAGGGTTGGGAGCAGCAACGCAGCGAACACGTCCTACTGAAATTTATACTTACACCTCTCCGTACTGACTATTACTATTCTTCGCGGAATCCAGTGATACGAAGCAAGGATGGAGGATTTTCCGTGCCAGGTCTATAGGATGGCCGGTAGCGAGTGTGATAACGTAGATAATGGCACCAGTTCCCACAACGGAGAGAATCCGGGAACAATCCGGGAGCAGAGATCGCAGGTTAAGTTTTTGGTTGGCGAAATCCCAAGACTCAGATGTTGTGATTTACGAAAAGGCGTAGTATTCCGAGTGTTCATCTATCGCCTTAACATTCTGGCTCTGGAATCAAATCATCTCGGTACCCAGTGATGTATTGAGAGAAGCTCTAGGTCTGGGCGAGCTTAGATATGCCAGTGCCGAGTGTCCAAGCGGGCGTTTGCTGATACTTGAGGCAGTTGAGGGCCTTGGGTATGTCGTAGAGCTTCAGTCTCCAAAATCCACTGGAGAGTTGGATAGAGGCAGGTTTCTCATGCTGTGCCCGCGTGCGTCTTGGTGAACGCGCCCGTACCGCTGTACTGGAAGCGGATAGGTGCACCGGGAGTTTAAAAGGCTATTGGAACGGTAAGATTCAGTATCTGAATATCTGATGAGCTTAGGGACTAGTACACAATATCCATGCATTCAAGCAACCCTCTGAAAACAGTCACGCATTACAAGTGAAATTCGACGTCGAAAACTAAGACGAGACGCCCCACTGGATCGCACACCGAGGTTCCTTTTGGCTGTGAAGACAAAAGCCTGGCTGGTGTTAGAGTCAGGTGTTATTGACTCGCTGCGCGTAAGGTAATGCACGTGGCAAGTCACCTGCTCCCGAGAACCGTTTACCTATATCCGAGAACTGAAGCGGCAGAGTAGAAGGCTACCACCGTAACTTCCCCTTCTTGGCCAATCTCGCCTCTCAGGCTCATCATTACACGCGACTGTCGTTCCTGCGGGGGGCACAAAAAATTGCTGGAACCGTTGGACGGCCAGCGAGCAATAACACGGACTGAGTTGAGCAGTCTTGGGCAACTACGCGCCACAGGACAATCGCCTGAACCTCGAGGCTCGTAAATCCGACACACACCATGATGCCCCTTACATGGAACCCAGCGATCTGGTGCCTGTTAGGAATGCCCTGACCCGATTGGGGTATGTTGAAGAAACCGCATTACAGCCGAGCACAAGTTTCCGGGCAGTCATGCTGAGACTAGAGTACCAACTTCAAGAGCTCAAGACAGATATCGCCGAGGTGGCTGAGAAAAGCGATGCTTTGGCTGCCAACGACAACCTTCTGAGAGAGATCGAAGCATTACTCTGACAAATGAAAAAAAAAAGGAAGAGCAATACCAGAAGAAAATCTTCCCCTGAGCGAGGAAAACGAGGAATGGCTGGAGGATGTCAAGAGTCTTGAACAAGCGAATCAGTTACTGAGAGCGAAGAACGAGGATTTGGAAGAGCAGGTCAAGCACATTAGAGCGAATTTTGACACCCGAACCGTTATGGCGAAGAGACTGCATGCAGAGAACGAAGACAATTTTGCTGAGATGCTGTACCTTCAAGGTGTCGAGTAAATTTTTATTCTCGAGCTCCAGAAGAATACTACCAAAGACGAGGTTATCCAGAAGTTAAAGGGGGGGATAATAAGCCACGAAGCTGAGATGACCCGATTGAGTGGCATCGAGAACAATCTCAGACTAGAACACAGCAGAGTGATGAGCTAATTAGAGACATCGAAGAGTTGAGAGCACAAAAACCCCAACTTAAGATCAGGTTCTCGACAATGGAGGAAGATAGCAAGACAAAACCGTGCCAAGGTCGAAAACTCCGACGAAGTGAAGCATAACTATGTCCTTGATCAAAGAGTCGAAGAGCTTCTTGGCCTGTCCGAAGTGATGGAAGCCCGCTACAAAATTGCGACAGACCAAACTATAGAGCTGAAAACCGAAATTTACAATCTCAAGAGACAAATCCAAGCAGCACGTACCGCAGCACAGTCCCCAGAGGTTGACAACAAGATTGCTTACGAGATGAGTAATCTCAAGGCCCAGATCCGCGACCTACAAAGCGCCCAAGCCATCAATCAGTACTTCACATACATTGGTGCACTAGGGCGCAAGATCTTCGTGCTGGTCGGCGGCGGAGCCCTGGATAACACTGACGCCAGTCTCGAGGGACAGCCCTACAGAATCACCAAAGAACCCATTGTCGTAGCTGATGAAGCTCTCTTCAAGATGGGCATCCTTTCTGAAGAAACCGACGGCTCTATTTTCAGGGAGCGATACGGCTCACCTTATCTGCCAGCTCTGGACTATGCTGCGTACACTCGCTTCTACGAGATCAAGGATTTGAAGGCTCGATTGAATGCCTGGCTTGCTCCGGAGTACCCGGGGACAAGGGGCGAGAAGTGAGCGAAGCGGGAACTGGTAATAAGCCAGCTGCAGAAGATCTGGGGAGCGGGTAAAGCGAGGGGGAATAAAGTTTGAGAAGAGTGGGATTATGGCTTTGAAGATTTTGGAGTTTAGGAAGTTGAGTGTTGAGTTAATTGAGCTTGCGGGTGGCGGTAATGTCCATGAGTAACAGTTGTGAACACTCTGGGAGGGAATGATCTCTGGTAAGAATTTGATTATTTTTGAAGGGTCTGATTCGTATGGCGACATGACGATCCTGACAGATCCAAGAGAGTACATAATGTAGGGGCGGGACCAACTGATTCTGTTACAATATAAATATGCCAGTCGAATGCGTCTTCCAGGGTTGATAATGATCGCTGGGCAAATTCTCTGCGGGTGGTAGGATGTTTTTGTCCGGAGTTGGCATTGCGTTGAAAAATATGAAGTATATGCCACAGGGGAAAATTAGAGAGGATCCCGGCTGATAAATCTCAAAGTGTTGAAACAGACCTCGAGGATATAATGGCTATGGTCGTTGTTGTCCTGAGAAGACTTTGTTCGATTTCGGTTTCGATTTCGGTTCGGGTCAGGCCACCCGGAAGGAAGCGCGACAACTTGACTCACCCCGGCAGGCTCTTCGACGCCCAATTGAATCCGTTCGGAGGTAGCTGCGAGCAGCTCAATTGCATGTTGACGTCAGAAAACTGCTTATTAAAATAACTACCACAACTCCACTCATTATCCAGAGATTGTTCTGGAAACTGTAGTGAGAGGTAACAGCCACCCACCTCCGAACCGCTACCGTTCAACATAACTCGAACCACACGTCCATTACCCCGACACCTTACGCAGCGATGGACGAACACCCCCTCCACGGAGCTTGCTTCTGCGGCCGAAATAGATACACAGTTTGCATCCCACAAGACGCGACCGAGAAACCACGAGTCTTCTTCGACAACAGCTATGGCCACCGTAACCCTACCTTTGCCTTTCCTCTTCCTTACATCCCCCCTCCCCCATTCTCACTAAACTGAAACTCTCCGGGTAGGCCGATCTCAAGCTACCCCTCTCTCCGCCTGGCTGAGAGTCCCTCTCGCCTGGTACCAGTCCACCACGTACGCCTTCCGCGAAGACGAGTCTCACGCCTCCATCCGCCGCTCATACACATCTCCTAACGAGCAGAGCAGTAAGCGCCATTTCTGCGGGTTCTGCGGCACCCCGCTGTCCTTCTGGAGTGAGAGAACACCGGGGGATGCTACGTACATCTCGCTCACGCTGGGATCGCTGGTGGGCTCTAATTTGAGGGATCTGGAAGACTTAGGACTCTTGCCGCAGGAGGCGGTAGAGGATGTGGCTACGTCATTTGTGGGACGTGGTACCTCGAAGAGCAATATTAATGGAGGCGAGGGATTGCCGTGGTTTGAGACGATGGTTAAGGGCAGTAGGCTCGGGAATGTGCAGACGAGTTGGGGAGAGACACAGAGTGAAAATGGACGCTATAAGGTCGAGTGGGAGATTGTTGAATGGACAGATGACGGGGCCGAGGTGGACTTGTCGCCAGTGAAGAGGAAGCTTGGGGAGATTGAGGAGGATGAGACAATGACCTGAGAGCTTGCTTGGAGGGTTACCTGTTACTGGGAGTCTGGTTGTGGTCACGGGGCTATAAATGGAGCTGCGTACCTCATGATGCCACGGAACCTGGGTCAACGGGCAACAAAATAACGGTCATTTGCTGGACTTGCAAATAATTACGAGATATCTGGCAGGCCTCGAATGGCCATCACAATACACAGCGTTGCTTTCTACACGACTTTTTCTTCGGTGGGAGGATTGATATTGGCTCAGGAGATAGACAAGGGCTGCGAGCGATATCTTAGACCAATGGAGTACCGCGACGGCAACATACTAAGACACTCTCTCTGCAATCCCCAGATCACACTACAAACTGAATGCTAACAGCATTCAGAGCCTCAAACCTCATTTTCCTACCGAGTTTCTTTTTACAGCCAGTACTACGACGGGTCCCCACGTGAGCTAGTAGAACTGCTCACACCCGATGTTCTCCCCGCGGAGCCAAGTGCTTCGGACTTCAGGCCCGAGATAGCGTCTCCAGACCCCATTCCCGCCCCCATGATTAACACAACCCCCGCCAGCAGCCCCGCAAACCGATCAGTGGGGCAAGACGTGCGGAGCTTCGTGAACTCGCTGGATGAGAGGAACGACTATGACCCGGCCTTTACGGCCCGAAACATGCTTTGGTTTGGTTTCCCATGGACCTGTCGCTAGTTTATCTCGGGACGCAACGACATCCCACTTAGTTCTCAGCATCCATCCTATATACTATATAGAGCCCTGCGAACTGCCCTTTAATTTGCTTTGTTGTTTATCTTCTCGGTTTACGTTATATCATCTCCTGCCTTGAAACACTTGCTAAGGACAGCAACAATTGCCAAGCACAAAGTCCGGAATATCCAAGCTGACGGCAGGAAACATTGCCATTATGTCTATCCCGAAAGAATTTCTCTGGGGATTTGCACCGGTTCGTAAGTAATCCTCTCCTCTCCCCTTTTCTCTCAAACGCACCAGAGCTAAAATCCTTGGAGCGAACAGATTGAAGGCGCCCCCAAAGCAGACGGCCGCGGCCCCTCCATCTGGGACACTTGTTATGATATCCCAGGCAAGATTGCCGACGAGTCCGACGGGTCTATAGCCTGCGACAGCTACAACCATACGCACGAGGATATCGTGCTTCTAAAAGAGACAGGCGCGAAAGCCTACTGCTTCTCCAACGCCTGGCCTCGCATCATCCCGCTGGGAGGACGCAACGACCAGATCAATTTCCACCGGTATAGTTTTCTACAAGGTATCCGTGGATGACTTGCTGGCGGAGGGCATGGTCCCCTTCGTCACGCTGTTCCATTGGGACCTGCCCGATGCGCTGGACAAGCGATATGGGGGCTTAAACAAAAAATTCGTGGCTGATTATGCGCACTACGCTGGCATTCTTTTTGAGGCCATGCCTAGAGTAAAGCATTGGAGTACGATCAATGAGCCTTGGTGCAGTTCGATCCTCCGTTATAAACATGGACAGTTCGCTCCGGGTCATACTACTTATAGGACAAAGTCTTCCATGGGTGATAGCAGCAGGGAGTGCTGGCAAATCGGCCACAATCTCCTGCTTGCTCACGGAACCGTCGTCAAGATCTACAGAGAAGAGACCATGCTCAAGAAGGGCGGTGAAATCGGCATCACCTTGAACGGTCAGTACCCCAGCTACCCTCCTCATCGAAAACGAAGATATACTAAGCGAGAGCCTTAGGTGACAGCGCTTATCCCTGGGACCCCAACGACTCACACGATATCGAATCCGCCGAGCACAAACTCGAGTTTAGCATCCCTGGTTCGCAGACCCCATCTACAAAGGCCACTACCCCGCGTCCATGAAAGCGCAACTCGGGGATCGGCTCCACTCCTGGATACCCGAGGAGATCGCGCTAGTGCAGGGCTCCAACAGATTCTACGGCATAAACCACTACACAGCCAACTACATGCATAAGACGACGCCAGCCGAGGCCGACGACTTCCTTGGCAACGTCGACACGCTGTTCGAGAGCGAGGCCGGCCAGAGCATCGGTCCGGAGACGCAGTCATTCTGGCTGCGGCCCAACCTGCAAGGCTGACGAAGCCTGCTTGTATGGATCAGCAAGCGCTACGACTTCCCCAAGATGTACTGCACGGAGAACGGCACGAGCCTCAAGGGCGAGAACGAAATGCTGCGCAAGCAGATCCTTGACGACGAGTGCCGCGCAGAGTACTTCCGCGGCTACATCAATGCCATGGCCAGGAATATCAGCTAGGATAGCCTGAATATGAAAGGCTACCTAACCTGTAGTCTGATGGATAACTTTGAGTGGGCCGAGGTCTATGAGGCCCGGTTCAGCGTCGCGTTTGTGGATTATGAGGGTGGCCAGAAGAGATACCTGAAGAAGAGCGCAAAGATCATTGGGCCGCTCTTTGAGAGTTTGATCTAGAAAGATCAGGGAGATGCTGCGGCAACCAGTAAAGAGCAGGAAAATGGAGAGTTTGGTGCATGAAGATGTTGGTTTGGGTATAACACAGCCTCGATCTTTATGGAGTGTGTTTCTGTCTTGTGGCCCTCAGCCAGTACGTGCACACCTGCGTCCCAGGACCCAAAGCCGAATTACTATTCGCAGGAACTGTACAAGACTCTCTTATCGCTCAATGGTCCCCAGCACGATAGCTTCCTCTCCGCCAGCATAAGCCGCATGCTTGTTCTTCTTCGCGCCATTCTTCGGCGCCCGCTTCTTCGCCGTACTGCCATGCGAAAAACTACCCCCATTCTCCTTAGCAGATTCTCTGCCAGTGCTAGGCGCATCCTCGTCATCTGACATCGTAGCCAACAGCCTTTTTGCCTGGCTAATCGCCTCCGGCTCAGCGCCAGCGCCCGCCGTGCCCCGGATAGCGGCCTTCTTCTGCCTCGTGATTTCGGCTTCGGCCTCCTCTAGTTTCTTCACCGCTTCGAGCTGTTCTTGATCGTACTTCCGATTTCCAGCTTCAATGTCAGCGAGTTCTTCAAGCTGCATGTCAGACAGCTTCTCGAAGTTCTTCAGGTCGATGTGCTTCTTGGGGCCGACCATTGTCCGATTGATCTTTTCCGCGTTAACGCGCTCCTCCTTGTTGAACTTGAGCTTTATCTGGCGGCGGCTGCGGTGCGGGAACAGCTTGGCGATCATTTCGAAGTCGGTGCCGAATTGGGCGAGACCCTCATAGAAACGGGAGGTGGCTGCCTGGTCCCAGAGGAGGGCTCGTTCGCGTTTCATGTAGGTGCCTGACGTGATAACGGTGGTAAAGTCGTTTTCTGTAATTTCCTCCATATCTGCTTGCACTAGGCGAGCACGAGCTTGTCGGTCGATCTGAAGAGAGCTTTCGTCCACAACGAGGTTTCCGTTGACGATGCGCATTTGGGGCCCGGATCCCAACACCACAGGAGGGTCACCATTCTCAGCCACTTGGTCTGCTACAGCGGACGGCGCTGGTTCAGCTGTTTCTGTTTCTGATGGTCGTGCTAGGGCATCGATCTGATCAGCCAGTTCTGGATTGTTCCTCTTCATCTTTAGTTTCGTATTCTCTAGCCTCTTATCTATGACTCGCTGTTTGATAACATTGTGCATACTGAACTTCTTGCCGATGCGTAGATCTTTGCATAGATCCGTCATGGTCAGAGTGGACTGATCGATCTCTTCTTCCGAAGCACCTTCCGGGGTCTCGGCACGTTGTTTCCGACCTTTGGCTGCTGGTGTACCATTCTTCTTATTCTTGCGTGCTTTCTTGACCCCAGCTACGCAGCGAGGTCGGTTCAATTGTATGTCCAAAGTCGTCCTTGTGTCATCGCCATCTTCTTGTGGTTGGACTTTCTTTCTCTTCATGTATTTCCTCTTTGGCTTTTCCGTCCCAATTTCGGCCGCAGAAGCGGTTTCATCAGCCGCGGTATCCCCAGATGTAACGTCAGGATTTAATGCTCCTATAGGCACGATTTCTGATGCCTCATTAACCTCTCCGGGTCGTGACAAGGTAGCATAATGCCCCACTAGTTCAATACCAGTCGCCCGAGCCCCTGCACGACCCATATTCGGAGGACCATCTTGATTCTCCTCTACAAGACGGGCAATATTTTCGGGTGATGGGTATCGCTGCACCGTTGTCCCTGGAGGTCTTTTGATAGTTGATGTATCTGGTCGAATAGGCTCCACCACGCTGGTTTCAGAGATTTCAAGTGTAGGCGTGTTTACTGAAGGATTTTGAGGCTCGATTCGTATCGCTTGAGTAGGGGCGGCGACAGTCGTTGGTAGGGATGTTCTGGCGACGAAAGAATCTGCAATTTGCTCCTGTTGGAGTTCTTGCGTGTGAGCAATCGCTGCTTCTAATTCTGCATTCGGCTTATCGCGTGTCCTAGGTTCTGGAGACGGTCGTCTTGCAGGGGACTGAGGAGATTCTGCAGCATCCTGTAGCTTTGGAGGGACGATTCTTTGGTGGGCCGTTAATTTGGCGGACGACGGTATCGTCGAAGCAAGTTCTGGCAATAGCTCTATGGTAAAGTCCCTTTCTTCAGTAGGGGTCTCAATTATTGACCCGTTTCGTCCCGCGGATACAGGGCGCTCCTCTATAGGTATAGGAATTCGTTTCGCTGGGGGCAGCGCAACAACATCCCCTCTTTCTTTCCTCTTCAATTGCGGCCGAACCGTAGTATCTTCAATTTGAGCCACCGCCACCGCCAATCCCGATTGTATGGACGGTGTTGATGTGACAGGCGCATCACTCGCATCGATTTGTTCGCAGGCAGGGTCTTGCTGCGAGGCCGAGGGCGCATTCTGTTGCGATAAGTGAGATGGCTCAGGGGGTTGAGATACATTTGGGCGCGTTGATGCAGTACCGGAAGGATTTCGCGTCACCTTTTTCGGAGCAAACTTTTTACTTCTTCCCTTCAACATGTTTGCGATCAAATATTTGTCATCGGGCGAAGGAACCGTCAAGGGGTTTACAGTCGAGAAGGCGGGGAGTCGATACTTTGATTGCGAGACCGCGCTAGTACTGCGCTACTACGTATGGAGCTAGTCTATATTGGCTTCGTCAAGGTTTCTCTTCAGGTTCAAGCAACCTCTCTCTTCCAACCTCACCGACCTCCTCGATCGCACTACGACTTCCCGACTGGCTGCATTCGCCGCAGTAGGTCTCCCTACAAAACTTCTTACGGCTGCCATCTTCGCGTGCCAGCCGGCCCGCTGTGTCTGAATGCCCGCCTCAATCTCCCGTCAACAGTCCCCATCTCTGATCAAGATCAAGATGGAGGACAGGAAGAGATCCGCCGGTGATGATCTTGCTCCACCAACAAAGAGACAGGCCGTCAATGGCAAAGCATCTGTAGACGCCGACATGCCCTGGGCTAGCGATCTCGAGGTAAGCTGCCATCATCATGATCCCAACTCCCTTTTCGTCAACACGGCTCCCTCCCCGAATCAATGCCTTACACCTGTACCGGAATCTAGCTCTTCGCTCATCATTTCTCTGGTGATATACGATCTATATGGCTGGTGCTAATGCGCAGCTTGCTGTCCAGCATGTTGCTTAGCTAGCAGGCCTCCTTGTCCCACAGCATCGTACAACACCTTCTATCCGTACCTTCCTACACACAGGCTTCTATCTCGAAGAGACCCATACCGCAGGCTGGGATTCGCTGCTGACACGTGTCGCGTTATAGAACTATCAAAAGGATGCAATTCTACGGCAAATGCAGGAGTACAAGAGAGAGAAGATCGCATTAGAATCACAGCTGAGAGACATCCGAAAACGATCCATCGACCATGATGATCACCTCCGGGTTGTTGATACTTGGTGGTCGCAGGTAATATTGTCTGGGACACGTGTCTGGCGCATATACTAATGCGTGATAGTTGCTGGATGAGGTCAAGCTTTTGGCGCAGGATGAGATCCCAGAAGTTGACAACGATGGTCAGCTTTTCTACGCTACGCTGAGCCCCCCTGCTTACTAAGTTTTAGCAACCTTCCCGACGGCGTTACATTTCAAGGGTAGCGAGGATTTCCAAGGTCATCTTGCATCCAAAGCGAAGGAAATCAAGTCTAAACTTCAAATAATTTTCACAAGATTAGCCGCTTCCCGTGGAGAACAATCGCCAGAGGTCGAGGATCTGCAATCAAAACTTAGCAAGTTATTGGCCGGCCAGAAAGAATTTGTGGTCAAGCTAGACAGACTTCGTAAAGAGAGAGATGAGCTGAAAGAACGCTTAGAAACCGCATCGCTGCGATACATCAAAGCCGAGAAGAAATATGACCGAGCCAAGAGCACAGCAGTGGCGAAATTGGAGCAGCAGGCTATCAATGGATCCGGAAACAGTGCTGGTAGTGGTATCGGAAACGTCAAGAATGGGGACGTCGAGATGACTAATGGAATTACTGAGAGCAGCGAGAATTCTCAGATGGCGTATAAAGAGGCAGCTTCTATTGTTGAGAAACAAAAAGAGCAAATCGAAGCCATCAATGCTGAAAATAAAACTCTAACTGAGCAACTCACTGCGGCGACCACTCGGCTGTCAAATTTGACTGAAGATGACTATTCACGTACCGAACTCTTCAAGCAGATCCGAAATCAGCATGAAGATGTCATTCGACGAATAAATCACCTGGAGGCTACAAACATTCAATTACGGGAGGATGCTGAAAAATACCAAGCTGAAAGAACAGCATATCGCGTCCAAGTCGAAGGAGAGTCTGAAATCTTGACCAGCGATCTGGAGAATCAGCTCCAGAGAGTGGAGACTGATTTGACCAGAATCAGAGCAACTAGAGACGAATTACTTGCAGATCAATCCATACGAAAATCGAGCCAAGATCACGACCGTCCCTCCAGCAATCATTTCAAAGAGCTCCTTGCCGGAAAAGATGAACGACTCGCGGCTCTTGAATCCGAGATTGAGCGTCTAAAGGCCTCTGTGAACGAGCAATCTTGCGAATTAACGCCACGGCCAGAAATCGATTCCTTGGATTTGGAGCAACTGCGAAGAAAGTACGAAACTCTGGAACAACAATTTGAAGCAATTAATAAGGAATTACCGGCCATGCAAAACGCTTACACGCGAGTACAGGCCCTCTCGACTAAAAAGGTCATCGACCTTGCAGTTTTGGAGGAAAAAGTCCAGGTTCTTTCGGCAGAGAAGGCCAAGGCAGACCAGAAGTACTTCGCCGCCAGAAAGGACATGGACACACGAATACAGGAGGTTAGAGCTCTGAAGACGCAAAATGCAAAAAGCTCCGAGATCATCACACAGCTGAAGGACGTCGAAACCGCCAACCGGACACTACTCAGCAATCTCGAAAAGCAGCTGAGTGATGTAAAGCAGTCCAACACCTCCACAATGGCTGAAAACAAGAAGATGGAGTCATCCAGCCGTGAAGCTACGAGCAAAGCCGACGCCTTGGGCAAACAAGTTGCAGAGCTAACCAACTTGCTAAAGTCCAAAGATGCCAGCAACTTGAATAGCAAGCATCGACTCCAAGTTGCCGAATTGGATTTGGAGAAGCTTCAAGTCAAGTATGATCAAGCCCAGAAGGACCGGGATCATTGGAAGAACAAGAGTCTAAGCAACCAATCTGGGGAGGAAGAGATGCTTAGGGTGGGTTTTCTTCGTTTTGTGTCGGCTAGTACTAATATCTCTAGACGCTTGCTCTTTGCACCATTTGTCGAAAAGATTTCAAGAACACAGCAATCCGTACTTGTGGTCACACATTCTGCAACAATTGCGTGGCTGATCGTTTGGCTAACCGGATGCGCAAATGCCCGAATTGCTCAAATCCTTTTGACAAATCGGACGTCATGGCAATTCACCTTTAAGTTTTTCTCAGCCTTGCCATATCGAGTTTTGGGTATGGATTTTAGCGTTGGCTTTTCTTTGAGACCGACGAGGTCGTTGTACGATTGTACAAGATGCACACGGGCTGAGTGTTTATGCTTTTCGCATTGCTCTCAAGATGATTCTCTTCTGCCCTGTACATCAATTTCTTTTACGTCAACGCACCGCCAAGGTGTCACCATATGATTGATCCATGGGGGAATCGCCAGATGTCGGGCGCTGCAATTCTACTTTAGATATACCAACGAACGACTGTCGAGTAATCCCCATGCCTATTTTGCTGCCTATCTTCTTGATGTTGAGCCAAACCCAGTGCTCTCATGTCTAGACGAGCTTGAGCCCGAATCGGTCCTTGAAGGGCTACCCCAGCTATTGCTTCTGGCGTTGTTGCCCAAAAACCATGAGTTGCCCCCCGTCGGCGCTTCCTGCTGTCTGTTCCCTCTATTTCCCGCGAGATATGCTCCTGCAGCACCAGCTGCAGCACCGGACCAGAATCCGGGTCTCCAGCTCTCTTGCTGTCGCGTCGAGCCATATCGCTTGCTAGAATACGGAGGAGGGGGATCAAAAGGATCACCGCCGCCGCGACCACCACCACCACCACCACCCCATCCTCCCCACCCTCCACCCGCAGCTCGAGGAGGTCTAGGAAGTCCAGCCGCTGGCAGCGCATTCCAAGCCGAGTACACGATCCAACCCAAGACGCCCAAAAATATAAATCCAAAAAGCGCCGCTCCAAATTGACTCCCCTCTCCTTCGCTGCCTCCCCCAAAATATCCTCCTTTGCCATACTTCTCCTCACCCTTGTCAGTCAACAGCAGCCTATATTCCACTCCACAGCTGCCCTTTAACACATAAGGATCGTCTTTACTCGCATAACCCTCACACACCACTTCCGTACTGCCGAGCTTGAAGTCATCTGGGATTTCGGCTGTACAGCTCCATTCTATATCCTCTTCGTTGTACGATGCGCCTTGGTTCGTGCAGCGCATGCGCTCAACCTTGTAGTGTTTGCAGGCTGGACCGGTACATTTCAGCTGCGGCACGGCGTCGACCCTGCGATGCGAGGTGAGGGCGTTGGACCGTAGGGTAAGGGTCTTAACTTGCGATAGGAGGATGGCGTTTTTGGGTACCTTGGCTCCATGTGTGGAGGGGGCGAGGGTGAGGAGGGCGAACAGCGCGGGCAAGAGCGATA
This sequence comes from Diplocarpon mali, assembly GCA_024741835.1. NCBI lineage: Eukaryota > Fungi > Ascomycota > Leotiomycetes > Helotiales > Drepanopezizaceae > Diplocarpon > Diplocarpon mali. The sequence goes on from JAENRP010000016.1 coordinate 125,376, forward strand.
TGTGCATCGTTTCCCTTATTTCTGGTGTTGAGAAACAGAAACAGTTCTATAGTACCAAATATGCGAGTGATGGTTTTGTATGGATGGACGAAAAGGACAGATTACTGGGAGGAGTCGGACACTGTTGTATTGTCGTCGTCGTCACTGCTGCCTTTGTTCAGGCTATGGACTCCAACTGCTGGCGAGAGATTTGTCAAGAATCTGGCCCGAAAACAGAAAAGAGCTATAGATTTTCTCGGAGGCCCAATGATATATTTCGGACAAAAATGAATCTCTGTACTTATGATGGATTGTTACTAGAAGATGAAGGCGAGTTTCCAAGCTTCAGCCTCGCCTCCCTCACCGCATTACAAGGGTAGCAATACTGCCTAGGTTCATTGCCACTAGCAGACATCAGGGATGCTCCAACTTTCCTGGCTACACGTCTCAAGCTCTACGACCACCATGCGCCAGCGGGTCACCTTCCTTCAGGAGCCGATTGACTCGATTGATCCTAGCAAACTTACTGTAACTGCTGATTCAATCTCAACTCCGGAGCTCTTAGCCGCGCGAGAAGAGCGGGTTACGTTTGGGCTCGATGAGTTGCCGCAAGAGCTGTATAGGGTGCTGAAGGCAAGCCATGAGTTGCATATTAGGTGGGTTGAAGAGGGGGTTTTTGAGACGAGGGCGCCGCTTGTTGCGAGACTGAGCCCGGGGCTACATGCTTTCTATACACCGTTGAGGAACAATGAGACTTCGTATGTTCACTCGCTCCGGAGGACGGGTAAGGCTGATTTAACAGGGAACTACTATGTCCGCTTTTAAAAAAAATGTTTGGGGCATTGGACTGTATATCCCCCGAGGTAGTGTTCCCCCGTCATGTAGAGGACGTACAACTAACTAGAGACAGAAGTCCTTCACAGCCCTTCCCAGAGATCGTTTTTCCCATTCCGCTGCCTCGCAATACTACTCTCCCCTTCCCACGCTCCTCGACTTTACATCCTACCTAACGCACAAATTATGCCCCTCCCGCTCTGCGACCAGCGATTTCTCCTGCATCTCTCGAGTACAAGCTCTCCTATCTGCCTCGACCCTCGACTTGGACTTCGACACCATCTCGCACGTCGTAACACTAAGCGTCTTCTTCGCGCCCAAAACACAAGCTTTGTCGCTCTCGAAACCCTCTTCGTTCTCACCCTCCCGCATGGAAGTCGGCATACTGTCCGTCGAAAAAGCGCTGGAGACGGAAGAGCTATCTCTAGGCGGTTTCCTGACCGTGCTGGGCGAATCGACAAAGCCAGCCCCGACGCTGTTCTCATTTCCAGCTCGGCACCACCCACTCCCGTCCTCTCAAACCTTCGTGTCGGAATTCGTGCAGCCGACGGGTCTACACCCCACGCTCCAGCTGAATATCACTTCCTCCACGCCGCCACTAGACGATAGAGCCTGCTCTCTGCATGCACACCTCACGCTACCGAGAGCCATATTCCTAGACAGATACCAACTCTCCGACCCTCTCTTCCTGGCCTCAAAGAATCTTTCCAAGCTGCACTACGTGACCACACCCGTCGACCTCGAAGCCCCCGCCTACGCACTCACCGCATGGGGCTCTTCTGTCCTCCTAGAGCTCTCCCCCCCTCCCCAGTCTCCCTCTTCAACCTCATCTCCAACAGGAACAGAACAATGGACATCCCATATCCCACTCCATCTCCGCTACCTCGCGCCCGCGTCCAATTCCTCCGGGCAATCGCAGCTGGAATTCCCCTATCCAGTCCTCTTCTGGGCCTGCACCGCCGGCGAGGGCACTAAATTCCCCATAAACCCTTTCGATCGCGTAAATCTGGGTTATGATGGCTTGTTCGGGCCGCGGACGTTGTTTTTCCACTTATCACCTTCTGCTCTTCCTTCTGGAGATGGGAGATTGGTGAGCAGACTTAGCGTGCCCGTGCTGGATCTGGATCAGAGCAGTTATGTAGAGGGCGCGACGGCTGCCGGGGTACTGCTGGGCTTTGCGTGGGTGTGTTGGTGTCTGGTCAAGGTGTGGAAGGATACCGGGTATGGGTCAGGGGTGGATATGAAGGCTGCTAGCAGAGATCAGAAGATGAAATAGGGGCTCGCTTAACGAGAACGACACGCGCGTCTCGAAATTTTTTAGAAGTCGCGATCACTTGTTTACGGCAAGCTCGCTTGTGATGTTCGGCGTACAGAGGTGGAAGTGAAGAATCTGCATTCTACACTGGCGCAAATATGCCGGGACTTCCAGTGCCAACATCCCAGGCGTTCAGACCAAGCTACTACCCTACCCGTAGCTAACCTACACCGACAAGTGTTGTACAGTAAATTAGTACACCCGAACGCCACCTCTCCCATCCCATGCGGTCCAAATCCAACTGGAGACTCAGGCCCCTCATTTTTGCCTCCCGCAGCCGGGAATTCTATTCCCTCGTCTCTCTAACCGAAATCTAGGACGACGATCCTCCGTGTGGTCCCTTACCGCCGTCTAGAAGCAGTTTCGGCTTGATGAATCCCTCATCCAGTTGCTTAAACCAGGCCGCCTGGTCCTCTGCTGTACCATGCAGTAGCGAGTTGATAGCACCACTGGCCGTGATCGTCGGTCCGCCGTGATCCACACTCCCAGATGTCGGGTATGGCTCGTCGTGCGTCGGTGGCGGACTGCTCCGCTTCCGCTCTGTGCGTTTGACGGCTGGCGGAAGATCCGACGTGTCGCTTTCGATGTCGAGATCTGATTCCTCGGCGGAGTTGGGACGGAGAAAGTCTTGCTCGCCCTCAGCCCGGGCAACGTCGCGGATCTGATTCGAGGTTTTGCGGCTAACAGTCTTGGGGCCGTTGACGGGACTGGAATTTCCGCTGGCATAGGTCCCGCGCTCGTGGTCCCTACGGGCGTTGAGGCCGTCAAGAGGTACAGAGCCGCGTCGTCGATGTGCGGTGCCAAAGCCTGCGCTTTGCGGTTTGTAGTACGTGCCGCCTGGTACGGCTTCAATATCAAATTCATCGTCGGAGTCTATCTCTTCTACCACGCCAGTTCTGATGCCGAGGATTTCGAGCATGCGGGCTGTGGTTCCGCCGAAAATGATGACGGTGAGCACGACTACGACAAGGACGGTGGCTTTCAGTGCCCAGGCGTTTGCGCCTGTTAGCCCAGCTGCCAGGGCGACTCCGACTGCGCCACGAAGGCCGGCCCAGAAAAGCATTGCTTGGTAGCTGTATGGCAGCTCGTCGGCCACGTCCTTGCCCCTTCTCTTTGCTCGGTAACGGATGAACCAGTTAATGAGTCGTGACAGAGGAAAGACGGCCGTCCATCTTGCGACGCAAATTCCCATGACCGTGACAATGATGAAAAGAGGTTTGAATTCCAGCTTGCTATCCGTGAAGAGCGAAAGTCCTAGGTAGATGAAGATAAAATTCTCCGATAGTTGGGCCAGAACCTGGAAGAGATACTTGGTAGTGAGTTGACTCCGACGTGACATATTGTAATATGCATAATGCTTCAGCGTGATTCCGCAGAACAGTAGTGTGACGATACCTGGAAATCGTTAGCGGGTCAAGCGAGATCTGAAAGTCTAGGGTCCTGACCAGACATATGCAGGCCATTGGAGAAGAAATAGCTAGCATATGCAATCAACACTACCAAGCAGCTCTCAATCTTGGGGAACCTCCTGACGTAGGTGTACTTTAAGACGAGAGCCGTTCCGATACCCACACACACCCCAATGAGAAGACTTCCAAAAAAGACAGCCAGGAAGATTCCGATACCCTCCAACAGGCTGATCAGCCCAAGAGTTCCCGCAGCCCCACCTTCCTTGTATCTCTGAGCCGTCTCAAACAGGACGATAGCCACTGCGTCATTGAGGATGGATTCGCCAAAGATGATGGTGTATAACTTCGGGTCGACTTTGTACGTGTTGAAAATGGCAAGAATGGTCACCGGATCGGTGGCGGATAAGGTTGCCCCGACGGAGATGGCGTCGACAAACGTCATGTCGAATCCGTCGATCGGTATGCGTGTGTATATATAAAGGATCAGGCCCAGCACTATCGCAGATATGAACGTCCCAGCAAATGCGAACGTCAGGATGGTGCCGATGTTGCGAAAGAAGTTCGCCTGGTGCAGCTCGTACCCGGAGGCGAGGATGATCGGCGGTAGCAGCAGATTGAAGAATATCTGGTAATTGAAACTGACCAGGCTCTGTATCGATGTGCCGGAGCTCAGTCTGAGGATCAGCCCGACCGTCATACCTGGGCCGTCAGTATGGCGCCCCTTGGACTGGGACAGCTTGCTCACCAGCGAAGATGGATATCACCGTCTCGTGTACTGCTTCCACCTTCTTCTGCTGGAGCATGTAACTGGTGAACAAGGCTGCGATAAGCAGCATGATCATGATGAAGAGCGCCCATGACGAGAATATCTCCATCTGAGACGAATCCGGCCCTGCTATCGTCAGCCTGGTGTCTTCTGGCGTTCTTTCATCTGCGTACCGTCCGGGGAATCATCTTCGGCTTCTCGTCCTGCAGTGAATCCGTTAGCACCGGCCTGCGATTCAATTCCTCGCGGCGGGACGTACTGAGGAGCTGGGAGGCTACTCCTAGGACTGTCGCCATCTTGGTCATCTTAAAGCTTGCGCGCTAGTAGAGCGCGAGGGCAGAAAGTCTGAGTCGAATCGGGGCTCAGCAGCGAGCAGCGTCGAGCGAGGGGAGGACACATGTAATAAATGAGAGGGAGGTTATGTTCGGCGGAGAACTGCGAAGATCTGGAGATATGACGGGTGCGACGGCAGGGGAGGGACCTCCGCACTAGCGGTCTAGTCCTGAGGAAGGTGGATTAGCCGCTATTTTGGGATGCGGCTCCGCTGAAAAGCTTCGGTCTGGCTTAGAGCTGGGGGGACGATCGAGTACGGGGAATCAGCCACGGGGCATGGTTCGGAAGCGCGAGGGAGAGGGAGATGGGAAAGGGAAGAGAGATGATGCGGTGCGCCAGATGCATAGATCAAGGCTCGGCCGCGATATCTCCTCGTGGAGGACACACCGCATACATTAGACTGGTGGTGTCCGACGGGAAGATCCCTCGGCGGATACTGGGGAAGGACAGAGGTCCAGGTGAGGCCGAAAAATGCCGCAGAGCAGCAGGAGAGAGATATAGCAGAGGGCAGGCCGACGCTGTTGTCTCCCGCATGATGATTTCTGTTGATTGCGTGTGGTTTCTCTGGAGATCTGCAAGATTTCCTGCACTTGGGTGGCCTTCCAGCCATGCCATACCGGTTTCTCCGAGCATCTATGCCCTCGGATCCTCCGACGAGGTCTCGAGGCCTCAGGCTGCATTCTCCGATCTACTCTGCCACGGGATCTCCCATGCCCCGCCCCGTGCCCGGGCCGGGCTGTCGGTCCAGGATACCCCGTCTAGAGTGCCCCGGCCCGAAGTGCCACAAGTTAGATCCGGCTCCGCTCCGCCAGCTCTTCTTCCCCAGGATTCCCGTCGTACCTTGAACCCAAGCACCCACGCATCCACGCAGCAGCGCAGGGTCGTCTGTTCCTGGCCCCGACATCCTCTCCCTCCACACCCACCAGTTTCAAGTCCGCGGGGCTCCTTGAGGATCTGCACAATATTACTGTGTATCCAACCAGCGTCTCTTCCCACCAACCAGCTTCACAGAAAATTACTGTGCAGACCATGCTACTTCGAGGTGAAGCTTGATCGCATCCCTACACAGTACGGTACAGCACAGCTCAGCTCAGCACAGTATTCTCTCATCGCACCCCCTAATCTGTCTCGAGAATGCCATATAGAACAACGACTGCCTTCGCCCTCTGACCAGAAGCTATTTGCTGTTGTCATCAGCACCGCCATCTGACCCGGGTCTTGGTACACGGAAGTTGCATCGTCGAATCACGCATCGCCAGATGCCAGGCGCAGGCCCTCGCACCGCGTGATAATGTGCAACTCGTGATCTCGAGACACTCGCTGCTGAATATACTAAACGCGGCCGACGTCAAGAATTCCTCGGACGTGTATTTGGGCGTCTGTGACAGCTGTGAGGCAATACCAGCATCCAACTTATCTGTCGCGTCAGCCCCGATCCTCGACGGATCGATCGGCTCCACCAACAAAGAACACGGCCTGCACACGGGCCATTCCGTGGCCGAGAAAAGGAGAGAGTCACGTATCTGCTGCCCGGACTACACAAACCCAAGCGACTATGGCCGGAGATCCATCTGCGGACAAAGGGCCCGCAGGTCGGCTCCTGAGATCCCCTACGCTATCCGGAGACACCCAGCAGGATGATGAAATCACGGAGCAGACCGGGAAGCCACTACACGAAGATTCTCCCTTGATATCCCTCTCCGGAGACGACTCGAGCGAAGACGAACTCATCGAGAGATCCATCCTCCACAACGACCCGATCGATTGCTACCAAGAGACCAAGAGTCTTTGGTATATGATCCTCTTGACCATCAGTATTGGGGGGCTACAACTGGCATGGGCAGCGGAGCTCTCAAATGGAACACCATATTTGCTCGCGTTGGGCTTGAGCAAGTCGCTCATGGCTTTGGTCTGGATAGCTGGACCCCTTTCTGGGGCCCTTGTGCAACCATACGTCGGAATTCTGAGCGACAATTGCAGATCCTCCTGGGGAAAGCGCACGCCTTTTATGGTGTTCGGAGGACTAGCGACCATCTCTTCACTGCTGTGTCTTGCGTGGGTGAGAGAGATCGTTGGCGGCACCCTCGGTTGGTTCGGCGCGGGCCAAGATTCGGAGGGCGTCAAGGTCACCACGATCGTGTTCGCGGTCTTCTTTGTGTACATTCTAGACTTTTCCATCAACACCGGTACGCATGTCCTGCGATGTCGTGCCACCCCCGCTAATGGATTGCAGTGCAAGCCGGAATAAGAGCCTTTATTTTGGATTGTTGTCCGAGTCATCAACAAGGTAAGTCGGCCGCGCTGGTTGTCGAAAGTTGCTCACGTTTATATGTTTAGAAACCGCAAATTCCATGGCAAGCCGAGCCGTCGGTGTTGGCAACATCGTCGGCTATGTTGCTGGATACGTCGACCTTCCCAAGTATTTATGGTGCTTTGGCAACACACAGTTTCAGATTCTATGCGTGATCGCATCGATTTCACTCTCTAGTACAGTTGCCATTAGTGTCTTGACGGTCAGAGAGCGTGATCCTCGACTAGAAGCTGCCAAGCCGAAAGGAAAAGGAGGGGTCATAGCCTTCTTTAAGACTGTGTTCACATCCATTCGCAGACTTCCGCCTCTTACCCGGAAAGTTTGCGAGGTCCAATTCTTTGCCTGGGTTGGTTTCTTCCCTCAACTGTTCTACTCATCCTCCTACGTCGGAGATATCTACGTCCAACCATATCTCCTCGAAAATCCGAACATGACCCCGGCAGAGATTGACGAGCTCTACGAAACCGCGACTCGGATGGGCACCCGAGCCCTCCTCGTCTATGCCATCGCCTCCCTAGCAACCAACGTCCTCCTGCCCTTCCTCATCGCCCCCTCGTACGACGCTGCCTCCTACGAATCCTCTGCCGACAGCCAAAAGTCCTACACCACCCGCTTCTCGCGCTTCCTCGATGCCCTCGTGATCCCCTGGCTAACGCTCCGCCGCGCCTGGCTCATAAGCCACCTCATCTTCGCAACTTGCATGTTCAGCACGCTCGTCGTGCGCAGCATCGCCGCCGCCACCGCCCTCATCGGCATCGTCGGGATCCCTTGGGCCCTCACGCTCTGGGCGCCCTTCGCCATCATCTCTGCCGAGATCAGCAAGCGCGACGCCCTGCGCCGTGCTCGAAAATCGGTCTACCGCTCTCCCGAGCTCGATACAGACGTCGAGAGCCACCTCGGAGCCGACCCGGGAGAAGACCAGGCCGGTGTCATCCTCGGTATTCATAACATGGCTATCGCGACACCGCAGATTCTCGCGACCCTGGGCTCTTCGGCCATGTTCTGGTTCCTGCAGAAACCGCGGGGCACGCCCGGCGACAGGAGTTACGCCGCTGTGTTGGCAGCTGGTGGCTTGTTCGCGCTCGTCGCAGCATACTTGGCCAGTCAGATCAAAGATGAAGTGGAGCTGTCCGAAGAAGCGAGTCTCGGTGCGTCGAGGGAGATGCGACGTAGTATGAGTCAGGAGCGAGGCCTGATCCGGAACAGGAGTTACACGGGCTTGAATTATTAAGACTGCGTATCTGGGTTTCGTGGGCTTTTGCGCCTTTCGGGGTTTTGGATATGACGGCCTTTGGATCGAGATGAGCAGATGGGATGAGTAGAGAAGCAAAGTGCGAGATATGGGAGAGAGATGCTACGATAGATTGCGTGCGTGCTAATACCCTTTTGCCGAATACAAATCACCGCCCCAAGCTGGCTCGGAGTCTCTTTTCTTGCCACCTTCGTCCACCTCAGCTAAAGTGCGGGTCTCTGGCTTAATAGATCAGTGCATAGCAAATGCAATATCTCTCTTCTCCAGCATCGCCATGAGTCATCGGACATCGTCTGCAGAAGCTGCTGATACGATGTTCCAGGGATATAACCAAGACTCACCTATCTCATCTCCCCCCTCTTACGAGCCGAGCAGTCTTCCAGTTAGGCTGCTCGAGATGTGAGAACGAACACGCCTGTACAACATTCTACACACTGCGTGTAAGTGAGCCCCGCGGTCAATACCCACATGGACTCTTCGCGAACGGCGCCTCTGCCCGCCGAAGGCGAGAATGAGCAGTACATCCTCTCTGGCCCCCTGCAGCGTCTTGGAAGATTGAGGTCGTCGCTCATCCCGCGGTTTGGGCGGGAACTGCGAGCGCTCAACGGTGGCGGGAGAACTTTCGGAGCCCACCCGCGCTGTGATTGATGTTTATGCTTTGTCTTTTTCTTGCCGCGACTCGGTTCGCCTGACTTGTCTATGGAGAGAGAGAAAAAAAGGTCGGCTTCGTTCGGATGCGTGGTGGGTCGGATTGGTGGTACACGGGGTGGGAGCTGCGCGCGCTGGATGTGGCTCGTGGCTCGTGGCTCGTGGCTCGCATGGGTTGAGTGAATCATTTCAGAGGCGAGGTGGTTGGGTGACTAGGAGAGGGAGAGTGAGGGGATGGATTGGAGTAATGGGTTGAGGTTTGAGGTTTGGGTAATGGGGAATAGAGGCAGGAGGGAGGAGGGAGGACTCAGGAGGGAATCTGGCTAGTTGCTCGCAGATTGGACCAGATCAAAGAGGGTATCTGTCTTTCGGACGTTGGATGTAGATGTGCGCGCGTGCTGCCCGGTGCTGCGCCGCACTGTGCTACGCTGCGCTGTGCTATCAGAAGCCCTTGATGTACCAGCCAGATGCGGCTGTCTCCGTTGATATCGATATGGATTCCCGTGCGAAAGTATTTATGTAGAGAAATTCCCATCTGGACGAGAGGGCTGCGAGCATGTACGAGTCGGCCACCGCTGTCCGGCTTGATCTTGAGCTTATGAAGAGGACAGATGGATCATCATAGTTCCTCTGTAACAGCGTTTTCCACTGATGAGGGTAGTCTGGTACGTGCAGATCGCCAAGGGCATGGTATGGTATGCTCCTATCCTCCAGGAAATACCCATCTCTGCAGACAATCAGATCCCGAACCCGAATATTCGCGACCCCCCCTCCTACCCCCGCCCCTCCACCTCCTATCCTGGAACCCTGAGGCGGGTGATAAGCGAGGCTTGGTCAGCAGACAAAACAATCCAGAAGCAGTGAGTTGACTGCTTCGATCTCGGACGGATGCTGTGAAAGGATCTGACGCTGCAACGTTCACTTGTACCTCGGGCCTATGACTGAGGACTACTTGGAACCTTCAGAGCCCGAGAGGGCCGGCTGAGTCGATGCCAGCTGTCTTGAGATCCACCCACGCATGCAGCCTATGAAATTCTCATCTGGAGTAAACGACGTGTGTCTGCGGGTAGGAATACCCTGTTGTCATTCCTACCAGGCGATTCTTTGTGCGGAGTTTCCATGTTCTTCTGGAGGATGTAGGTGCTTTTAGGGAGGAAACCATGGCTCAGCGCCTGTGAAGGAACACAGGACTCGGCAACGCAATCGAGCGGATCAGCCAGAGGCGCGCAAGACAGGACAAAGTACTCGGATACTTCAGAGTACAAGAGGAACTTGTATGTATTGTTTGTAAGTGCTACGGAAGCTAGGTATTCGTTTCAAGAACGCACGCGCGTTCGACTTTCCCTTGGCGCTTTTGTATTATCCAACTCTGTTCCCCCGCCACGATGATCCGTTCTGTCTGAACCCTTCGCTTGCTATGAGTGATATCGTTCTATGGGTTTTTGAGTCTTCTTCAGTTTGTTCCGGGCTGGTTTGGTCTATCTCGATTTTTACTCATTGCTATCCTCCTTGCTGTCCTCCTGACTGTCTTCCTCAAGTGTCTTCCTCGCTGTCCTTGCTATCCTCGTCACTTCCACTGTTCCCTCTTCATTGCTGTCTACATACTCCTACAAACTACTAGGTCAAGACGTACATGCGCACAAGATTTTTACAGAGGGCTTATACTCTTTACGACGCGTAGTCCTCTTGCCTCTTGCAATATCCACCATGATCTCTGTCACTTGCTCAACCTTCTCCAGGAGCTGCGTAACTTTGGGTTCGTTTTCCAAAGCATCACAAGACATTTGTTTACTGAACTCAAGAATCCAATTTCCCGTCCTGCTGTGCTCTTTGCTGAGGCTGGCGAATTCGCACGATCTTGGTCTTCTTGCGTCATGGCTACTGGTTGACGTCGCGTTTGCTATGCAGTCAATCATTCTCAGGATCTTCGGTGACCGGCACTCCTCTCTGGAGGGATCTACCTGGTAAGTATTCTCGAAAGCCCTTCTCGATCCTTGAAACTAGTCTTTTGGTATCAGGCCAGCTTCAAATAGCGTAGCATCAACACTCCCATTGGCAATGCGGGCCGAAAAATTCCCGCTGAGCATTATTGCTCGGTCCAACTCTCTTTCAGGGATATTCAAGAATGTTTCTCCTCGCCCGTTCCATGTTTAGTAGCCTCATATTAACCCCGATTTGAAAGATAGGTTGCTGCCAGTATTAGGCGTGTACCGTACCGCATGCTAAGGGTGCCACGTGATTTATATCATTCTCCGTATTTTCTCTGCACGACGGCATTCGGGATCCATCACTGGAGTGTGAGAAAGGCATGGACTATTCTATGGCCAAGAATATGATCAGGGGGACGAGTCTGGCAAGATAGGTCCAACATGACATGTGCGGGAAGTGACAAGATTATGATACTTAGGGCTCCCGTACACTGCGACCGAAGCTCTGTAAGCTTTTGCCTTGTAAGCATTACTTCTTCTAGGTAAATGATTGTCTAGAGACCTTTCATGGAGTTTTGAAGCTTCGATGGCTTTGTGGGTACAATTTGAACGATACTTTAAGTCTTATGGTAGCATTGACCTGACTATCGAACCTAACTTCCGGTAATATCTGTGGAGTCTTTGCTATATCCCCAGAAGCTTTCCCTTGCAATCCAAGAGTCTATTCTCCTCCGTTCCTCTGTCGCTCCAAGGGTCTACCCAAGTCTTGGTGGTAGACCACTTCTGTCGCTTTCTCGTTCAATTCCTCCTCAGCCTCTACTTCATCCTCCTCGTCCTCGTCCTCATCTTCAAAAACGATAGGCGACCATTTGAACTCCTCTCGACTGAGGATCTCGCGTCCATTGTCTTTTCCACGATTCTGCCAGATAACACATTCCCATCGCTCAGGACGGATGTCGACGTCCACGAAATGATCCTGACATCTCTTGAGCCTCTTCTTTCTGTCCACCATACGATCCTGTAGCTGTACGATTTCGGGTTTCAGTCTTCTAATGAGAGCCAAGCAGATGGCGTTTTCGGCTAACCAGTCGTTCCTGGCAATCTGCCCAGCAAGAAATCGACGCCCGAGCTCTTTCAAGTAGGCGAAGACCTCGGCATCCATATTCTGGACAACGGCGAGGGTGTTGGCGTCCATCGTTTCATGTAGAAGATCCTCCTTGATCTCTTGGAGATATTTCTTCCACTGAGACGGGGAGATTTGGTAACGGAAATGGTGGTAGACATCTGCTAGTTTGACTTGGGGCTCGTCGGGCGGCTTTTCGGACTCCGATCTTGTTTGGGAATCCATGTTGGGAGTATGCTGAAGTTTTGAGAACAGGCTCTATGACTGCGAGGGGGATCTGAGAGTTGCCAGAGGAGAATGGGGATGGTGAAGATAATTGCACGTTTTCAGAGAATGGATATTCTTTTGGCTACCTGGCTAAAAAAATACTGCCGTATAATCAACTCATGGTGCGAGTTAGAAGTATGGGGATTACTAGGCCCTAAAATGTTGTTGCTTTCCTGTTTCGCACCATCGGACGTATAATGGGAGGCAAGTGTGTCCTATCCACTCCCATTGTCGCTAGTATAGAAGCTAACTGTTCGCTACCAGCCTTTTGAATGACTGACGCAGCATGAAATCACCCATATAGTGACATCATTTACAAGTTGTCCTCTTTCCTAGTGTCCTATTTGGCCTGCTAGGCAATATGACCTGACCGAAGCACAAATTTCCGTCATCGCGCATTGTAAGCAGAAAATGTATAACAAGTACAGATTTTGCCGACTAGAAGTTTTCATTTTTCAGTATCCTAATCATGAGATGCTTGGGTTCTTAATGTGCTAATTCTTGATATCTGCTCAAGTGATCGTACAACGCTCGGGCACGCGAGTGCCCGCTGATGTCGATTGTTTAAGGAGAAACATCTATAGATCAAACCTCTCCCGCCATACAACCCGAGTTTCTTATTTTGATTCGCTTTCTAGTTCTATAGAAGCAGTAGCTTCGTGGATATATGGTTGTTACTACCGGAAAAACTCTATTGATCTCTAGTACGCAAAAAATATTACATCATTCTAATTTCGGGACTTGTTCACGAGAAGCTATGTCCCTTAACTCGGAGACTCGGAGGTCTCCGAGTATGAAAGTACAAATGGGCAGAAATCAAGTATTAGTGAAGAGAGAGTCATTTCTAACCCTCGTTCAAAGGGTGAATCTCCGTTTCCCGTTCATTCACAACCTCGGGAGGTTCTGAAATCTTGGTGGCACGAGAGAAAGCAATCGCTCCCGAGAATACCATGCCGAGATATTTTTGGTGCTGAGACCACTGGTGACGCTTCATAGACGGCTTAAATTGCCAGTCGAAAACAGAATGTTGAGCTTGCGGGACAAGGGCTTCGATGTTGGGAGCGAAGAGGCACTGATCGTAAGCCCATATTCGACGGCACCTCAACTAGCCAGACGGATAAATTCGTAGAGATGGCCCAGATTGGTTGAATGCATGTTAGGGATATTTATAATATCGATTCGGAATTCCGATCCGTGTATTTCGAGCTGATCCAGAGCCACTACCGACTAGCACGAGATCAGCACAAAGGTCGTACAGCCAGGGTGGATCACTTTATAGCTCAATTCTTTTTTCGACTTCATCATTATACATCCTGGTTGCCCTTTTGGTAACTTTCAAGAGAGCGGGTGCGTTGTCTCCAGCCAGGCGACGGCACCATTCCTCAGGTGTTTGGCTGGACAGGGTATCATGACGTATGAAATGGTTTACCGAAGATGTGACTGGTATATCGGGCAAGGTTCCGAGGTCGTTGTGTTTGTCACTACAGCATTGTGCATCTTTATACACGTAACACTTCATATACTCGAAGAAGGGATGATTTTTTTATTCTTGAGAGAGACAAAAGGCAAAGAAAGATAAAAAATAAAATAAAAAGCGCAACAAATCAAAGGCTGGTTTACACAAATAACGATTGAGGACTGAATGCCCCAGAGCACGATGAGCAGAACGTGGGACACTACGGTGATTTAGAGTAGGAGTAATGAGAACCGTAAATTCACTGGTGAAACTTCACTGAGGCTTAGATATGGATTCAGAAGTTTCGGTTCGTGGCTACTGATTTCCCTTCAATAGGGCACATGCAATGGGAATCAAAAGGACGTGCCGACAAAGAGCGTGTAGAAACGGAGCACAGCTTATCTCCGATGACAATTACACCTTTAGTTCCGGATTTCAAGCTGCGGCCGAAGCTGACCTTCTCTTTCCCTCATGGCCGGGATAGATATTTCATGTAGAACTGACTCCTCTGCAATACTTGATGAGCGTTGATGGGTTGTGTTGTGACGTAGGCAGGACACGGACAGGCTATACCGGCGAAAGTGTTAGAAATATATAAGGTACGGAGATTGCGTACGGAACGGAGACTAAGGCTTAGTAAGCCTACCTTGTATATATATACTCCTACAGCTCCACAAAGCTCAGAATCTACACCTTTTTACATTCTGTTAGAAAGGTACAAACGTAGGGGTAGTAGTACCTCAGAAAAGGGGGAAAAGGTTATTATATTAGGTATGGTATAGTTCTGGGTTTTATCCCCCTTGTACTAGTGTCTATATGACTATTCTAGCCTATTTAGGATTGATACTCTATAAGCCTTATAATAAGAATAAGAGCCCCTTAAGCTATTGCAAGTTTATATATATATACCTATTATACTCCTTTAGTTCTGCAGATCTATAAAAATATCTGCTTTTTTCTTTTATTGCTTTGGTAGGCTAGCAATTAAAAGCGTTTAGTGTTTGCAGATTCTTGCCTTTAGCCTTCTTTAGTAGGAGTTCTAGGAGTTCTAAACCCTAGGGACTATTCCCTTCCTTTCTTCCTTCTCTTGCCTAGTTCTTCTGACCTCTTAAGGCAAGAAGTAAACTGATCTCTTAGTTTGCAAGTTCTAGTATATTAGAATACGCTCTTCCTATCCTAATATAAGGTAGGAAGTTTAAAGGTAAAAGGGCTTTAGCTAATCTATATAGAAGTACCTTGCGATATATATACCGCTAATCTGTTTAAGCTAGTAAGACTTCCTATGCTCCTTTCCCTCTTTAATAATGCGAAATAGTCCTCTTTAGGAAGGTCGAAGTTTTTAGCTAGAAGCTTTTGCATCGTATAGTATTACTATAAAGCTAAGAAGGAAGCTCTTCTCTTTTTTAGTAAATTGAGCGATATACTTCTTATATAGCTTATTCCTTTTATACTCTAATAGCGCCCTAACCTTATCTTAGATACCTTCTTGCGTTATAATATGCTTAAGAATAGCGTCGCTTTATACTTTATATAATTGTAAATCAGCTCCTTATAAGGCTTTAAGAAACCCTTGGTTAATAAGAGTTTGGTGGATTATATGCATATAGTAAGTAGGGAATGATAAATCGATAGAGGCTTTAGGCTAATGCCTTTGATAGATATTAAAAGGGGAGTATCCTAGGAATGAGATTTCCCTAGCGTTTACTTTAAATAGCACTCTTTGCAGTTTTTCTTCGAATAAGCCTTAAGACTTAGCTATAGCTTATTAGAAGATATTAACTGCCTTCTCTACTATTCCTATACTCTTCTTAAAGGTAGAAGGGGAGTTAGTCCATAGGACTCCCCTTTTCCTAATAAACTAGCGTACCTATTCTTTAAAATAGCTGCTAGGGTCGATATAAAAGCTAATAGGAACGCCCTCGATTTAGAAAAGCTTTTTTAAGCTTTGGATGATATAAGTAAAGCTAAGTGTAGGGCATAGGAACGCTTAAATAAACCTAGAAAAGTAGTTAATGACTATTAAAACGTGCTTATATTCCTTTAGCACGCTAGGAAAAGGTCTACAGAAGTCGGCGCTAAGAAGCTCTATCGGTCCTAAGACTACTACCTTAGAAAGAGGCTATAATCTTTAAGTAGGTCTGTATTTTAAGCATTAGATATACCCTAAGATATATAAGGAGACGTCCTTTATTATAAAGGGCTAGTATACGTTCTTTAGCTTCTTAAGGGTAGTAGTAAAAGCAAAATAGCCTCCTTTATTGTATATAGCAAATAGAACGTTAGAAATTTATCTAAGAACTAGGCAAGTTATATACCTCCCTCTCTAATAATACTAAAGGGCGTTGTTTTCCTACTTATACTTAAGGCTCTTTTGCTAGAGTCTTCTCTTCCTTACCTAGTCTACTCCTTTGGGAAACTCTTAGTAAAGCAGATATACTATTACTTCCCTATATTAAGGGCATTATAAAAAGGCCTATAGAGCTTCCTATATCTCGGCATCTGCTATTAGGTCGGCATTTGCTAATAGATATATAATATTAGGAGTTATGGCCAGTCTAGCTAGGATTCTTAAGAAGGGAGAAGTAGGTTAGAGGCCGATATTTAACTCTGCTCCTATAACCTAGTAGAGAGCTGCTATAAATGATATATCTTCTTCTTTATTCCTAGCGTGTCTTAGCACCTTTAAAGGGTAAAGCATTTCCTATATAGCTCTTAGCTTCAAGTGTTCATTCTTAAGCAGTAGGTCGGCGATGTCTTAAAGTAGCTATTTATAGCCCCCCTTCCTATCTTTTTAGATTTAAATACTATTTTAATCTACCGCTACTTATATATATCTGTATTTCGAGTAGTCTCCCTTATTATAATTATCCTTTAGAAAGATGGTTCTTAATAAGGCGTCCGCGACCTTATTTCTCTTGCCTTTAATATAGGTAATTATAATATTAAGGAGGCGTAGCTTAGCGGCCTACTGAGTATAGATTCCTTTTTATATAAAGTTTGAACTTAAGAAAAAGGTAAGCGGCTAATAGTTAGTATAGATAATGCTGGTTTTCTCTCCCCTAAGGAAATAGTAGTATTTCCGGCAGAACTCGATAATAGTTAGAAGCTCCCGTTTATAAGTGCTGTACTGCCTCTAGGTATAAGAAAAGGTAAAACTATTAAAAAGTATTAGTACTGCAGCAGACTCCCTTGCTTGAATTTGGGTGATATAGCACCCTTTTGCATAGCTATTTGCGTTAGTATATATAGAGACCGGCTTTAATAGTATATAGCTAGATCGTTTAATAACTATAAAGTAATACTCCTTAAGTAATAAGAAGGAGAGGGCCTTTGCTTTTGACTACCTCTACTCTACTGCTCCTATTAGGTGGTTTAAAGGCCTTGCTATCTCTGCGAAGTTCTTAGTCCAATTCTAAGTGATTTATATAGCGCTTAAGAATTGTTATACCTCTATTATATTTTAAGGTATTAGCTAGAGCTTGATGTTTTCCAATCTCTTTAGCTTTATAATAGTCTTACCTCCTACTTTATATCAGATGCTTAGGACTAGCACTTTAGTTATAAAGAGGAGGCACTTTTTAAATAATAGCTTTAGCCTAGACTATAGGAGCTTAAGGAGGAGGTAATTGCGTAGGAAAGCAAACGCTGCTTTAAAATCAGGGAAACCCTTAAAGATATTATCTATATAGAACATTAGGTATTATAAGCTAATATAGCTATTTGCGAAGATAAGAGAGAATAGAGAAGGCTTAGAATCATCCTTACCCTTAGTAATAGCTCTCTTAAATATAGGAATAGGATTAAAAATAAGCTTTATAAGTTCATTTATAGAAAATGCAGATAAGGCAGCCTTTTATAGCATCCTTGTAGGTTGCAACTAGTAATAACTAAGTGTAGAAAAGGCGTAGAAATGGTAATGATCTAGGTTTAGATTAACTGACTAATACGCGTGCTTCAGATCTAGCTATATAAATAGCTAGTACTAGGGATTACTTAAATAATTAAAGCATTTAAATAAACTGATTATTATATAACCTAGTATAATCTCTTTAATCTAAGAATAATCGAAGGTAACCTTATACTCTCTTATAGATACTTTGCTCTTTAAGCTCTTCTTAACTAGGTGTAGGTAAGAGTTCTAATTAAAAAGTCAATTGTTAATAAGAAAGGTGCTTTTAAATATTCTATAGTCTATTCCTTTAGTAATTGTCTTATTTAACTATGCTAGCTTGCGAGGGTTATACCTCCTTATAGTATTATTAGCTATTAGGATAGTATTTGCCGGGATTCGGGCTCGATAGGTATAAAGGTTGGTATAAGGAATATTAATAAGTCTATTAGAATTGACCGCTCTATAAGTATATAAAAGCTGTTAAACCTCTTATAATCGATTGCTTAGGATCTTAGGCCTAAAGGTCATTTTGCAGCCTTTTAGCCATTCCTTAAGGCTGCTTTTAAGAGGCTATTTTATTAGGAGCCTTCTTACTTATCGATCAGTTAGGAAATTAAGTATAAAGGTCTTCTTATTGTTATAGCTTATTAAAAGCGATAAATATAATTATATAGATAGTTTTTATAAGCTTTCGAGTTGGATTCTTCTACTCTTAGGTCTTAATTCTTCTCTCTAATTATGCGAAGACCTAGTACTCCCTTTCCTTATTATATTTTGACCCTTTACCAGCTTGAATAGAGCTTTTAAAGCTGGTATAGATATCCCTTCCTATTTCTCCTTAGCCTTAGAATAGTCTCTTGCCTCCTTAGTCTTCTCTAGAGCTAGCAGATCAGCTATCTGGAGCAATAGGCAGTTCTCTACTATAGCTGAGTTTAGCGCTTTCCTAGGGTATTACTGATGATCTAAAAACCCTATTTATCTTTAGAATTAGTATTGCTTTTAAAGCTGCTATTGCTCTTAGAATCTATTATAAAGATGTCTGAGTCTTTAGGCGCAAGCTGTACTATTAGGTTCTTAAGGGGCGTCTTCTGCGGCTTTGCCTTTAGATAGAGCAATAAGTTTAGCCCTAGGCTAGGAGTGAATTGCGGTCTTATGATAGTGACCGGCTTTTCTTCTAGTATATTCCCTTTAATAGTGATTTCGCTCTTCTAAATATTCAGTTTTATATTAATTATATATAGCTAAGGTAGACTTAGAAGGAGAGATAGCTTAGTTTTCTTTAAAGGGCTATTTGATCTTAAGAAGGAGTCTACCTTACGCCAGATGCCTTAAACTCTAATCTCGAATAATATATAGCTAGTTAAGTCATATATCTCCCTATCTATAGTGCTATAGGTTACCTTTAAGTAGCTTTCTAAATTAAGGGAACGCTCTATTAGATTGAGAGCCTTCTTAAGTCTTTGAGAAGTGAGTAAAATGTCATTACCTTAATTAATAGCACTTATACTAATAGGCAAATCTACTACTATTTCTTCCTCTCCTTCTTTTACTCTAATCGATATAGGTACTTTCTAAGCCTTCTTATTAAGGTGTACGCTAGGCAGGAGCTTTATAAGGTTTAATTGGATAGCTGATAGTAGGAGGGGCTTAATGCCCTCGGGTGCTACTCTTAGGAAAGTAGCCTTCTTCTGCCTCTTTTAATTCTAATAGGTAGAGAGATTGCGAAATTGCTTTAATACTTTTAAAGATAGTTAAAATAGATTAAGCAAATTTATTAAGATCTTAAATCCTTTTGCCAGCTTAATATAGTTGATAGGGCTATTGCCCTCTCGCTTTATAATCTCTTATAGATAGCGAAGCTTTTTCTCCTTATAGGTTGCCTTCTTCTTTCCAATAGGGTCTGCGCTAGCTTGCTTCCCTTGAGGTTATCTCTTAGGTTCTGCCTAGGTAGTATCGTTTAATAAACTAGCTATTTGTACTCTCTTCTAAACCCCTTTCCTATTTACTAAGAAGGAGGTAGCTTAAAGAGGTGCATCTTCTTTAGTATTATATATAGTATTTTAATATTTAATACCTCTTACCTCTACTAAGTTAAAGACTATAGTAGGTTTATTAACATCCTTTACTACTGCTCTTCTAGATTTATTAAACTCCTTTAGCGATATCCTTATTTTAAGATCTACTTTAATAGGTGCAGATATAGGAGTGGCATCCCTACCTATTCTATAGGAGCCTAAGGGACGACTGCTATTAATATATCTTTTATAATTATAATATTTCCCTTTTTTTATATAGATCTCGATATAATGCATTAATATAGTAGATTTAAGGAAGATAATCAACCTAAGGTAGGCCTTTTCCTATAAAGTCAAGGGCGGCTGTATACATTTATTCTTATAATGATTACACTTACTGCACTTGATATATAAAGGTCTATCTTTAGTTCTATTTTATATCTTTAATCGGTTGATAAAGGGATTAGATAAGTCGGATACTGGTTTTAAAGCGTACTACTAGTAGAGAGGTGCCTTGCTATTGCTATTATAATCCAACCCCTCTCTTTATTCTAGGTTAGGATTCGGAGTTGTCCTTCTCTAAGGGTCTTGATAGTTGCTTTGCTAGCTTTAGGCATTATACTTAAGACGCCCTCTTTAAATTGGGTAGGTTAGAGGTAGTGCTTAATAAGAAATAGCTAGGTTCTTTAGTATAGGTTTAGAGACTAAAGGAGGTTAATACCCTCTTATTATTATAGCTAATGTTAAGTATTATCTTCTAATGTCTTCTCTAGCAATAGGAGTATAGTTCCTATTATCTAAGGAGGCTAGGGCAGATTGAACTAAGACCCTTAAGCAATTCTCTATATAGGATTCTAAGTGCTTGTAATATTGTTGCTTCTTGATCTTAGCCTCGATTTTCTCTTAGGCCTTAAGAGCGGACTGCGATAAGCAAAGGGTATTATAGGCCCTTTAGAGGCATAGAAGCAGTAGGACGTTATTACTTAAAGCGTAAGATCTAAGCTTATTATTATATACTCCTTGTATAAAGGCCGATATAATAGACTTAAGAATATACTAGTCTAAGTCCTTCTATAAGGGTATAAGGGATAGAGGGACGTTCTAATCAAGGTCCTTGCTGCTAGTTTTCTTTAGTAATATAGCAGTCCTCTAATAGTAAGAGGCTAAGTTCTTAAGTAGGCCTTATTAAAGATTAACCACCTCTATTATAATATCTAATTCCTCTATAGGATTATCCTTATTTAGGAATTAAGTCTTTAGCTATTCAATTACCTCTTGCCTATCTTCTTTAATAGCAGTGATTCTATTGGCTATAATGCTCTTTATCTGCTAGTTGGATCTAAAGCAGCGAGAAGCCTCTCCCTTAAGTAGGATAGAGATAGCTCTTAGGTAAATTGTAAAGGGAGGTAAGAATTGTCCATCCACCTTAAAGTTATAATCGAGTCTGTTAAGCTATAGCTCTGCTAGCATTTCTCTATTATAATCCTTGCACCTTTCAAACTTAGGCATCTTTTAAGAGTATATAGCTATTAAGGGCAATTGTTAGCTTAATTTAAATAGGCTAGGTGAGGAGGAGTATTAGGTATTCCTTTATTTAATAGTAGCTTTAAAGAAGTCCTAGTTCATAGGGCAGAATAGAGGCAAGATACTCTCCTTATACTATAAGTCTCCTTATATAATAGTAGGGGAGAATAGAGGCATGCTTAGGTCTAAATTAGATAGGTCTATTAGTAAGATGCTTCTCTAGCGGCCTTTGTACCTCTAAAGTAGAAAGGTATTATTATTATATATACTCTCTTTATAGTCCCTCTAGGCCTTTTATAGGATTTTTAAATAGCTAGGACTTGTTAAGAGCTTTAGTAGTTCTATTAAGGAAGAAGGAATGAGTATTCCTAAAGCTAGTCCTAAGGTAAAGGGTTAGTTATCTGCTCCTTCCTTATAAGGTTCGGGTAGATATGCAGAATTTTCTAGCTGTAGAGTCGATAACGCCTATTAAGGGAAAGCTTTAGGGCAAGACTTTTACTTATTATACTCCTATGCTAATTGTATCATTCCCTTTTTCTTACTCTTATAGATATTCCTCTTTAATTGCTTATTCTAGCGTATTAGTTGCTGAATCTTTAAGTATATAGATAATAGAAGTATTAGATGTGTCTTTAGTCTTCTTTACATCTTAACTCGGTTTTAAGAGGGGTCCAAGTATTAGTCCACTTGATCGAATAGAGATAAGAAAGCTTGCTACGCCTCCTTGCGTAGGTCACTAAACGTAGGAGTGGTAGTACTTTAGAAAAGGGGGAAAAGGTTATTATATTAGGTATAGTATAGTTCTGGGTTTTATCCCCCCTGCACTAGTGTCTACGTGACTATTCTAGCCCATTCAGGACTGACACTCCACAGGTACGAAGAAAGCTAGGCGTGAGCAGTAGAGCCAAGAACGCCTTGCCCGATCAAGATTAATTGACAATTAAGCGAGCCCCTATCCAGACCTTCTTCGATGGTAACTCCTATTGAAGTTTCTCGCAACGATGCGCAAAGCACTTATTCGGCTTTCAAATGCTTTGGAACAATGATTTTATTGCTACGCTTTATATTCGGAGACCAGCTGAGCCGTTGGGGGTTGAAAAATGCCAGTTGATGGTGCCCGACCCAGTTATCATCATCTGCCATTTGTCAACTTCAGTTTCCGAAAGGCTGTAAATAAAGACAGGTTTCGATATTCTAGATTTTACATTAAATTTTGCATCTCATATTCGGATGAATTATTCAGAACGGGATATATATGTTGATCACCTCTTATTCGAAAGCGAATATTCAGACATTGTTCATATCGTTGTTTTAAACTCAGGGTCTGATGCAAGAAAATTGAGAGCTCACATTGCCGTCGAGACAAGATTAAAGCCTATGTGTAATCTACGGGTCCTGTTTCTCTATGAATATTACTCAATCTACATCTCTGTATTGCTCAAAAGTTGGCCGGAAGCTTGTTAAAAGCACATCCTCTATATATCTCCAGTCTGTAGACCCTTCTTATTCTACCTCATCGTCTCGATACTCTTACAGTTTTAAACCAGTGCCTTTTCTTTTTCTGACTCTATAGGCTCTTATATTCGCGCTCCAAAACTTGTAGCATTCAAACATTTATGGAGTTGCTCAGTCCATAGCTCATTACCTCCTTGAATCGTTCCCGAAACTTAGTATTTGATTATGCTACGGATACAAACTTCCTGAATCTCCAAGGCTTAATCACCATTCAAGTAAATCAGGTATTCCCTGGCAGTTTAGATACTTGAGGAAGAGTGACGGTGCAGCATCGTACAGCAGAAAAAAAGATTTTAGTAATATGTCGATCCGAGGATTGTTTTGCAATTTTGAAAATAATTTTGTCAATAAGGGCGACTTCGTAGTAAGTGGCTGCATTCCCTCTAAGTATGACTTATATTCTTCGCTTGGTGGAGTTCTTCTATGCTCCAATCTGCGGCCACGAAGTACAACTCCAATGAATACCAAAGACATGACTCTGTTTCGTTACTTTTTTCTTCGATATCCTAAGTAAGCGAGTCGGAAAACCGTACATCTTTCAATTCATAAGCATATATAATTTCAGTATTCTCGGATCGCCGGTCTGTGTTACGCAGGCGATTGAAGACAGGTTAGCAAAGCAAACGAGCTCAGTCTTTCATTCACCCTTACTAGCCTCAGATATCGCTTCTTTCTCAGCTCAAGTTCATAGTAGCCACTTAAGTATCAGCATATCTCTGCCGGAAAACATTTACGGATTTATAGAAAAGACAGCCCCTAAGCTTTCAGGTAATTCCATTAATGAAGTGATATTGGATCTGGGCATTTATTTAAAATAGATAAGTTTCGGGCAGAGGTCTATTTAGTCAAGGGAGAAGAACTCGTAGATTCCTAGAAGATTACCATAATGGCTTTGGACTGATAACATTTATAATTCTAGAGAATTCAAGACTCTGCAGGCTCACTTGCTATCAATGATACCTAGATCATTTTAGTTCCGAAAGTTTTCCATTGGAAAGACAAACCGGGTTTCCTCCTGGTCATCTGATCAACGTGATTGTTTCAGCCTCTTCGGTGGGAGGTCTCATCTTGGTAAATTACCTCGTTCTTGAAGCCGGTGAAGAAATTGAGCCAATTTATAAGGAGATTTTAATATAGTGATGGAACCAAGCGACACAGGTGACTAAGATTGAACCAACGTTCAAAAGATCAGGCCGAAAGTCATAAGTCACAGATCACGACGATAAAGGGTGGTGCGTCATATTATGATTACATATTATTCTTTTCGATTCTGATCCTCTAGTATTAGCACATCGCCAGTATCGTTATAAACAAATATCAACCACACATCTCTGCCAGCCATTATTTTAGAGTTCTCTAGCACACTGATGACGAAATAAGCCTCTATCCACTCATATACCATGACCTGAAGATTAATCTGACCCAAATGAAAGAAAGAAAGAAAGCATAACGAAAGAAAAAACAGGCCTGATCAGGTTGACCAGGAGATATTGCCCCGCATTCTGACAAGTACCGATAGGTAGAAGCGTGCCGAGAATAAAGTGTATCCTGCAAAACTATCTCTACTCCAAACCTCGAGGGTAGGGATAGCAAAGAAATCCATGCTGGAAATTCAAAGACTTCCTGGTCAGAAAGACTTGGTGATTATCTACTCTGCGTAATGATCAAAGTGGTCTCCCTCATACCCACGGTCAATCCAAGCAGGCTCTTCCCAAGTGTGCTCCAAGGTGGTTCGGCGAGTATATTCAGTAGTGTAGTAGACCTCACTGCGCTGCTTGCACATATGACGAAAAGCCTCAACAAGCTCCGGGTCTTTGATGAACTCTCTATCTGACGCAATCTTGAAGCTTGGTGACAAGCGGTTGAGGACCATTTCAAAGCTGGCCAAGAAACTCGCGCTTGGAACTCCGCCAGGGCTGTAAACCTTCATGTCAACACCCATGTTCAGGATCTGAATGAAGATGCCGAAGTTTCGATACTTCAAGACGACCATGGCTGGTACACCGTACTGTGGTTTAATTAGTATCATAATTTTTGAGTTGAGAGGAAATTGAAAAGATATCAGAGAATTTATACGCACAATCTCCTCATAATCCCGCTGATTACGCTTATAAATGGCATCATCTTGGTAGAGAGTAGCATCGGCAACAGCCTTGCCACTGTTCACACACTCGTATCCCTCATTGAAAGTGTGCTGGTTGAAGTTGAACTGGGCTCCCCATTTGTTGCGCATCTGCTGGATATTGTGACGGGTGCGAACCTTCTGGCCAATGATCCAAAGAGGCTTCTTGCAGGCGAGCTCGTATTTTAAAGACTTGATAACAGACTTCAACTTTTTCTCAGATGATTCATGTTCCTTCTGAGTAAATGCCGCAATACTTACAGTCTTGTCTGGTGTATTCTTCTTACGAACCTGCTCAGTGTTTGCACTAGTCAAGGCAGCATCCAGGGCGGTAATCTTCTTATCATTTTCTTCTAAAAGGTTCTCATCGTTAAATGAACTCACTGAGAGAGAATATAGGATTAGTTTTGTTCTCTGAAAGACAATATGACGACATAGATATTACGGTATAGCTTAGAATAACAAGTGAATCCAGAATCTTCCTACCCTGGAAATAACTTAAGTGGAACAAAAACTGAGACAACTCACCACTCTGGTAATATACTTCTCTCGCACGTAGAGCATCGATCTCGTCATATAAGCCTTTGACATGACTCTTGGTAACGACACAAGCAGCATCAGCCTTCCAGGCCCCAAATTCCTTTTCCAATTCGTGAGCACGGTTGCGGGTACCCATTATTTGCCGATTCAATGTGGCAATAAGCTCTCTGTCTGCGCTGGCATCCGAATTGAGATCAAGAATCCTCTTCTCCAAGAGTTTGACATGGTTGGCGGTACTGATCTTCTCATTCTTAGAAGTCACTTCAGCAGTCTTAAGGACGTCAATCTTCTCTTGACTAGCCTTGACATTAGACCTCAAGTTGTATATGTCTTTCTCCAAGATATCAATACGGCCTGAGAGTCTGGTATTCTCGGATTTTATTTCATTTTCGGCAGCCTTGAGTGTCGCAAGCTTGTCCGCATCGGCCTTTGTGGCGGCGACCAAGACGATATTTTGGTTGCTGAGCGACTCAACTTCAGCCAAAGCGGCAACAAGCCTAGTAGTAATTAGCACTTCTTTACTAGAGCTATGATGATGGTGCCTGTAGTAAGGTACAGCTTTGGAAAGGAAATTAGGGTGAAAGAGGTAAAGGCCGTTGACTTACTCTTCCTTGCTCTCTCCAAATAGAACTTCTTCCTCCGCCTTGGTGCTATTGGAGGCGGTCGACCCATCTTCAATATGGCCAGACGAGGAACATTCATCTCCAAATTCGTCGTACCAGACGAGAAAGGCTTTCTTGTAATCCTCCTTCAGCAGTACGGCTCCATATTGCTTTGTGGCCTAATCATGCGTGGTTTCAGCGTCTAGAACTTTTCAAGATTTGAAATAAGAAATAATTCAAGCATTGAGTCTTTACGTACTAGAATAGATCCAGCCTCTCTGACTGGCTTGGCCTCTGCTTCGATCTCGGCGTTCTTCAGGTCTAGTGCAATCCCAGTTTCGATAGTTTTTATCTCAATCTCGAGCAGCTCCCCTCGCAGCTTTGAGATCTTCAATTCAGCCTTCCGAGCCTTAAGGCTATCAGCCGCCGAAATTTGAGCGCTGCTGTCAATATCAATAAAAGCCTCGAGCTCTGAAATCTCGGATTTCTTGGCTTCAAGAATAGCAGCAGAATTGGAAGCCTCTTTGGTCAGCTCCTCGAGTTGTAAATTGAGGGGCAAAATATTCTCTTGCATCTTTTCGAACTTGACATTTTCCTCGGCAAGTAAGGCATCCAACTAATATCAGAAATCAGGATTAATTATCCAAGAAAACAAAATAGTAGAAAGTGTAAGAAGTAGGGAGACTTGGGCTTTTGAAAGCCATGATTTTCTCTGTACGCACCTTCTGTATTTCACCCTGAAGCTTCAGCAGATGGAGCTTACCATCGTACTTTCGCGAAGTCTTATCAACACTTGGGCTGAAGATATCGCTGTACGGGAAGAGGTCGTCACCGCTCCAACGGGCCAGGGTATCCCACTTTCTCTCCCGATCCTTTCTCCAAACATCCAGAGCAGTGATTTTGTTAGAGTTCGAAAGCTTACTGGTAGCCTCCTTTACATGCTCTCTTGCAGACTTGGGCTCTCTAGGAGGCTTCTCGGACTTGATGGGAGCACTCGCAGATGTTGATGTAAGGGGGGAAACCTGTAGCACATTGTCGGCAGGCTTCGGTTCGGAAACAGTGGATTTTGATAGCGAAGACATGATTGCTGTCTGCTGTCAGTGAATTCCAAGACCGGAGAAGGCAGGGACGCAATGAGCCAGGACGAATTGTTAAACGCGCTGGGAGGGGATTAAAACGGACTCGAGGCAGCAATATGTGTAAGAGAGTGTAGCCTTTGACGTATAAGGACAGTGCAGCAGAGGTAGATTGACGGATGTTGATTCTGGTTCGCGCGGTACAAGTGAAGAAAAGCTTGTGGGAAAGAGAGATAAAAGGAGGAAAGACGCTGGGAAAAGAATGATATATACCTCTAGGTAGCGACGACTGAGTGCGGCGTGCTTGGAAAAATAGGCGAGAGGAGGAGGCTGGGAAGAAAACAAAGGTGAGCTCTTGGCTAACGTTAAAACCTGGCCTAGAGTAGAAGAGCATGGATTTCATCACAATTCTTTTAATTTTGTCGGTTTCTAACTGTTTTCTTAAGGGAGTAGTATTAGGCACTACTATTGCTTGTCTAAAATATACATGCATATATATGCTGCCTGCGATTATGGAGTGTAATAATGGTGTGGGTCAGATTGTCTTCTCCTGACGACGTCATGGCCATCATTTGTATAGGAAAGTAAAAGGTCACAAGTCTGCAGGCTCTCTTAAAAGCAACTACTCAGAATATGGAAGGAAGATGTATTGTAAATCGAATGCAGTGTATCTTGACCACAGAGGTGTACTCTTTACCCACGTTGCTATGTACCCTTCCATTATTCTTCTACTTTTAAAGGAAGATAATTAGAGTAATATTTTGTCTCCATACTACATAATAGAGCCTTAAGCAGGTAGAAATCTGTGGAAAGAGACGGCGGCCCTTCTGGCGGTCACACCGCACTAGAAACACATACGCATGTAGGAAATTGTGAAAAGTCGAATTGAGGGGAAGGGGAGAAAACTGTAATATTGGCGGCAAATTTTAATGGCTAATAAATAGTAAAATATTAGCGTTCTGTAAATACACATGCTACTCCCTCAATCTTGATGTCGCCGTCTTCTGCGTCATGGGAGCCGGCCGACGCACACTAGACTCCAAACATTTGACACAAGAGCATCGTCTTCCGATTGTGCGCGAGGAAACAAATCGGCAGCTCTAATGATTTAATAGGATGGAGCTTTTTTGCTCAATTTTCACTTCCTGACGACTATATGATCTTAATTGATGTTGACGTCAAGATAGTGGAACTAATATTCAATGAGGAAGCTGTGAAAGATGACAGTCAACAATTGTCTTCCTTCCAGGCTTCCTTTGGCATGAAAGCTTCCGGCACAACAGGGTCGAATTTTACACCCAAGAAACGGAAACAGTAATAGGCACTTTTCACTTCATAGTAGCAATCAAGAAAATAAGACGATTGTGGAGTTCATGCCATGTTTTAAGCGAAACTTCACAATCCAAACGAATTGCATGTCCTGCCATCATCAAACCCAATAGAATCCAGACCAATGGTCAATCCGCAACTCGAGTAAAAAAGTTGAGTTTAGCATTAAAATGTAGCCACCTTCGAGTCAGAACACCCCATCCGTTATCGGCTATGAAAAGCGGCCAAGTTTCCCAGAAACGCCTTATGTCTAGCCAAAGCCTGAGCATACTCAAACCCAACGTGCTGGTAAATCTCGGAAACTTTCTGATCGTTCTGGAAATCCTGATCGCACTTCAGAGCGCCCAAAGGGTGAACATACTCGATGAGCTGCCGAGTAATATCCAAGAACGCCGCTGCCTCGACCTTTGGTGTGGAGCCCTCTTCGGCGTAGCGCCGCATGTTTCGGTAGCCGATAAGTAAGTTCAGGAAATTGCCGAACTGGCACTTATCTAGAACTACATCGGGAGGGGCTGCGTAGGAGTGCTCATAGTGTGCCCAGTACTCGGCATCTGGGCAGATGATTGCGTGGACGTTCTGATCGTAGAGGAGAATGCTGGCGTCAGAGAGGGGGTCGGCAGCTGCGCAGTCACCTGTTTTGTTGATCAGCAGACGTTTTGGAGAAAAGGAAAAGAGCCAATATCGCTAGAAAAAGAGAGATGATAGGGGTGAGATCTCCCTTACAGATGGCGTCAGCATGAGTCAGGAAGCTATTTTTGCCTCGGCGAGCCAGGTCGGAGTCTCTGTTATGCTGACGGATCTGGTAGCCTATTTGATAGCATGGCATCATCGTGCTCATTAAAGTTTCCAGATCCTCGTCAGCCTCCATCAGACGCTTTTCCAAGACCTTGATCTGTTCATCCTTGCTTTGAACTGAGTCTCTAGAATTGGATTCAGTGGTAGTGCTGAAGGGAGGTTCGCCTCTGGACTCGAGTTCGATCGTGGTGACTAAGGGATTAAGATAGGTCGGAGAGATATCATGGGCGATGGTAAGCTTCTCAATCTGTTCGGCTTGTGATTGAATGATTTCCTCTTTGGAGGCAACGAGAGCTTGAAGAGTGGAGAGCTGGGCACTTTGAGCTTTGAGTGTGCGGCGTGAAATCTTGCCGTCAACCTGGAGCCTGTTTGACCGCAGAGTCAGCTGGTTTGCCAAGACTGGGGGAAAATGGAGACTTTTTAGACGAGCGAGTAGCCCTCATGAAAAAATTACAACCGATTTCTCGATTGAGGAAGGAGTCGAGGCTTACTGGACGACCCTTCCGCTTTGCTCTGAAAGCTTCTTCTCCGCACTAGCCAGGGCACCCTTGAGAAGCGAATTCTCGTCCTGAAAACATCAGCCACGATCTCATGAAGCCTGGAGAGAGAGCTCACCTTCAGCGCATTGATATCAATATCGGGGAACATCTTGGGTAATAGATGTAGGAGGGGGAGGAGAGACCCGTTATTCTTGTCAGCCACGACGTGAATGAAGCAGATCGACGTCCTGGTCGAGGCAAATTAGAGGCGCGGCGAGATTTTCAAGCGGCCAGCGATGATCGAGAATTGGAATGGTGCTTATCGTCTTCGTGCTGTCGTCTGTTTTGTTGATCGCAGTGTGTTTGAAAGGGGAAAAGGTGTCGTTTTTATCTGTGCCGGAGATGAGGCGCGTATCAACACTTAATCCAGTAAATAACTCAAGTGAGAATTCACCCACGACGAGCGAGCCGTTTGGTTTGGATTTAAGAAGGGATCCAAAACACCAGGCAACAAATTGAAATGATTACCAGCTCCATAACTGGCAAATATAAGACCTACCTTTTGCAAAAAACTGTAGGTGACTGACGAATTAATATAGAGAAAATTGAACGTATGCGGAGAGGCACAACATTTAAACTCAGATGAAATGATGAGCCGAGTGGAGTTGCAATTGAAATTGTACCCCCGCTATCAATAATATGTTGACGACTGAAGCCATCATGCGCGCAGAGTACAGCTTGCCTGCCTTCAAATTTCCATGTCTACCGCCTCGGTACTACAATTTCATTCTCTGGGTGCCTGGGAAGTCAATCGATACGCCCGCGGGCGTGAGATGTAACCATATGCATGATACTTGATAGGTGGGAAGGTAAATCGCTCTGTCCGAAAGACCTACTCCATATCACTCTTCTATCATTCACACCTTCTTCTGTTGAATTTCCCCTCTGCTTCAAACCTCAACCGCAAAACGGTACGAGAGCAGCTTGCTTGCCGTTGGCCTGAATAAACTTGGGAATTACGCTCGTAAATTTTCTGAGGAGGCCTTCTCCCGACGTGTTCTGAAATGGGGCTGGCCTAAGTTTCTGGGGATACTGCTGGCTAGTATTGCCGTAACGGGTAGTCGATGGATAAACAGTCTCAGTCTTGGTGCTTACAAAATCTCATAAGCCTGAATCCGAAAATGGCAATATGCGTTTGGTGCCATTTCTATGGCCTTTGAAGAGAGGAAGAGACACGAGAGCGTGGGCTATAGCTTCTCCATTGCCGACTGGAGCCTTTCCAACCCGGATCAAATGCTTGCTATTCTTGTACGTCTGAGTGCAGTGCTCCGCTCTACACCGGGTTCTGACTACCACTCAGACATTAAAAAATGGTGCTATTCGATGGGTCATTTCAACTTTGTAAGCTTTCTCCGCCTTTGAAGTATGGTGCTTCGCATGCTTCCGCATTTTCTGGGAACTTCTCCAGGTGAAGCTATCGCCGTAGAGAACGCTGATTGTGGAGTTTTCTTGTCTACATCGCTTGTTCGAGAGCGACGATGTGTAGCTTTGATTGCTCGAATTTGAGTATGAGAGAAGTCTAAGTACTTCAGTGCTGGCAACATGACCCGATTATTCTTGATTGCTTCTGTTAATCAGGTGTGCGTTTGGGGTGCGATGATTTCATTATCTCATAGCTGCACCAAATTCATCGAAATCTGTTCGCAGCTGTGTACTGTGGAGCCCAAAGACCGAAAAGCGCCATGGACTTGACTTGACCGGCTCTGATTGATCCGACTAATCGGCTATTCCCTGCTCTAGATTGCCAAAGGTGGCATTTGGCCATAGTGATCGCAAGAGAAGCGACTGCTCTTCTCTAACCGTGCTTGACCTTGGAACGGCATCGAGCCCATAAAGTGCGTATGGGCTTCGTTTGATCATTCCTTTCTGCTTCCATTTGCTCGATCTGCGAAATCTAAAACGTGGAGTTCAAGGAAGATCTACGATATAAAAAATCTACTGAGGCAGAAAAAAGACGTTTTTGAGCAGCATGAGAATCGGCAGGAAGAATCATACTCACTGCTCCTGAAGTTATAGTGAACCAGGGGTAAAATGACGAGGAATGGATGGAAAATTGACAAAAGCAAAAATGAAAGATCAACGTCTTGGTTGTTGCCGATTCCACTCCACACATTCTTCAAACGTCACTCCAGATCCACCAAAGATATCGAGTGCGCTGCCGATTGTCAGGTCAACTCTGGTACCGCTCAAATTCTTGACGTGGTCCAGATCTTGGAGATGCCTTGCTCCACCAGCGTACGTTACTGGAATACTACACCACTCTGCCAATTTCATGACAAGCTCTTCATCAACTCCTTTCTGAAGACCTTCATTATCGGCGGCGTGGATGAGAAACTCGGAGCAATAGGCTTCGAGTAATTGAATTGAGGCTGAAAATATTAGAAGCATGCTGATGAGTCGGAGATATCTCGCACCTTTGTTGATTTCCATATCAGTTATGGTCTGCCATTTGTTCATAGCAACGAACCAAGTATCGCCTTTCTTCCGGCAGCTCAAGTCAATGACAAGCTTCTCCTTGTCGCCTCCAAGAGATGTAAGAACCGAGTCGAGATTCCTTTGAGAGAACTTGCCGGTAGGAAAGAGGAACGAAGTGATGATGATCTGGCATCACAGTATTAATGAGATCTTTATCTGTCTTCAGGGAGCTTCAACGAACCTTATCTGCACCCCATTTGATCCATTGCGCAGCATTTTTGTCATTTATACCTCCTCCAATTTGCAAGCCACCATTCCATGTACCAAGAGCTTCCCTTGCTGCTTCTTCATTGCCTGGGCCCAGCATTATAACATGTGCCCCTTTCAAACAGTGGTCTTTGTACAGCTGTGCATAATGCCCCGCTGGTAACTTCGAAACATAATTGGTCTTCAAATCATTAGATTCCGTGGTCAATGTTCCTCCCACAATCTGTTTCACTTGTCCAGAGTGCAGATCTATACAAGGTCGAAATTTCGTCATGACTAGATGGTGTGACTTGTATTTGTATCGGAGAGAATGGAAGCGTTGGGGTTGAAATGGTTAAACTTCGGCTTTCACCGTTAGCGGGACATCAAGCGGCCTACTTAAAGACCAAATTGTAAATTTTCTTGAGCATAGCAAATACCTCTAGCCACACAAAGATGTCTGCTTTACTGCGTAAACGAAAGCGGCGGGATGTTGAGGAAACCAAAACACAGAGGGTAGCAAGTGAAGAGCCTGGGGTAGAGGAGTTGAATGCCCAGGAAATCTTCAGGCGGCACTTCGAAGCGCAGTTCAAACCTCTCCCTGTAATCCAACAAGCAGCCATTATTGACAGAGTCTCCCAAGACGGATCAGAGGAGGAGTCCGACTGGGGTGGGATATCCGACGGAGAAACGAACGATGTACAAGTCATCGAGCACACAGATGCCCAGACAAGAATGGCTGCAATGTCTAAGGAGGAGCTAAAATCATTCATGGTATTATAATCCAAGTCATAGCAAACTTTCCTGATCTTGCTGACTGGGGGAAATAGAGTTCGAAAGTCCCAAAAAGCACACCCAATGTATCCTCCATTCGAGACCAAGCCCCGGGCAGCAAGCTGGACCATGAAGATGCATCCGAAGCGGCCAACCTGAAGAAGGACCTTGCTCTCCAGCGACTCCTTGCTGAGTCCCATCTGCTCGACTCCTCAAACCCCACACTCAGTAGCAATACACGACACAAAGCTACGGACCTTCGCTTACAAGCCCTGGGTTCCAAGACTTCAATTCTGAATCAAGAGAAGATGCCCATGTCGCACCGGAAGGGTATCATCTCCAAGCAGGTCGCGAAGGAAGCTAAGAGGAGACACGAAGCGAGAGAGAATGGTATTATTTTGGAGAAGGCACAGATGGGTACCAAGAAAAGTTGTGCTAGAAAGAGAGACAGAGGCATCGGTGCGCCTGGTGTGGGCAGGTTTTCTGGCGGAACTTTGACTCTGAGCAAGAAGGATATCTACGAGATCGAAGGGCCGAAAAGAACCTCGAGTACAAGAGGCGGTCGAGGAGGAAGGGCCAGCGGAAGGGGCAGATCAAAGTGCGGTCGCTGAGGCTGCCTTGGCTTGGCTGAGTGAGGTGAGGATGGCGAGACGAGGCTCCGCATTACGCTGTGATTGCGGGTTATCTACGTCTCAAACCTAAATTCGGCACGAATTTCAGCATCTCTGGTCTGTTTGTCGGTATCGGTAGAATTCGCTCAGAAACAGCTGCCTCTCTGCCTCACGACATTAACAGAGTTAATTCCATGAATGCACACCTGACCGGCCCTTCCACTTTGCCCGGAAATTTGCTAAAGAGAAAACATTCTTATTCATCCTACTGCAGTAGCTGCTCGACCCTCCGAATCTCAACGGCTGCCGATAGTTTTTGGATTATCCCTCGAAGACCGAACACATAACAGGCAACAATCACATACCTCTCATTTAGCTGAACAAATGAAGCGCGGTAGTGATGCCATGAGTGAGGGCAACAAGTCTTGAAGAAGGAGCCTCTCCGTGGGTAATTGAGGGGCTCAAAGATGCTGCTGTATTAAGATGCGGAGAGTGGTGAGCATGAGTTTCCCGACCACGAGGCTTTCATGCAGTATATTCTCGCTCTGTCATCGCGTACTTTTACACGATGCGATGCGATTCACTGGAAAGGGCAGGGGAAAATTCAGTGGTCAGACCAAGGTCATCATTTCTCCCCAGATCTGGCAAATGTGGCAGCTTGTTTTGCACACTGTTACGCTTCCAACGAGAAAGAAATAGACAATCCTCCATCAGATTTCGGAGAAACAGCAATCAACTGCAGGTGTCTCCATGGCATCGATGCATTCATTATGCTTCAGCAGTATCAGTCTTGCGAGTCCGTCAGGTCCCATCCATATCTGTTAATTAATTCTGGATCGTCCCAGCAAAGGATATCCCAGTCCGTCGATGTGTCCAAACTACCACATCTGACCTACTTAAGTTCCTGGTTCCAGTCCCGGCCTACGGCTTGCGCCACAGCCCGTTCCAACGCTTGCATCGCTACTTTCACATCAGGCAAATAATCGGTTGTCTCGGCTCGTGCTCTTCGTCTAGCAACTGTGTCAACGCCGACCACATCTCTGCTTTTGACCTCGAGCATCATCTCACAGCATAAGGTCGCCAGTCAAGCGGAATTTACGAACTCCGCTCAGAATGAGGGGCCGTGACAGCGTACTGGGGATGGAGCTTTTCCTCATAATCCCATTCAAATTCAATAGCATTTCCTCATTATTGCCAGGGATCCATCTGTCATCTGATTTCAAGCATATCTGCGAAAGGGTTAGCCACAGTGGTGCAGTAGATATCGTAAAAGATACTGCCGTACATCTCGCCTAGTTGCGTAGTGAGGGGTCTCTCAGTCGAGCTCGTATACCTCTGCTTAAACATTTCAATATCTGCGGAGTCGTCTCCTCGGTGCACCGCATGGTTGCCAACCATGATGAATGCATCGTTAGCTGTTCCGCAACCGCGCTTATCTTTAACGTGCTCAAACCATCGTCAGCGCACAGCAACACCAACTTGTACAACAGGAGCTTGTATCTTGTCCTTGCTTTTCGATATGGCTACTTCGTTTCGTAGCTTCGCACTCTCGTGTCAAAGCCGGATAATCTGTTCTTCCATGGTGCTTGGAGGTCGTGGTTGAGAGATCAAGATTAAGTCTTTGCGTGTGCCTGATAAAATACAGGAAATTCTTGGATTGGATTGTATTCCCATGGCGCGAATGGTACATCCGTTAGCCTCGATTTAGGGAACACTGGGGCGGAACTCAAAGTGGTGATCGGAAAATTCGATGTAATTCTCTTGCATTTGGCAATACGCACGCGGCATGGCCCCCAAGTGTCCTCCAGCTGTTTGTCTCAGCTCAGCATACACCGATGAAAGAAGAGGCAGGAGCATTCCCTTTAATTTTCGAGGTCTGTTTTTCGTCTGGCACCGAAACCCCTCCTCGTTTTCTAGATGCCGAGATGTAAATGACGATTCCATATTTCTAGATTCATGGATTCGGTGTTTTCTTTTAGCGCCGTTTTCGCGATGTTCGCGTGGCCCTAAGCGGCCCCTCTCCCCAATTTAGGAACCTACATGATCCCATGTAAGTCAATGTCAGTCATGATGAGTCGAGCCTCGCAGCGAGGCTATACCGGCTTTCAGTGCTGTTTATATGGATATATTCAGCTTGAGTATGATTGAAATAGGGAAATGGAGGCACAGAACTAGGTGTTTGCTGGGTAACGGAGTCTTCACCTAGTCCCACCACCCTTATACTAGCTACTCCGCGCGATCAAGATTCTACATAGGTTAGGTTGACATTCAGCTTTATTATTCCTAAGCAACTCCGCCCTCATTGAAACCTTCCTTGAATGGTCGGTGCCCAATAGATACAGTCCTCTCTGTGTCCCATCCAACCCTGAAGAGATAATGACCAGGTTCTCGCACAAACTCCTCCGATTAAGCTTCAAGAATTATGAGGAACTGTTCGTCGCACTCGAGCCAGCGCCAGCCGCATCAACCACAGACGGTGGAGTCTAGGCACTGTGGTCGGGTACGCCATCACCAAGTCTGATGATGACCTCCTCGACTACTCTTCTCATCTCTCGAATCTTCACGTCAACCGTTGGCCAAGAATCGAAAGCTGAAAATCTCTCGGCGGGAACGGGGAAGAGTCTAGAAATTCTTCTGTCCTCCTCAGCACACTCAATTGCCAGGCGCCGAAACTTCTCAAGTCCAGCATCTCCGCTTTCCTTGGTAGCAGAGTATCGATAGTGGGCGGCGAGAGTGGCAGACATGTCGCAGATCTCAAGCATCTTCTTGGAGAAGTTTCGGAAGCTATTTTTGGAATGAATGGAGAGACTGTTGTAGGCGTAGGCGTACAGGTTGTTGAAGTACTCGTGCTTGTACTTGATTTCGAATGGGGAGCCTTTTAGGATAATGGAAGCCGGGGTCGGGTCCGCCGATTTCATGTAACCCAACTTGAACATCGCCACGTCTGCTCGCACATTGCCCTTGAATGCTACCAGCTCGCCAGCTCCAACTATTTTAGGGGTAGCTTGCTCGCCGCGCTTTTCCCTTACGACCTCATACCAACGTCGTCGGATCGCAACTCCTACATGCACGAGAGGCTCTTGAAGTTGAATCATATCTTCTAACTCCTCGACATTGGCAGTCAGTGCTTTGTTAGCCTTGTCCAAATTGGCAAGATCGATGCGAAGCTGCTTGATCATGGCGTCCTTCGAGGCACCATTAGCTCTCTTCTTTGGTGGCGGCTTCGGGGCTGGCGATAATGCTTTCGGGGGTTTGGATTCACGGCTAGACTTTCGTCTTTCGGAGACGCGGGCGCTCGATCTCTTGGGGGACATTTCTTGCTATATATTTTGTCAGTGGCTGGTGACTGGTGCAGGTGAAGTGATGTGTGAAAGACTTGACGTACTCTCGTTGGCAAAGTCGAAAAGTGATGATACAAGATCTTTTCAAGCGACTCAAAGCTCTTTGGATTGTCACGATAATAAGGCCTGGGCCGCTAGCAGACAAAGTGGTGCGTTAGAGATGGGTATCTCGCTTAATATTATCAAAAAAACATCGGGCTATTTACTCACCACATAGCTAGGTACACCTCCCTCTATACGCGTGAATAATAACGCGCCTTATATAGAGGGACAGGAGCTACGAAATGCTGTTATATAGCAATTGTACCAGTCTCACATGATTGTAAAACGCCGACAACCTCTCAGATTCCTCTGTGATAGCAGCGCCATAAACAAGAAGCTCTAATCCAGGTGCGTGGGCAATAAACAGATCCTGTAAACATTAATGAGACTAGTTCTTTAAAGCTGGTTATAATTCTCTTATGTCTATCAAGGAACTGCGCCAAACACATGGGCCAATGCGGCAATAGCAATAGCTATACATTTTCTACTACTAATGTGCCCAAGCCAGCTAAAATAACTGTTCTGAGCTCAATAATATGAAGCTATTATGCAGTTACAACTTGCGAGACTGAAATATAGATGAAGGTGAGCTCCTACAAAGCGTGAACAGATGAGTTGAGTAAAAGAAATTCGTTGCATAAGAGATACAGCATAGCAGTACAGTCTCCTATTGATTGTTACAGATCGCGATACTCTGCCATAGTTTTGCGTTATTACTTTGGAAGATCTTTGCTCTTTTTCATGCTGTGAATATTTCCTGCTTTTATCCATAATCAATATTACCTAAAAATTCGCTTCTATGATCAAAATCCTAATTGCTTTGCATCAGACGCCAATCGAAATTTAACCATTTCAAGGTGAGTAGGTCTGGTCTACGAGTTTCTCAATTTCTCGACATTACTTTACATCAACACAACCAATCTTTTACCCAAACAGATCCCCTATTTTCATAAGCACTACTATACATACTTCTGAATCATAACAAGTTCTAATATGACGCGATGTATCCAAGCACAACTTGACGGACTGGGCTGAAAATCAGGTTCGAGGAGACAATATTCCAGTGGTTGAGCCTGGGTAAGGCTCTGGCCATTGTCAAGTCGAGGTTCGACGATGAAAAGAAAGATCATTTTCTTCACATTGAGACTGACATAACAGGTAGCTAAATACCCACAAGATCCATTGTGTTTGACCTAACCAAAAGCTTAGGTACCAGGCTCTGAATGTGGCTTTGTTGAATGCTGGCCTCTTATACTATTCCGGGACTGGCATTCCCCAAGTCGCCGAGCTTCGACTCAGCAGGCATGTCACCGAAGAAAGTAAGAATTGGGAGGAAGCATGGAGTAATCGTTGCGAAGAAAAAATCGGAGACGCCACAGATCTTGTTCGCAAGCAGATGACAAGCCTAGCAACCATGTTGCAGGTAAGATCGCCATGCAGAGCGCCAGATCGTAGTGACGCGGAATAAGAACTGAGCATCGAGAAGCTCAACCGGCTTACCTTATACAGCGAAGCCGACCACGAGGTTCCCGAGTAAATCCTCTACACGTTAACTGGTGTAGAGTCAACTCGGCGGAATAAGACCTTCCATGATCATGCCGTTGAGCAATGTGGTACACCTAGATAAAAGCGTGACTTTTGTTGACGTGAAGTCTGGAGAAGTTACATACTGTCGAATGCTAAGCTCCAAGGAAACTTCGAGGCAGATGAAGCTCTTATCAAGCTTTGACTGCTCACCGAAGCCAGGCTCGACTTCCACATGTTCTACGGCATCAAGATTGGTGGCACTCTTGGCTCTAAGAAGCTGGTCGAGATCGTCAACATGCACTTCACTACATATTACGGCCACGCTGGTACTTTTGGGGCCTGCATTATCGAAGTCGAGTTTGAGCAAGAGTCCAAGCCGGCGTGAATGTTCGTTCATAATGTCCTTGGGAACTGCAATGGTGATAGTGTCGGCAGCACGTGCGATTGATGGCTGCTGTATACTCAATATGAGAATTATGGCCATGAGGAGGATCGCCGAACAGTTCGCTAGGCAGATCTAGTCATAATATTGCGCGAATAGCGTGAAACGACAACCATGAGACATTGTGAATTATGCAACTTTGCGAAGTTTCAGGAACGACGGCGACTTCTCTTAAGATCTGATTATGGCATGACACTCTTTGTTGAATGAAATCGTGGATCATATTTGATATGCATGGTTAGGACTTGTAAGAAAATCCTTGAGTCTCTGGAGATGTAGTATCTAGCTGATTCGTATCTGTCCTTTGGACCTCTGGAGCACACTCCCGACTAGTTTCAGAGGACATGCAACGTATTGTAGTTGCACTAAGGAATTGAGCATCATAAATACTCGAGTCTCCTTCTTGTCTTATGTTGAACCAAAGTTTTCTAACCGAGCTTTTCGAAATGATAGGTAATGTGATAGTCGGAGTTGAACTCACGACTTTGGCACCCTCGCCCAAGTTTCGAGGTGGTCTTTCCGAGTTCCATGGATTTTTGGGCTCTATTTCGTAAGAAGTTACTTCAAGTCGTTCTATGTATAACTTGTTGGATCTGGTACGCGTAACAGTAGTATACGGCGTAGCCGAGTCGGTTAAGCCTAAAACATAGTTTATACTTAGAATATAGCAATGACGTAATCATGGTAAACATACAGTAATCACCTAATATGCAGTTATCGCTCGGCATTATAGTAAACGACAGGCCAAGCATCAAACGAGGGAGTCAGAATAAGCCGCTCGTTTGGTTCGGCGCAACTTTTCCTGTACTACTCTCCGGCCCCTTAAAATCATTCAGAGGACTGAGTATCATGAATATGCCGATAAAGTTTTCAAAATGCTTGTCGATTGGCCGACCGTGATTTCACAGTAACCGCATGGCAGAAAGCTGAAACTGGAGTCTTCAAAAGCTAGGGGCGCCTTGCGGAATCGCTATGTTCGCGTAACTCGATTTTCCACTAGATATGTACAATAATATTAAAGGTGACGCAACTGCCGATAAGCATCTTTTTTCTTTGAAAGGGCCGAAAATTTAGAATTGGTAAAGAGATTACGCAAACGCAATCCTCGTAAGTATTCCGGCCAGACCGAACAAGACCTCAAATACAACAGCGTCGAGTCCGAGCCAGGATCCGAAAGCCAGGGCTAGATGGACTTACAAGATTAGTCAGTTTATATATACGCTCCAAAACAAAACAGGTATTTATGATGCGGGGCTAAACAAAGCGGGGTCGCTTCAATCTATGTAAGCATCAGTGCTTAAAAGACTTGTCTCGTTTCCAAGAGTCTAAAAGTTGCTTAGCTACTGCAGAGTTTTGATTATCTGCTTCGTCGCAGGCCAATCACTCTGTACTATGATAAAGCTTAGATTAATAGTTCGCTTGAAAAAAATGATTTAAGCAGGGCTTTCAATTGGGTTTACAAGCCTAAACCTCTTTTTGTGCCGGCTTTCTCCGGCCTGTGACAAAGGAACATTTGAGACGCGTAGAGTAGTACCCAAATACCAAATATCGTTATCACGGCAGCTGCTAGCGGCAGATTTCACAACTACGTTATCGCAGGCCAAACAAAAACCACATTAAAGTAATTCCAAGAGGATCTAGAAAAATGAGTTCTCAAGATTTATTCTATGAAGCCGCGCTACTTACCGCTTTATATACTAATTAGTAGCCATTATTATTTCTACCTAACTTTGCCTCCATTAAGCGAGAATTTCCCTCCAAGGCACTAGCCTATGAGCTTTGAAGACTATATACAACCTAATCTATCAAGCCTGTCTTAATAAAGATATTCCGAAGTGTAAATCGGATTTTTCTCTTCATATGAGTAAGGCGGTATTATTTTAAAACCCCAATTTATACCTATGTATGTATCTATTGCTACCATGATAAATTGAACAATTCCACATCGTAAGTATCAGAAAGACAAAAACTTTCTTATAAAGAAGTATCCTTAAGAAGTCTCAGATCCCTTATCTACTTACGAGTAAGGATATGTTTAATTAAGAGGCAATGATAAGAATATTTATAGAAAGCTTTTTAAGAAGCAAACGCGGCTTTAAAAGCCCTAGGATATTAAATTATATACCCTTGCAAGTTCCTTGAAGCCCCCCTTGAGAATACCCTCGGAAGCACCCTTGCGAACCCCCTTTCAAAATATACTCATATGGTAATTGTTTGGCCTGTGACGGAAAACCTCCCCCCAGTTCAAAGGACAAATTTATTTGCCCCTGCCACCGCCAAAGACCTAGCCTTTGAACCGGGCAGCAGACTTGAAAAGTACAAGAGAACATCTCATAACGTCAACACAGACAACCGGCACGCTCAAGCATCAGAAAAAGAGAATGCCTTCCTTTCTTTCCACTCTTTTCGCAGCCGCTCTTGCTGTCAATTCATTCGCCGCAGCAGGTGATTGCAAGGCTCCGGCTTTCGATTTCCCTATCCTACCAGGGGCCGAATTCGTCACTTTAAGAACAACAGAGGTCACAGACTACCCTCACAGCGACGGTTCGGCCAGCCTCAGCTTTTGCAATGTTACGCTCACGTACACACATCCGTTGCAGAGAGATTTCATAACAGTCCAAGTATGGCTTCCCACGAAAAATTGGAACGGCCGGTTTTTGGGAACAGGTGGCTCAGCATACGCCACTGGGGTTTTTGACGAGGCCCTGGCCCCAGCAATAGAACTTGGATACTCCGCAGCATCGACAGACGGTGGGCATAAATTCGAGGAATTATCAGCCGAATCTTGGGCTCATGCCTCACCTGGAAACATCAACCTTTACCTGCTGCAAGACTTTGCTTCAGTTAGTCTCAATGAAATGACGATAATTGGAAAAGTAATTTCAGAGAAATATTATTCCATGAAACCCAAATACTCGTACTGGGATGGCTGTTCTACGGGGGGTCGACAAGGCCTCATGATGGCTCAGCGTTACCCTACAGGTTATGATGGCATCCTAGCCGGCGCCCCAGCTATCAATTGGCCCAGTTTTGTTGTTGCCGAGTACTGGCCGCAGTTCATTATGAACCAGCTCAATGCTTACCCTTCGGAATGCGAGCTCGAGAGCCTCACAGCAGCAGCGATCGCAGCATGCGATGGTAATGACGGCCATGTGGACGGCATCATCTCGGCTCCGAACCTCTGTCACTACGACCCTCTCACTGCGGTGAACAGGCTCACGATATGCAGCGATGGTTCCAGGAGGCTCATCTCGCACGCGGCCGCCATCGTGGCCAAGGAAGCCTGGACAGGACCCACGAAAGCAACCGGCGAGAGATTGTGGTTTGGACTGTCATACGATGCACCGCTTACAGGACTTGCAAATACAATCTCCCGGAACAACGTGACCCGTGGTTCTCCTTTCCCAGTATCTGCCGATTGGATCCGTCTGTTCGTCAAGAAAGATTCCTCTTTCTCACTCACATCCATTACACAACGAGATTACGAGAATATATTCCACGCATCGAATCAGGAATTCACCTCCATCATCGGCACCGATGACCCAGATCTCAGCCAATTCCGTGATGCTGGAGGCAAGATCATCACCTGGCATGGTCTGGCGGATGAACTTATCTTCCCGAACGGCACGACCAACTACTATGACCGTGTGGCTGCCCTGGACCCGAAAGTCAGAGATTATATGA
This sequence comes from Diplocarpon mali, assembly GCA_024741835.1. NCBI lineage: Eukaryota > Fungi > Ascomycota > Leotiomycetes > Helotiales > Drepanopezizaceae > Diplocarpon > Diplocarpon mali. Next base: position 168,028 of record JAENRP010000016.1, read on the forward strand.
GATTCTTTCAGGCTCCTGGGGTAGGCCATTGCGGCGGTGGCGTTGGACCGATGCCGATAAGGGCATTAGACGCTTTGGTTAACTGGGTAGAAAATGGCAAAGCGCCCGAGACCTTAGATGCGCGTGGTCCGTCGATCAATGGCCTGTCGAGGTCTGAACGACTGTGTAATTATCCGCTTGTGTCGGCCTATCAGGGTGGGGATCCTCTAGAGCCAGAGTCATACCGCTGCCAGGTGTCCTTCTGAAGAAAGAAGATGGCTTGTAGCCGATAACGAGCTTCGACCAGAGAACATTGGCAATCACTTTATCTGAGAGCTGTCGATCTCCAGCAGTCATTGATTCGGTTACGGAGACTTGTCTCAACACTCGCACTCTTTGTACTATCAACTATGACTTTACTTTTCCTTTACTATCCTTTGTAAAAACCACCTCTAAGGCGGTTTTATAGGTCAAATTAGCTAAAATTCGTATAAAGCTATTAATTTGTAAATGAAGACACTTTGGATATCTTTAAATTTAAGTCACTCAACATAAGAAGTGTAGTTTTGAGCTTTCCTAAAAAGCTTTAAGAATCATCTTTAGATTCTTTAATTCTACTTTCGATTCATTTAAGAAAGAGAAATTGACGAGCTCAATGATACTAAGGAAGCTCGCGACGCGTCAGTTGCGCAGGTCCATAAATTGCAAGCTGAGAAACAATCAGTGACCAGAGAAGGTAGCGGGATCCAAGAGAAGCCGAACGACACTAAACAATCTCCAGACTCTGCCCTCGTAGCACCTAGTCATTTGGTTGAAGATTATAAGATATTGAGCCATAGAGTTTGTAATCTTGAAGAACTCGTCAAAAAATTACAGGAAGCGCATGATCAAGGCCTCAATAAAAAGATAATCAGGTTGTCTAACAAAATGGAAACTCTTCGCGCTCAAGTCGAACAAGCTGAGATAGGACGGGATATCGCCGAAAAGGCAAACACAAGCCTGATCAAAAATCTCGAGCTCCAAAGCAAGCAACTACGCCAGGAGTTTTCCGTTCTTCTTCTGGAAAAGTTTAATGCGACAAAAAATTTACAAGTATTACAAGGCCAGTTTGAACAAGTGGAGAGGGCACGGCGATTCGCAGAGCTACAGGCCCCAGCCTCAATGAAGCATTTTTCGAAAATCATTCAGGGAAATAAATGCTTGATACTAGAGTCTAAGCAATTTTGATAGCTCGTGATATTGCGAGAAAGAGCGCTGGAAATCCGTCGTAAGACTTCAGTATCCCTGTGACAGAATCTAAAGGTGTAGATACTGAGTTCTATGGAGCTGAAGTAGTATATATACAAGGTAGGCTTACTAAGCCTTAGTCTCCGTTCCGTGCGGTAATCTCCGTACCTTGTATATTTCTAACACCCTGAAAAAGAATTCATCGCACAAGAGAAGCACTAGGGTACTGTAAAATTTCAAGCAGATCCATTGAAATATCACGAACGCAATTCTGAGAGCACCAATGATATGCTTGTCCAGATTCAAGGCTTGCAGAACACGCTCGCTCAAACACAGAACGCGCATGGCTCCAGCAAGACACACCTCTCCCATTCCGAATCCAAATTACGAACCTTCGAAGCATCTCTCGCGGATTTTAGAACGCAAGAATCCAGAAACTTAAGCCCAGAGGCTGTGCAATCTATCATGCAACCTCTGCGAAGCTCGTACGCTAAGGAAGTCACGGTTCATAAATGCTGCCAGTTGAGATTAGCCTCAGCCAAAGCTACACTCATGAATTTGCGGAATTCTATTGCTGAAGATAGGTTATTAAAGAGAGCTATCGGCGCAAGAAAAAAGGCAGATACCGAGTGCTCACTTCAACTTTTTCAAACCTCCCTAGAGAACGAGCGAAAGGCACTTCAGATATGCCGCCAAGAGCTAGTTACCGCCGAGACCAGAGCCAATGAGCAATCCAACAACAATTCAATTCATCCTAAAAAGCTCGCAGACCTTGAGATAAAGAAAGAGCTACAGAAGGGCCTGGTCGACATAGGCATTGTGGCAAGCTTTGCATACTGGGAGAGCGCAAAGAAGTACTGCGATTCTAATGGGAACTGGTTTCAAGATCGAGGATCAAATGTCAAAAGCAAGTCTTTCATCGCCGATGCTGCAAAAACAGTGACAGCACGACCATACATCGCGGCAGACGCAGCCTTGTTTTCTCTGGGGTTTCTCTCAGCAGAAACTGATCGCCGCATGTTTTTTGATATGTACCAGACCCAACTTTGCAGAGCACAATTCGAGAGCAAGTCCATCGGAGAACACTTTCTGAGATCGCTAAATTAAAGGCGGGATTGCGGGAGCGTTCACGAGCCCATGGCTTGGTGGAGAAGACGTATGAGAAGTCAGGACTGCTTTTAAGACTGGATAAAAAATGCGTGTCAAAGTATCAGCTGATGACTTTTACGGCCAGAATATCGCAAATAAAAGCTGTTCAAGATTCGTTCGATGCGGACTCGGAAATGAAGGAGCAGGTGAAAAAGACCAAAAAAATCGCCGACACTGCCATGGTCTATTGAGTCATGTGCAATTTGCGGTGAGCACCACGGGAAGAATCAGATGTTTGGCTTGATATTCAAGATTTCATTGTATGTCGATTAAGGTGACGAACCACTTCCTTTTACGGCTCTGAACTGATGCCAAAAGGCGTCATGTGGCAGAGTCTATGCTGAGAGACTGGTAGGCCTTCTTTTACTCCATGAGCCTTTGGCCTGCCGTAACCGAGAGACTTTCGTGTCAGGTTAATTTTTTTTGTTAGGTCAATATGATCATTGTGATAAAGTACTTCACGAGGCTCTTGACATGTTGCAAGTGATATAAGCCCATGGTGCTTTGCAAGTAAGTGTGAACAGAAAAGCCAGGATTTGCAACTTACTAACCAAAGCTTTGGGATAAGTAATTAGTGACAGAATTCTCTATAACTGCGGCAAGATCCTATGATATAAAGGACATAATCTAGGCGTACAATAAAACTGACTAATCTGCTTTCATTGACAGTCAAATTCTACTGATATTATTCTACTGCGTCTGTTAAACTGTTAAGAGCGGCGTCAGAACTTGTTTAAAAAAGACTTTTTGAGAATTGAAAGCTATTGAGACATCGCCATAGTATCTCCAAGGCTTATGGGCTGACATAGCGAACCCAATCTTTCTTTTCGATGTGATTGTCTTCTCTACTTTGCGACCCTTGGGTCCTTGATAGCATTCTTCCAGTAACCACAACAGGCGCAGGCAGCAATCCCGCTAGTCATTTCTAGGAGTTCGAGTAGCTCGGATAATAGACAAAGTACAGAAGAACAGACGGAGTTTTGTTATTGCGGCTTGTTGGAGGGGTCCGAGAGAGACTGTGATGGAGAAGAGGAAGGTCGCTATAGAATCTGAAACTATCACAATCCCTTCATCGAGACTAGGGCAATTGATCTGCCGAGAAAAATGCTACATATTAGTCACGAGTTTGTCACAAACACTGGGCATCACCCTCTTTGTCTAAAAGCCTGTGAACCTGCCGGGCTATTAGAATACCTCAATTGTGACGATAAAGCTTAGGACCGTCAAAAACTCTTGTCTACCGATCTTATGGGACGTCACCCTCGGTGCGATATCAACGTCTTGATCCAGTGCTCCTTTTGAATTATGAACCTAAAGACAATTTAGATGAATACAACAAGTCGACCATTCTCTTGCGGTGAGGTGAATTACTTGAAATTTCAGATTGTGCGACTACAGAATTCTTCTCTGTTTAGGCCGCGTTCTAACACGCTTGACTTCCATCGAATCAGCAGCGGGAATGCCTGCTTATGTTGCAGGTGCTTCGGAGGACAAGGACTCCTGGAATACTCTTGGATCTCGCTTCACTATAACACCAGCGTAGGTTCTGGAGAATTTAATTGCGTATTGCTATCCTGAAAATGATGCTGAGTGTCCGCCTAGTTGGTTTACTTGCGGCATTGGGCATTCGCCTAGGTATACGGCCTCTTCTAATATCAGCAGACTAGGAAATGATAATGTTTCGAGGCCCATAGGACGAATTGGAGGTTCGTAATACTTCTAACGTTGGCTACATTTTTCTCTTATTGGACCCTGATCATTCTTACAGGATGAGATATGAGGAAGATTGTGGTGAAAAGATTAGATCGATCCCACTGCAGACGACTGGTGAGGATGAACCGCCCAGGATTTGTTCCTCTTTAATATCATTATCAAAGGTTATAAATGTGTCTAAGGGACTTCTGAAAAGCACAACCGCCTATTTGCGAACATCATCTGCACGTCCTAAAAGATGGCATCACTTTCAAATGTAAAGCCAGTTTGCTTTCCGAAAAATAAAAAAACTAGGATTTCAGATTCCGGAGTATGGAGCAAACTAGATGACAAACTTATAGACATTTCCGGGCACAATAAATCTGCTGTCTAGGCCTGCAGTCATCTGTATCAATAGTCGCACTCCCTTTCTATACCATTCTATAAGAAAGGATATTATGGTCATCTATGTAATTTCATAGAGCTTGTTCATGGACTTGATCTAATTATAACAAAGCTGCTCATTGCGTCAGCAGGCCCCGAGAATGTTTTATTGTTTCAATCAAAATGCTTGTGCTTTCCATGACGCTTGAAACCTTGAAACTCGCATCTTGAAGAATAAAGAGGCTAAAATATGCTGTTCTGCAGGTGGATCTAGAGAAACTCACACGAAAGCGGTGAGTCGCCGGCTCCACGGCGAGGCTTGAGGGGAGAATAGTGGCCCTTTGGTGTGCCTCTGTCAACCATAACATAGAAACATCATCTCCGCCCCCAGACTCCTAGCCCGCTTCAACGAGCCCCCAAGAATCCTCGCCTTCGGCACAGACAATTTTGATGACTGAGATACCCGACGCAAGCTAATCTACGCAGTTAATTCAAGACTACGTTGTATCCTGTACGCTGGAGTAACGCCGGCCATGTTTATGCCAGTTAGTATGACTCGTGTTCCTCGCTTTCTAGAATTTCGTAAAACTCTTTATAGTTCCTCGATCTGAAACAACTCCAGATACACTATGGCTCCTATTAAAAAATGGGGAGGGAAGAATCGCTCCAACGCTTCCAAGTTCTGGTTTGTGATCCCCGAAATCAAAGGAAGCAAATAATTATCCTTTGTCCTTCTGTGGATAATACGCAGTATACAGGATATTCTTCACTTCTTCAATATCTTAGGCAATACTAAAGAGAGATGCCAACAAGCCTTCTGCTTAGGCGATATGTTGAAAAACGCGAGTCGGAGGGGAAAGAGGCTTCAACGACTTTCAATTTAGCCAGCAGTTATAGGATTAGGGCTTCGTGACTACCAGCTCGCATTCTCAAGGCTCTAGAGCCTCGGTTCATCTCTCCTTCCGTCGTTATAGTACGTCTTTGCTGACATTATAACGTTTTTTGAGATACGGCAAATATAAGGGAAGGAAAATATGTTCGTGAACAAAGGGTAGTGAAGGGAAACCCACGAGGGATCTGTGGAAACAATGACTGATATTCGGATCCAAGAAGATAGAAGTCAAAGATTGACCGTTCGAATAGAATATAGGAATAATAGAGATAAGAACTGAAAAATGGTGCGACTACGATCAAGGGAAAGTGACATGGGACAGGGAAAACGGAAGGGAATGAGAACAGGATGCGGATATTGCTCATTACATATGTAGAAATCATAGCACGAGTTAATATTCCACGGCATCTGGTGGTTTTATCAGGCCCAGATTGAAATAAGAGCCAATTGTAACGGTATCAGGATATCAGTCTATACCACAAGATGTTTGAGCATGTATGATTGTCTGTGGAGATTTGCAGGGATAGCACTCCGCTGCAAAGGTCATGTGGAGAGGGTTGAGAGTAGGGGTGCTCTCTCTTATGAATGCAAATATTCATATAACTATACATATGCATGATCAAAAGCAAGTGGCTTTAGTACTTGGCTGCTTTGAATGAGATTGAACCAGCCTGCTCGGGCTTGGTAAAAGATACTTTTCTCTATTATTACTCTAGGTTTCTAGTTCGCACTTTGTAAGACAATCACTTTTGAGCCCTAGAGTAGAAAAAGCGACATACAGACTTTATACTATAGGTATGAAGTGCATCAGAATTATTGATTTAATAAGAGGGATAGAAATATTCCAACGGCTATGTAATGCAGATATTTAATAAAATGTAACTGAATCCACCAAGATCATTTTCATAGTATTTGCCGATCCAAATCCAAACTATAAATAATTCCTGCTTTTGATAGATCCTTACTCTCTTATTGAAATCTATTCCTAGATCGCGAAGTATCTTTGTTTATCTAATTACCTCATTTATATATACTAATAAAACATTGGGACTCAAAATTAAGTCGTATATTAGCATCTATTTAACAATTATACGTTAGCTTTACTTTCAATTAATCTTCTTATAATATCTTAGCCGCGTCTAATCAGAATCAAATAGGCATTCATACACATACTATTAGCATATATAATATACATAGTTAATAATTGACTAAGCATTTCCCATTTCATATCTGAACAATCTTTCGTTAATCTGGTAACTTCAATACAGAATGATTCAAGAAGCTTAGATTACTACTTTCCCCTGGTGTTGTAATTGAATCACGCCTTTGCGACAAAGAGTCTGGTTTGAAGCACATAGCTGCTAGCCCTTGATATATATAAGCTTTTTAGAAATTCATAGCTTGGATTACTTTGATCCAATATTTCCTTTCGCCTGTTTCTAGTCACTTTAAACATACAAGAGCTCTAAGCAATAGTTTCTTGTGGTACAGCAATAGCATTCGATGTCCTAAATGCTTACTCAGTTGCAAATCTTTAAAAACATTTGTTACTATGGTTTCTAATTGCACAAAACAGGATTTCTCTAGTTCTAAAGCACCTCGGGCCTTACATCATTCTATAACTAATATTAACCAATCTGTGCAGAAGCAAATCACGAAAAAACACTTGGCTGGATCAGCCCTCGTTTGCGACACGTGACTTAGAGGTAGCGTCGATTAAGCGAGTTTTCGAACCCAAGTAAACAGTCGAGATTTTAAATTTTCGGTGAACTTCCTTCCTTCGACAATCTTCATCATGGCCTCGTCACCAACGTCACCCTCAATGCAGGAGTCACTTGATGCACTCATCAGCAGGGGTAACAGGACAGGGAGCTTCGACTTTGTCTTTGGATTTGGTAAGTTTGCGTTTCATCTTTTTCAAGATCGAAAAATCTTAATACGAAATCAGCTCCTCTCTCTCTTACTCCCTTCACCTTTGAGTATCGTGGCTGACTCTATTCCAGGTCCAGATGCGGCAGGAGGCCAGCCAGATTGGTTGGAAAGTGAGCGAGCTCCGCCGGCTTCGGCCTCTGTGCTTGAAGTCAGACCTAGAGAAGAGAGAGACGCCGGAGAAGAGTTGGTCCGATCCCTGACCTATTATAAATGGCTTCCCGACGCGTGGGAGAATCTCGAGAACACCAACCTCGACCAAGATCTCACCATCACCAAATCAGTGATGGCGCGATCTAAACACGCGCACAAGCGGGCGGGGGGTGCTTTGTCTCTCTCTCTTCCCTCTTCCTCCTCTGCACCGAGAGGAGTGTTGAAGGCGAGGTCTGGGAGATTGGAGTTGCCTTCCGCCAGCCGCCGTCGCCAGGTTTATGGCCCCCAAAGCCATGTTCCTGAGCATGAGATCGAGGGAGAGGAAGGTGAAGACGAAGACGACGACGACGACGAAGATGATGACGACGAAGATGATGACGACGACGAAGAAGAAGAAGAAGATGATGATGAGGATGAGGAAGAGGACGAGGAAGAGGACGACGCGGGCGCCAATTTCGGCAGCTCGTCGAACTTGGCCAGCCTCCCCAACAACTTCAACCCCCCGATCATTAGCTCTTCTGCGGCTAATCCTGTCCCCTTCAACCCCGCCACCATTAACACCATCGTCACTATTGCCATTAATCCTCCCGCCATCAATCCTCCTCCCGCCATTAACCCTCCCGCCATCAACTTCCCCGCCGCAGCCCCTGCTGCTCCAACTATCATGACGCCAGCATTGAGTGCCACCGGCGATGCTCACCTCCAGGCATCGAGACTTCAGCTGGCGGCTGCAAGAGCCAACCCCCTCCACGCCGCCGTCCAACTTCCCAACGGCCGGTTCCAGTGCCCCTTGTGCGTCAAGACACTCAACGACGCAAATAACGTCATGCGCCACATCACAGGAACTTCACACCTCAACATCCGTCCGTACATGTGCGTTGAGCCAGGCTGTACGGCGACTTACGTTGAGCGCCGGGATCTCCAGGCTCACGCCCGAAAGATGGTCCCATGGCACCTCGGCGACGGGAGCCACAACAATCCCAGATATGTCCGGAATAGATGAGCAAGCCAGCGAGCTTGAGACCGAGCAGGGTGTAGAAAGAAGTGAGAAGATGGGAATGTCTATCTTTGCTGTAGGATACGAAAGACAGAAGACGCAGGTACTTTGGGAGCTTGTTAGCAGGCGCGGAACTAGATCTATTCTTTGCGAATTGAATGATTCTGCTCTACTTCGCGATCCCATAACGTGAAGTTTACCGTGTGATATGCTCAATCCCAGAAGATGCGCATTACTAGAGCATCTCACTACCCACCAGGTGAATGGTACGAGGGCTAAAGATCTTGTTGTGCTTCGAAAGGCATCTTTGGCTGGCTATTCTCATACTTCCGACTCTCGTAACCCAAGTGGCTCTAGATTTAAGCAGAGATGTACTCGCCATAGGCAATGCCAACAACCTCAAGCCATAATGGCAGAGATAGCAGGACTCAGTCTCCTTTTCTTCTGTGTCTTTGAAAAAACAAAACTCCTTCCCAAAAATACCCTTGATGCATTAGAAACCAGGTTCTTCGTGGCTATAGTGATAGCAGCAAACACAGTACTTAGAGATCCCCCACTAATGGCTTGCAACGGCCCTATCTGAAGGGTAATCACGTCGGCCTCAAATGATCCTCTCGATTCCTCCCTAGCCATGATCACGGTGCTAGAGCTCGCTTCTCTGGGGATCTCAGCCAGGCTAAGCAGCGTTACCACCTGGGCGATTTGCTTGTTGGTATTCTTCCCAACCAGGAATCGTATTTCCCAACCGGGGGGCAGAAAGCCCGCGAGAGTCTAGCTTTGAATACTTTGACGCCTCTCCTGGCATTGGTCAGAATCGGCGAATCCTTGATCAGCCTCGGAAAAAGGATCCGGGTCGCTCTTTTGCCCCCAGACCGGTCAGCTAGACGCACCATCAAAGTTCGGATCCGCCTTGATTCCTCGGGCGTTGATAGTTGCTGTTGGTTGTCTAGCGGCGTCTGTGTTGCATTTGGCGGTTTCGATTTTCATGCTGATACCCTGGGTCATAGACACTGGCCCCTTGCAGGCCCCATTCGCTGACTTCAAGTTGCGCGGGGAAAAGAGCCACGAGTTTGGCGATCGGGCTGCTGGTATCCTGCCGCCGGACTGTGCTCTGCGAAAGACTCGTGGGGCTTGTGTGTTATTTGACGGAAATGTGGGAGAGGCAAAATCCTTTAATTAGGGTCTTTTCTTTGCCGAGCTGACTTTAAAATACATCCAGAAGCCAACGTCGGATTCAGATTCAAATGCAAGAGTTCCTTGTGGACACGCTGAAATTTTCTGGTTTTTATGCCTGTAGAGTCGCCCCACACCATCATCTCCTTCTCATCTATCTGTATCAAGAAATCCTGCATTGAAACCAGACTGAGTCGCATATCGCGTGTTCAATATTTAGCTGTATGGGTACACGTCAGCAAATGCTCCGCCGACACCTTCTTGACCTTGGACATCTCATCACATGCATACTTCAAGCACGGTACGTGCGGGAGGTCCCTTAGGTGCTGCGAGTCGAAAGGACGCTTGATTATCTCTGCTGTGAAATTTTCTTGCCATTAAGAACACTCATGAAGCAAATCAAGGCCATGCTTATTCTTTTGTTGCAGAAAGGAGAGGGCCTTGGTCAAGCACTCAAGACTACAGTCGGGGCAGGCACCAGGCTCAAGTTAGCTTGTTCGTAGAGCATTGGTGCTGACACAGGTGGCAGTGGATTGCTGTTTGAGGCTTTGAGTGATTCTTTTGCTGGCCTCTAGTTTCCGTCAACAGATTGAAGAGATAGTTGAGAAATCCGTTCTTGGTTTGACTAGACCAAGGGGTCCGTAGAAGGGCTTGAAGAAGTTGGAGAGATTTCTACGTGGAATGCACGATGCTGATGTTGAGCGGTAACGACAGTAGCTGGAGAATTAAGTGACCGTGTTATAGTGAGCGTCGATACGAGGGATCATGTAACTCTTTCCAGCCGCTCCGAGGTGGTTATGGGATTGAAAGTCACCTAGGTTAAACTTGGGCGCACTTGATTCGCATTTATCAGGCCCTCATTTGGAAGCTTCATGATAATTGTCATACTGAGGCTTTCTGCTATCATGGACACTAGATGGTATGTCAGTCGTCGTGATTGTCAAATTTCGGTTGTAGCGATGCTCTTAGGGGTCTGAAGCGCTGGTCGAAAGGCCGAACGCAATTTTCGATTCTTGAGGAACGTGACTTGACTATTCACCTGTTGGTATCCTCCAGATCTATAGCCATGTCTAATCTCCGATTAAGGAATCTGGCAATCACTTAATAGTCTACTAACTATAAGCGGCAGATTGCTCAGCGACTTTACAGGGGAATATAATATTGTGATATTTTGATAATAGAAATGCTGGATCTTGCTCACTTGTAGCGAAAGCTTGGCTTCTTTGGGCAGCCAAGGATATTGCGAGATGAAGCATAGATATCCGTTCTATTTGCTATCACACCATAATCCTTCAGACCCAAATTAAATTCATTTATCCGAGATTTAATTTACGCTAGCAATAGCAGAGGGTTCTTTCTATATAAATTGTCATGTAAGATGTCGAAGAATGTGATCGATGGGCTGCATATCCTTTGCAGTTCCGAAATCGTCAGTGTTGAATCTGAGACTGAGTTACAAAATGCTTGCTAGTATCAGAGAATAGCACTCGTAATCCTGATGTCTGCGAGCGTCTTGTGCCAAATAGGATTGAGACGCCTGTCTGAAGTCTCTGTCTACATACGTGCTAGCATCGACGGTATACCAAGGCAGAGGCAAAGTAGATGTTATAGAGATGGACTGGCTAGCTCACCTGCTACTATCTTCTTATATAAGAGATTAAATGCAGTGTCAGGTACTCCTGGGAGCCTCTTACAATCATTTTAAGAGTAATAAGTCCCTATGACCAGCTCGTAGATATCAAGAGTTACTTTCTACGGTACCATTATTGAATTTTAGTCTTAATTTCGTAGTAGTATGGTACCTATTTGTTCTCTTGCATATCTTCAAGCGTTATTTCTGAAAACCTAGAGTTCTCCTCTACGCAGCTTTAAGGAGAACAAGTAGATGGGGCGTTGGAGAGGGAGGCGGCTAGTGTTTACTTTGAAATCCGCGCTAAACCATTATGAGGCCTTTAAGCGAGGCTGAGGCTATGCATTTCACTGAAGCAATGACAGCCCCTCTATGCGCTTTTTCCCCTATCAGATTAGGCATGATAGCCTGAACCTTTCTTGCTAACGTGAATGCAACACCTGTATAAGTAAGATCCGATCCAAGTTTTCAGCAACAAAACAGAGATAGTTGGACAATATCTGCGCCAATCCGAGCAGTCGCACATGTACACTTCTGGGTTATCAGAAACATGTTAAAATTCCAGGTGCAGAGACACTGGAAAACAAAGAGACTAGAGCTATGTATGCAAGGACCTAATATCCATCCTTCATTTGCCTAATCCACAAACTTCCTATTCTCCTTTCCACCACCCACCTTTGACAATATAGAGATGCTCATCTGTTGGTCCCCCGCAGCGATCAGATAATCAACACACGCTTTTCCACTCATGAATGGAAGCCAGAGAAGACCCAGAGTATATATTATCCAACTATCATGCATCGCAAGCACCAAGCTCGAGCATCCCGAGTGCAAAGGAGACAGCCCGGCATTGTAAACAAAAGTCCGCTTGCAACGCCGAGAGAACCTTCCCACCTCAACCTTCTCAGAGACCCAAGGACGCAAAGAGCTTGCAAAAGCTCGCACAGCGCCTGCGAATAACGCGGGTCCCACTTATCAACGATGTCTGTGTGATTCTCTGCCGGACCTTGACAGGGACAACAGGGGCGAGAATCTTCAACCTGGATAGCAGGGGGAAACCGGGTTTCCAGTTCCACGTCTCACAAGCATCAGGGAAAAAAAGAAAAGAAAAGAAAAGAAAAGAAAAGAGAGAGGAGAGGGAAGAAAGAACAATCATCTACCGGCGCTCAAGTCGTTCCTCGTCCAATCTAGCCCCGACGCACAAACTCCAACCCCCAAACCCCAACCCAAACTCCCGGAAACCACGGCCCCATTTCCGGTTCCAGCATCCAGACCAGAGAGCCGCATCGTCACCTACCAGTCCCCATTCTCTCCCATCACTCCGGTCAAGCCCAGCGATTCCGACCGCAATCCACCCAGCAGCTTCCGAATCCCAGTCAGCCCCAGAGCCTCAACCTCAGAGCGGCATCAACACAGAAACCCGTCGCTGCCACGGACTCTCTCTGTGCAAGACCTCGACACGATACGCAGCAGCTCCGCTCCAGCCAGCGGCCACCGAATCTGACTTGCCCTCTCACCCTCGAGACTCTCGTCCAACACGGCAGCACTCCATAACACCGCACAACACCGCACAGCACGGTGGATTTCCTTCCAACCAAATCACGATGCACGCGCGGAGAAATGCTTTCGTCCCACGCGAGACAGAACCCCGAGCACAGGATCATAGATACACTGCCTGGCACCGCCGAGGGGTGATCTGGGCCTTGATCCTGAGCCTGAGCCTCATGGCCAAGGAGACGCGCGCACAATCCGGACAGCACTGACTACAGATCACGGGCCATGCGAGCACAGCTAGGGCACTTGATTCATCTGATCTCTCTCATCCATGGTCCTTCTTATCCATTACCCTTTCCTCCCTTTCCTCGCTTTCCTCACTCCCTTACCCAGCCCCCATCTGCCTCGGCCCACCATCCTCATCATGCAGAAGCCCTCCTTGAAATTCTGGAGTAACACAGCTTGCACGCTCATCATACAATACGAGCAAGATACAAGTAGGCGCGCACAAAACAAAAATCTGAATCGAGGTCGGATGACACCATGCAGCGTGCAGGTCCTATTATAATACAATTCCCACACTTTGCCACCCCCAAAACACCATGCTTACACACATGGAATTCATCGCAGAAGACACTTCCCCTGAATTCTCAGGACCCTAAATCTACCCTTCTAAGAATAACGAGAAGAAGCGCATCTCTTTTTGATCCCCAAGAAAACGTACACAAAAGCCTGGAGGGCGGCCACGGTGTCGAAGAGTAAGGCCGCTCAGCCACCCATATCCACATCCCCATCAGCCATTGCGAGTCGCTGCTTCGCCGTCTTCGCCTTCTTCGTATTCTGCTTGCGCGGCTTCTTGCCCTTGGGACCGGGTGCGTTGGCGTCGCCAGGGACCGGGGTAGCAGCGCCAGAAGGACGGTTCGAGCCATCGTCGAAGTGACCTTCTCCTGCACGTATATTAGCACAACTCCCTTCTGCAGATCCCACACGTTGAGGTATCCAGGCGCGGAATGAGAGGCGACTTACCCTCGTGGTACAAATCCTCCAAACTGCCCCCGGTCTCGGCTTTCTTTCCCTTCTTCCGCCCCTTCTTCGCCTTCTCGGGTGGAGCCGCAGCTTCCGCGGCTGCGATCTCCGCCTCCTTACGCTCGATCTCCGCAGCTTCCTCGTCGTCCACGAGCCACATGGCGATGTCCTTGGTACGGTTCTCCTTGGAGCGCGTGTTGAAGTCGACACCGCCGCCGGAGCCGCCGGTCATGACGACCTTCTGCACTTCCTCCTTCTGCAGGGCACGCTTGCGGATGCGCTCTTCGATCGTGCCGCGCGTGATCATCCGGTAGACGGTGACTTGACGGGTCTGGCCGAGGCGATGGGAGCGGTCCATGGCTTGAGAGTCGATTGTGGGGTTCCAGTCGGAGTCGTAAAAGATAACGGTGTCGGCGCTTGTCAGGTTGATTCCGAGACCACCGGCACGAGTACTCAGCAGGAAGATGAAGATTTCTGGTCGGGTTTGGAAATCGTGTACAGTATCTCTCCGATCTTCGAGTTTGGTAGAACCGTCGAGACGGCAGTACTTGTAGTTGCGGTAGGTGAGGTACTCTTCCATCAAGTCGATCATGCGTGTCATTTGGAAGTAGAGCAGTACACGGTGGCCACCTTCCTTGAGCTCAAACAGTAGCTGGTCAAGTTTGGCCAGCTTGCCGGAGTCTGTGACAAAGCGGCGCATCGAGGGAACACGGATGTTGGTGAAGCGTTGTTTCTCGGACGTCGGCGCAGGAAGCATCTTATTTGTTGGCCAGAACGAAAGAGGAACCTTGGAAGTGATCAAGGCCTTCTCCTCGACTGGAGACGGCCCGTACAAGGCACGACGGACTGGAACATTGAACATGAAATTTTCCTTTTCGATAACGGCGCCACGGCTGGCACACACGACCTCAATCGGCGGCGCAGTTGCTGCTGGTCTACCACACTGTTCGAGGCGACCCATGCCAGACGCTGCAAAGGTATCCTTGGCCACGTTGAACAACGCGTTCAGGTAACCCTCATGAGTCACATCAGCTAATGGCTTGCGGTCGTTGCGGTCGACAATGTTGAGCATCGCTTGCGCAGGTATAAGGCTCTTGCGATCCTCTTCGTCATAGACGATGCTCATAGGACCCAGTCGACGAGGTCTCTTGGCAAGATCCACAGCCCGAGAAAACAGATCGGTGCGAGCAGCTTTCGATGCCTCTCCGACCGAGGTATCCGCGAATCGGAGAAACGAAAACGCCTCGCTGCCCTTGGAGGTCTCGCGAATACGCTCTGGGGTGAAGACGTTCATCAGTTGATTCAGGTATTTTCCTCTGAACCCAGCCTTCTCGTTGTCCCGCCCAGGCATGTCAAGTCTACCGTCGTGGCGCCAGACCAAGCGAGGAAGTTCATACTCGATCAGATTCCGGCTCGAGTACGCAACATTGATCAGCGAACCTTCGCGCATAAAGGAAGCGGTTTCAGCGAAGTGGCCAAATGAGAATGGCGATGTGGTCTCAGCCCGCTCGAACAGATCAGGATGATTGCAGACTTTTCGGAATTGCATGACCAAGTTCATTAGCGTCCCAGTGTCGTTGTCGTCACCAACAGTTGCCTTCTCGATAAGATCCATGATGCTGATCTGATTTCGGAGATTGCCGTAGTAGGCTCGCTGACGGTATGTAAGGTCGCAGAAGATGTCAAGCTCAATCTTGTCGCCCAACTCTTTTTGGACGTGTTTCTTGACGCGACGAAGCATGAATGGCTTCAAGATCATGTGCAGACGCTTCAGTTGATCCTCGTTGAGTTTGGTATTACTCTGAGCGTGGCTTTCAATATCCTTGGAAAACCACTCGCTGAATTCGTCGTGGGAGTCAAACAGACTAGGCATGATGAAATGCAGCAGAGCCCACAGTTCTTGCATGTTGTTCTGGATAGGAGTTCCGGTGAGCAAAAGACGATTTCGGCAATGAAACCCAAGAAGACTCTTCCATCGAGAACTCGAGGAACTCTTGATAGCCTGGGCTTCATCCAAGATCATGTATTGCCACTTCATCTTCTGGAAGTAGGCCACGTCGGAGACTACTAGTTGGTAAGAAGTGATGAGAACATGGAAAGGAGCATCCTGGGTATACGTGATGTGCTTGCGATCCCAGAACTTCCGCAGGACCTTGCGGTCGGCTCCGGTGCCCCAGTAGGGCAAAACCTTCAGTGCCGGCACGAACTTGGTGATTTCCTGCTGCCAATTGTGAAGAGTCGAGGCCGGTGCAACAACCAAGAATGGGCCCCAGATACCATGCTTCTCCGCTAGGTAGGCCATGACGGATATCGACTGAACCGTCTTTCCGAGGCCCATTTCATCGGCCAAGATACCATTGATACCCTGCTCGTAGAGATTGACCAGCCAGTTCAGACCCTTGAGCTGGTACTCCTTGAGCTGAGCGTTGAGCATCTTCGGCTGCTCGATATCAACGTCGCCCATCCCCGCAGGATTTTGGAAATTCATTTCTCCCTCCTCGTCCATTCCCGGGCCTTCATCTTGATTGTTGAAGGCGCGGGCTTTGTTCTGGGCCTCCTGGATAGCACTTTGAGCGTTAGCCATGGCAGCAGCCTTGAGTACAGAATCGTCATCAGCATCAAAGTCCAAATCATCAAAGTTCGTGACCTTGGCTGGAGCTGCACCATCTAGCTCAGGCACCTCGACCG
This sequence comes from Diplocarpon mali, assembly GCA_024741835.1. Classification (NCBI taxonomy): domain Eukaryota; kingdom Fungi; phylum Ascomycota; class Leotiomycetes; order Helotiales; family Drepanopezizaceae; genus Diplocarpon; species Diplocarpon mali. The sequence goes on from JAENRP010000016.1 coordinate 184,441, forward strand.
AGGCTGGTTTGGGCTCCTTGTCAGCGACGATAACGTCAGGGTGATCTGTCGATCGCTCCACCTCATCAGTCTTGATCTTCTTGCCGATGAAATGAGAGTACAGCTCGGTCTGCGAGATCAAGAAGTTAAGTTTGCGCTTCTGTCTGTTTGCTTCGCGGTCAGCTTCGGCCTTCTTTGCATTCTCAATCTCCGCCTTTTCTGCAGCTCGTCGGAGATCACGTTCCTCACGCTCGTTGCGTTTCCAGAAGGACATCATCTCACGCATGACACGCTTCGCCCGGGCTTGGAGGTCCTTGGTACCCTTGTTTGTCTTGAGCTGCCATCGCTTTGCCTCTTTCGATGCCAGGATCGCTGTTTTCTTCAGGTTCGAAGTCCTGACCGTGTAGGACTCTACTGCAAGCTTGTGAGTCTTGTTGACATCCTTCCTGGCCATATCTCGCCAAATCTGATCATATATCTGATTGTATCCCTTGGAGACATATGGCTCGAATGACCCAGGCGAGTCCTCCCGAGCTGAATCCTTGGGATTGAACTTGAGTCTGATCTTCGGTTCCTCGCGGATAGAAGGGGGTGGGGCGAGCTCCTCCCCAGCATCGATGGCAGCCTGAGCAGCTTCTGCAGAGTCCTTCTCGGCTTGCTTCTGCTCCTTGGACTTCCGCAAACGAGCGCCGCCGCGCTTCGGCTTGGCTTTCGCAGGCTCGGGATCAGCCGCTGTAAAGATAGTCATGACACCGCCGAGCAGATTCGGCTCCATGGGCGAGACAGCTCGGAGATCTGTGCCAGCGTTATCGCCTCTGGCCAGTATCAACTTCGTCTGCTGAGCCTTCTTCTCCGCCCGCTGTGCCTCCTTGATATATTTGGTCCTCGAGGCTTCGTCTTGAGCCTCTTGAGCCTTGGCTATAGCTTGCTCCTTTTGTTCCATATTCGCAGCCACCGTCTTCTCGCGACGGCGCTTCCGCTGCATGTCCTTCTTCCGTTCTTTCTCGGCCTGAACCTCTTTCTCCTGCACAGACGTGACCGCAGCATCGAGGTGTATGTCCCGATACCGAGCCTCGCCCAGCATCGCATGTCGGCCGAACTTGATGGCCTCTCTTTGTCCAAAGAGGGTCCTGCGCTGCTTGGATTTGGAAATTTCTGTTGCCTCGACTTCAAGCTTGCGCTTCAGGATTCGTCTCTCGTAGAGCAGTCTGTCGTCCTGGGTATCAGCCGTCTCTGACTCCCCGACCTCGGCTTCGATCTGCGCTATCATCGCCTGGATATCATTTTCTTGTTCGTGGGTTAGCTGCTCCGGCTTCGCTGGACTCTTCTTGGTTTGCCCGTTTGCCTTGCGTTTTGCGGGGACTCGGGAGACTGGCGCGTGGGTAGGGGCGGCGGATGACTGGCGCGAGCTGTCTTTAGAGACTGGCTCCGTCATGGCCGCAATCGACTGTCGTGATTGTTTCCGAGGTTTGGGGACGTCAGGAGGGGGTGTCGGTTTAGGTAAGGGATCTGCACTGGACAATATACTGGACATAGCCATAGGGTCGGCTGGGCGGCTGGGAGTCTGAGGAAACGCTTTAGATAATTGAATGAAATTTCAGGAGTGGCGATGACATACCGTCGCGACCGGTGGCGGAACTGCTGCCGGACTACCCATGACCACCCCATTGTGCGACACATTTGGTGAAGCCATCGTCGCCATCCGCGGAGACTGCGTTACCGAAGAGCGGCGAGGATGGGCGTGTGAGGCTGGCGATCGAGGTGAGTACGAGGGCGCAGCTGGGTTGGGGTATGATCCGTTGTAATATTTCGGTGGCTCCCCGGCAGAAGTTGGGTATGTGTAAGGTTCCCGAGTCTGGTAGAGGAATGATGTTAGCAAAGTGGCCATCCACCATCCTCCGGCCGCATCTAGGTATTCACGCACCTGCGGCGTCTGCGACTGCGTTTGCGTCTGCTGCTGCTGCGCTTCCCACCCGACACTCTCTGCTGGTCTCCTCTCGCTCGAATCGGAGGTTGGATCGTAATAGCGGTTGTTGCTAGCTGGCGTCGGCTGGTAGTCCCGGTCGCTCTGATACGACGAGGCCGTCAAAGCTCTGGGTGAGGTCGACGCTGGTGGATCTGAAATGTGCGGTGCTGTCGGCGGGGGAGGGTGATACGAGTTACTGTATGGGGAGACTTTTGTTGGAGAGTAGGGCGAGGTTGCGGCAAAGGTGTTTCGGATCGCTCCATTGACCTCGCTGTCCCTCCTTGCCTCCTCGTGCTCGTGTCGATACATTTCCTATAATAGCATTCGTGATTCACCGGGTCCTGGCGCCCCATAGAGGTTCGGTGCTCGCAAGCTGAGGATGGTCGACATGCAACTGCGCTGGTCTACAAGTGAAGCATCACAGGTCGATGGTGGAGGCTGGGCAGGGCAGGGCAGGGCTGGTCTGAGGGTGGGTGTGAAGGCGTTGATGAAAGGATATTGATTGCCCGTTCGAAGGGTTGATGGCGACGATTGAGATGGGCCAGCTTCTGGGGGGTAGAGAGGAAAGGAAGGATATCTCGAGGGCAAGAAGGTTTTGGGTCTCTTTGGATTTGTTTTTTTTTTTTTTGTTTTTTCTTTTCAGGTTCTTCTTGTTTGGGGCCCCGTCAGTTTTAGTTCGGCACGCCCGTACTCTACAGAACGTACTGGGTGGAAATGTTGGAGGTCGCGATCGCCCGCGTGGAGATTTGCAGAATGCGAATATGACAGGGAAGGCGTACGAAGTATCAATTGCTGTGCGTTGTGCGGAGACATGGGAAGGATATATTATATTAGTTGAGGTCGGTGGGCAAGTAATGTTGAGTCCCATGTGCGATAAACCGCCATGCAGACACATCTTCCTCACGCTCTGCGGCTGTGGTCGATACGATACCTGATGCCGCCCCATCGGTCTCGCTCGTCTCGCGTCTTCCGCAGGCAATATCTCCAAGTCGAGAGATTACTCTGCCCAGACCGAAGTATGACGATAAAAACGCCCCGTTCATTGGCTGATGCACACCCCTGCATATGGCACAAGGTTCAGGTTATTGTTTTGATTCTCCTCCGGGGTTGCATCTGCAGAACTCTACCATCTTCTCGCTACCGTTTTCTATGCAGACAGATGTTGGTGGGCGTCCCAAGGTCCACGGGATATACTCGCGGGGCATCGGCTGGCGGGAATGGCTCCTTCAATGTAGTCGTCTCTTCAGAGAGTTTTGTTTTCCCACATCTCCCCCCCGAACCTCCCCACACGAAAGGTAGTTCTCACTCACGATGCCTGTTATCACAACGTGTTCTGGCCGGCTTTTCCCTCCACTTAGCGAGGTGTTTCTCTTCTCGATCCCAAGCTAGGCCATATCCGGATTCGAGGCTTAGGCGGGATTCCGGGTTGGAGAGATGGGAGCTTCCTGGTGCATCCTGCGTCGATTGGGGTATTTCTGAAAGTAATGAGGTACAGGTAGGGTAGCAAGAACTCTACACACCACCACTCCCTCACCGCCGACGATAACACAATACCTTTCTTTGTTCCGCTGGGGAAAACGATTCCCCCGTGAGAGGCACTCGCGGTGGCGCGTGGTTCTACCCATCTGCTTGGCTTTTGGAAGACCGTCAGGGAGTTGAAAGAACAGCCTGCTACCAACAATCGGGGGGTCAGACCACATCCGCTATTCCGATCACGGGTTTCGCATTGCTCGGATCAATCTTCCTTGAAATATCGACAACCTATTCAGCCTTCGTGTCTACGTGAGAGTTTCCCCACCTGTGATTAACAGGCGATGCGGGATAGATTGGCAAGTATCACTACCGTCACGTGTCGGCATCCCAATCGCCTTGCAAGCAAACAATTCCAATAATCGATTCAACAATACGCCTCTAAAGCACAGCATTCTATCCCTCCATCGGCTCATCCGTCCCGCAAGTAGCTTTCAGTTTGCAGTAATGCCTCTTCTCTATGAGAGACCCAGCATCCAAGTTCACCACTAACATTGCAGGGGGCGTTAGATGCATCCGCCGAAATGCGTCAACTTTTATTGGTCTTCGGGATCCACAAATCTAGACAGCTCCGGCGGCCATCATCTTCTTTCTCAAGTAGTTCTTGTACTCGCCGATTCCTCCATCCCATTTACGGATCGTCTGGTTCTCGCAGACCATGATGTCTTTGGCAATCTTGTCGAGCAATCTGTCACATGTCAGTACTGGCACACCCATTCTATCAGGACTTCTTACCTGAAATCGTGTGAAACCACGACAACACCACCGGTAAATGCGTTGATAGCATCAGCCAAACTGTCAATGGTAGGAATATCCAGACCATTGGTTGGCTCATCCAACAACAGCATGTTGGGGCCGTCGATAGCCAAGAGAGCAAACACAATTCTAGACTTCTGTCCCTCGGACAAGGTACCCATCAAGGCGGTTTGGGAATCACCAGACAGACCGTACTTGCCGAGTTGTTGTCTCCAGTACTGGTAATCCTGCGACTTGTCGGCGTACTTATCACGCACGAAGTCAAGAGCGGATTTGGTTAGATCCAATTGCTCAGCGGAATGTTGAGAGTAGACACCCATCTTCAAATGAGTGTGGCGAGAAACGACACCGCTAGTAGGCGACAGCTTCCCAGTCATAAGACGGAGGAGTGTGGATTTTCCAACACCATTAGGTCCGACCAGCGCAGTTCTAGAGTCCATATCCACACCAAGATCAAGATGCTTGTAGAGATCATCCTTGGAGTTGCCGGAGTACGAGAAGGTAACATCGTCGAAAGACAAGACCGGAGGAGGAAGTTTCTCAACATCTGCGAATCTGAAAGTGAAAACACGATCCTCCTCGACCTTCTGGATCAGACCATCTGCCTCCATCTTGTCCAAGATTTTCTGCCGCGACTTGGCCTGCCTGACCAAGTTGGCATATGTACCAGCGGAAGCGATGAACTTCTTAATATGCACAATCTCGTCCTGCTGCTTTGTGTAGGCCTTCATCTGGTTGACTTCTTGCTCGGATCGTGTCTTCGAGTAAGAGTCGTAGTTACCACCATAATAGATGAGCTGCTTTTGACGCATATCAATCATATTTGTGCAGACACCGTTTAGGAAATCCATAGAGTGGGACACGAGAACAAGGGTGCGGTCCCATTTCTTAAGGTATTCTTCCAACCACACGCAGGCCTCCAAGTCCAAATGTGCCGTTGGGTCATCGAGAAGAAGAAGCGAGGGCTTGACGAAGAGGGCCTTGGCCAGCGCCACACGCATACGCCATCCACCAGACATGTCCTTCGTCTTCTTTTGGATTGTAGTCTTGTTAAAACCGAGACCGGTAAGAATCTGAGATGCGCGGGTTGCGAAGGTAGAGGGGTCCATAGTTTCCATACGCTGATATTATTAGCGAGTGTGACGTTTTTTGGTGGTGGGGTAATCTTACCTCGTATAGATCCATCAGAAGAGGCGACTCTGGCCCATCGTCCTCAAGGATTTGTTCGGCCAACTTATCGAGTCTCTCCATCTCGTTCTCGGCCTCGCGAACAACCCACTCGAGAGCACCAAGATCACTTGGGGGAGCACCTTCGTTGAGCAGGTATATATCGACGTGCTCGGGGACAGGGTATTCCCGCTTATCGATAGCTTTGAGGAGAGTCGACTTTCCGCAACCGTTCTCACCAAGAAGACCATATCGGCGACCGTATGTGAGCTCCATAGTGGTGTCCGTGAGGAGAACTCTGCCGTGGAAGACGAGAGAGACGGAGGTAATCTTGACATCTCGGCTGGCCTTCAAGGAGCTGAGAACACCGGTTGTGACACGATCCGAGAGACCGTGCTTGTCGAGTTGCGAAGCCAGTCTATTGATCTCCTCATTCTTCTTGGATGAACCCGCAGGCTGCTCGTCATCGGGAAGAGGATTTCCATCTGCATCGAGGAGTGGTTCGTCACCAGCGACTGACGAGGCGCCAGAGGCTGTCTTCGACCCCGCCTTCGAGCGACTGGCGACCGTCTTCTTGGCTGGCTTTCCCTCTGCGGCCCTCTTCGCATCACGAGCGGCTTTAGAAGCTGAGACCATGACGTCGAGTTTGGAGGAATATATTTAGTACTCGTAGTGGTGAATGGTGCGGGTTGAGAAAAAAATGCGTCGTAGGATAGGTAGTTATCAGTGTTGCAAGTAGTGGGGTTATCCGTCGCTAGCGTCAAACCAATGAAGATTTGAAAATTAGGAGTGCCCACAGAAAACAGTTCACGGAGGAATATCTTGACGAGACGCAAGTCATATGATAAGAAGAGGCCGGGTTACTCGTAATATATATGAGGAAAACAATTCGAGTACATTACCGGTAGTCAGATATTCCTCTATCACATTAGGCTTAAGTATCTACAGTGCCCCTATGCATCTTACGGCCTCGCTTAGAGCCCACTTTGCTGCAATTAATCATCACGTGACTAACCTCAAGGCAGTACATCTAGGTTTTCTCTTTACATATTATATTCTCTTTTCCAAGATTCTTTCCAAGGTCTTTGGTATATTTAGTCACCTGCATAATTAAAATTTCAAATTGCAAGTCCGTGCAGACCAGAAGTGTCCTGTTCTACTTCCAGATTGCCTCATGGCTTCCCGAGAGACAGGTGATCTGTTGGTATAAACCTACAAGTTGCATGGGTCTAGTTCTTCACTACTCCGCCTGTTCTAAGTCAAGTGCAGCTATTCTCAAGAAAGATAGCAAGTGAAGTATGCTGTGCAGGCAGTTGTATGTCTTTGTGCTCTATGCCTCCCTACTCTCCCTTTGGAACACCTCACTCCTGTCTTCTACATATACATCTGATAGCTTCGAGCACCTACAGCCCCCTCTCGGCGACGTGCTTTTCCTCTTCAAGCGTATTATCTCCACCCCTTCTCATGAGCCTGTGGACAGTCACTGTGGATGACACGGTAAGTCGGATAGCGAACGGCTCAAGCAACAAACAGGTTTCTTCCAAGCCAAAGTAGCATTTCTTCCCAGAAAAATAGGCAATTCTAGCCATTTTCGGTACCTTGATACCGATGCACGGCTCTGTGTTCGTACCCTTGCCCAAGAACCCATCGCCGTTCCTTCATCTCCCTAATTGCCTGCTGATAATATATACACTACGCCTGAACATCTAAAGGCCTTTAACCAACCGCCATGATCTACCACCGCGCTGTGATCGTGGCTGCTACTGTACCACGTTGTCGAGCCGGATCACTAGAGGCTGGCGAGTGTGGCGAAGCTCATGAGGGGTTGAAGGTTGGCAAGAAGTGTTACTGTGACTTGGAGTGATTTTCCTTGTCTGTTTTGGCGGCGGCGTGTTTTGGGGGCTTGAGAGAGCTAGAGCGAGATTCAGGGTAAGACGATTCCTTTTAGAGGTAAGATCCTCTTCTTTCCAACTTTGGTCTATGCCAAGTAGGAAGTAAGCTCGTTGAGGACGACGTTGGAGAGAGTTTTTGGTCTTGAGGCGAGCCAAAGAGAGCTCATAGGTTGGGAATAAGTGTGGGTTGTGTCACTTTAAATCATGAACGTACATAGACCTTACAAGCTAAGCATCCACAGGAACAGTTAAGTAATATCTTATCAGCACCATTCGATTTTTAAACCATAAAAAAATTCCCCAGGGTATAGAACGCCTTTCGTGCAGCCACAAACTCCGGGTTTCTCCATACGGGAAAGCGACATTTCACAGATAATCATACCTGCACCCAGGTCTCTAAACACTTCCCGCTCATAACGTCCTCCGCGCTCTCCCAGTTCTTTAAGCTCACCACATCACTATCCAGTGATTCCATCTTGCACTTCACCGGCGCCGGGCTCGCGAGTACTGTGTCCACCTTAACCGTGACCGTCAATATGACCTCGCGCTTGGCCTCTATCTCACCGCAACTTATCATCTGCTCCTCGTCTTTCTTCCCTCGGTGCTGCCCCCAGGACCATAAATTCCTCCGCTCCGGCGCGCACGCCTCGATAGTAATTGTATTTCCCATACCTCTATCTACCATGCCAAAACACATCAAGGTATCCAACCCTGTAATTGGGCTTGGTGGATCCTCGCTTAAGACGATGTCGCGCCTCGTACTAACATAGAGTATGAAGTCGAGCCACCCGTTAGATGCAATCATAGCACCAGCCACAACGAAGTATTCAAGCGTTACATCGCCACCAGCGATGGAGAAGATACGACCCGCAGCCAGGGGAGCCGTGCAAAAGGTGTGTATGAGCGGATACAGGATCATAAGTGGTGAGGCACCATGGTGAGCGAGCTCAGTGCGGTGTTTGTGCGCTGAGTAGCTGTTGGGCACGGTTATCAAGAAGATAAAGATGCCGAGGTAGAATGTTATCGTTAGGAGCATGGCAAGACAAATCCAGACGTAGTGGAGCCAAAGTCGTTCTTGTGGGTACGCTTCGTTGATCCAGCACTTCCGGTCTTTTAGCTTGAGCTCTCATGTAGAATAGAAGTTGACGCATACCCAGGCATTTGCTCGCACATAGAAATTTCTGCCATGGATGAGAGGTCCCAAAGAGCCCATCGCATAGATAAATCCCCACGCGCATGCGATGCAGCAGTAAAACTTTCCGGGGGGAAGTCGAAAGTCTTTGACCACGCTGGCGAACGTATGGACAGCAATTGCGCAGATAAAAATACTTCTTGCGAGATCTCCGGTCGAGATGAACCACCCTTGCGCCCAGCATATTGGGGTGTGGACGAATATACCATTGTTTTGTAAGGCGGCCGCGTTAAGTAAAAAAGCTATTGCTTGCATTATATCGGCAAACAGGAGATTGTAGATCAGAAGGAGGAATTGGTTTGGCGGAGACTTGATCTCGGCATGGGTGTGCCAAGAAATCAGACGGTAGGTAAGAAAGACGAAGAGGGAACTCGAGCAAAGAAACGAAATAAGCGCGAAGCTAGAGATAGCAACCAGACCGTAACTGAGGACGACTGGAAGGGGAGTCAGAGTTGAAGAAGCTGCAAGGAGCGTCATCGTGCGTCAACTCGATTCCAAATTGAATCTAGATAGTAGTCTATATCGGCGAGAAGGAGCAAAGGAGACATGATATATAACCTTACGGTGCTTGGGCGGAGATGCGGGGAGCTTACCGCAACGCCACTGCAATATCAGTACATGCAGCCCTTCGAGTAGGGATATATCGACCAGGCGCCGAGGATGGAAGCCAGAATGCTTTCAGCGCATTGGATTCTGCGAAGCGAAACCAAAGTCTCTTTAGACGTAAGTGCACCATCATGACGTATGTAAAGAAAATAGTCCTGTTTGATGCCGGGTTGATCCTGTATGGGAAATCTGAGCGAGTATGTATGTGTCTCCAACTCTCAGAGTAATGACTTGAGACTACTCGAGAAGATGGTGGTATTTTGTTCAGATCACTTGTGGAGAATACAGAAGCTGCCATGGTCAGAACAACTGATTTCTCTTCTCTCACGTCGGCTGGTTTTCTTCTTCATTCAGGTTTGCGTAATGATGAAGACGAGGAGGCAATACTGTCCAACAGTTGCCGAGTAGTGACAAGGCGTAGCGAAGCTGAATCGAAACATGGAATTTTGATGTGAAGTCGATGCCAAGAAGCAGAGCCATGTCAAAAAGCACAAGCCTGACAGTAAGCTTCAAACAGAGGTGATGTGATTCTAACCTTTTGTAGTGCATCAGAAACAGCATGTAGTTTCAGTCATGAGAACGGCCCTCACTTGCGGTAGGTGAACGGACCACATGGGAATGAAAACGCGGGGAACCAATGTTTGAATTGAATGCTCTCGACGATCTACTGGCTAGCAAAGGAGCTATACTTAAAAATAGTCTTTTCCTTCAAGGCAATCGACTTTTTGGATGGCAATCGAGTATGGCATTTCGCGCTCGGGGCATGCATTCGAGTGAAGAGTTTGGAAGTCTGGAGAAGAAACCTCCGTACGTAACTGATGGGTTCGATAATATGGCCGATGGAGAACTGATCGGCCGATGTAGAAGCGGAGGATTTTCTCCTCTGGTAGATCGACAGTCAGAGCGTGGGCGAAGCTGACCAACAAATGAGCTCCGTACCATATTGCCATTTGATTACACATCGCTCGGAGGTGCAAAGGTTGGCTCACAGAATAGCGGACATATCTCTCCGTTAATGGATCGAAATTGGACCATCAAAAAGTAATCGCGAAATGCATTTGGAACTTTGTTCCGTGTCAGGACGTCGGCAAAAAAAAAGGCAGACAAATCGTACGAAAAGTCCCTTTCGACCATATTTTGCTCGGAGGTGCAGGAGTTGGCTAATGGGCCAGCGAGATTGTTTATCCTTTGGTATATCAACGGTCCGCTGGAGATAAAATGACCCAAAGAAAATAGTCAGACAGCAAAGTTGTACCGAGCATTTTCCAAGTCAATTGGCAGACAACCATAGCAAAACCACGCCTGAACGTCTGCTCTGTGGTGCCAGCTGATTATAAAGTACTCCATCATTCTAATGCCTGAAAGATCTCGAGGACTCAACCGGTAAAATCCACCATGTGAGAAAATTTGACTTACCTATGGCGCTGGTTTGCTCTGCTGAACCCATACAGAGACGCCCGAAATTGCAGTCATGACCGCTGTGGAAATTAGCTTGATAATTCCAGAGAAGTGCCTCGTAATATCAGCAGCTTCCGGACTCGGAGCCGATGAACACGTCGATACTTTGGGGCTTGGTTTTGGGACGCTGCACTGAACCCTAGAGAACACAGAAGGATCAGAATGTGTTGGCCATATTGTCTCTTATCATTTTCGTCCCACAAAATCCTGGCGTTTTTCATACCAAATTGAAGCTGGCTAATGTTCAGAGCATACAGCATGTTCAGCATTACCCCATGTGCTTACTACGTCTGATCAAGACGACCCTGCCCTTCCCTTGTGATAACGAGGCGCGAAAATCGAAGGCCTGTTGCTCGAAACAGATTCTCCATACGGACCCATTCATCCACTACTATCCAGCGGTGCGTGCTATAGATATTGAGTTCCTTAATAGGAGGTTGGACCAGCAGCATCTTGCGCCAACTGGCATCTGGTCTTAAAATCGCAGCTGATTCTGGAACGTTACCGCGATATAAATAGTCTTGCCATTCTGCGGGAGTTTCGCCCGGCATCGCGTGCTGAATTCGGCGGTTTGGGTTAATAGTCCTTCGGCGGTCGATACAACGCAGGGCCTGGTTGTGCCAACGTAAGAGCGGGCAGGCCCCACGGATGGAGCCGTCCAAGGCAGGAAGAAAGAAAAGATATTTCTGGATTGGCGAGGAGGTGCTAACGACACTGTGGAATATCTGGTTAACACGTTGGGCCCGGGCGAGGAGGTCGACCATAGAGAGCTGGAGAAAAATCATCTCGATGAGCTCAGGGGTAGCTAGGACTCGCTGCACGGCTGACTGATCCTCCATTGTTGGGCACTCGTCAGTTTCTTTCTTGACTTTCGATTGACTGGTGTATAGTGATGTATAAGATTTCGTAAAGTCAAGCTCTGTAGCGTATGTTCTTCGTTGCATTGCACTTGTGTGGTGAAGCAATGATGACTAATCGAGCTCTTGGGCATTTTCTTCGCTGTGCATTTTCTCCGATGGCTTCAGGGTTCAGGTATAACCTAATTTGCATCCTTTTATTCTACTTTGTAATTCCAAAGAATAGTGGCCCTTAGTGTTTCAAAACAGTTAGTAATGTCCCAAGATGCAGTGCAAGTCTTATCATCTACTTGTTCCAGTCTCACTTTACGCTCCGCAGCCTCCCTGTGGAAACCTTTGGCTTATTCTGTATACTGTATTTTATATTATAAAATGGCTGTACGCACTGACTTTTTACCTGTTGATATTCCTCTACTCTTTGAAACACCTGAAATGGCAGAGAGCTATGCGATGATTGTGTTCTGTCTGATATTGGTGATAAGAAATGTTACCTTTGTTAGCATGTCTTGTTTTAAATATGCCAGAACTGGTTCAGATATGTGCGTCAGGTCAGACTGTCATATTTTACAAAGTACTATTTGTACTAAAGGCGGAGGCGCTTTGTAGCAATTGAGTGACTTTTCGAAATCAATTTGTCTTCGGCAGTGGTGACAAATTGTAATGAGATTGGGTGTCCTTTTAACAAGGGTTTTAATCCATCAAGATCCTGCTTCAAATATAGGTTTGCAAGTGCTTGGTTTGGAAATCAATATGGTGGTTATTATTCTTCTATCCAATGCTTTGTAGGGGGAGCTATAAACCTAGGGAGTGGGTAGGTAGGCTGGCTTCAAGCCATGGTACAACTGTAACAAGTTGTTATTCTTTAGTTTGTTTCCAGTAGCCATTGCAAGGAGATTTTTTAAGACCTAGAAGATTGCCTTTGGATGTGACTTTGTTTAGAGAGTTTTTGCTAGCAACTAAGCAACATTTTAGTGCGTTTAAGACAGAGAGTCTCATTGAAGTTAAAGGATATTTGAATTTAAGATATACGAAGTGATGCTAGGAAGTTTTCTTGATACTGTAAGATGGAGTAGTGACTCAGAGGATCCTTAGAGGAGCAGATATTTGCGAAGAAAATTTGGATTATTTTTTCAAAGGTGCTTGACTTAGCTATTATTTTAATAGTTTTCGTCAAAGAAACACTAGACACGGTAGCCTAGAGTCAACTTAAAGCTTGAAAGAGCAGAGCTGTGCTTCTAAATAGTCGATTTTGCTGGATATTGACACGGCACTAAAGTAAGTTTTGTTTAAGGTTCCATATGTAGGTGGGTACATTCTTTTCTTTTGTTGAAACCGGATTCCCACCCATTCAAGTAGCAGATGTACAGGACTGAACACAGAGGAATGGAGAATTGGGGTAGGTGCGCCTAGGGGCTTCATGTCATTTCAGTTGATTCCCATTCACTCCAGATTTATTTGCAAATTGCTGAGTGTTGCGCCACAAGGAGCCTGAGGCCCTAAGGAATGGCTTATGTAATCAGCCCCTAAAGTGGCCATGAAGCACTCCTACAAAAGGAGCTTAGATATACAGCTAAATTAGAATTTTACAAGCTTCTGCTTACTACCAAGAAAGATCCCTATTTTCAAGCACGATACTAAGTCTACTTGTAAATCTTCCACAATATATTGGATTTTTGATCCTTATTACTCGGAATTACTTCATCGCTATGACAAGTATTACAATTGTATCAAATTGGGGGTAGGGGCGGTGTAGGGGTTATTTTTCCTTTTAATATGCTATATTTGGATTAGGTACAAGGAGAAAATCAGTATGAAAAACTCCCTGCTTTTTACTATTTAGCCTATTATACCCACGGTTCCTATATCTTTAACTAAGAGTCTAACCTTTACCTTGGTTAATAGTTGTTCCCTTGAGGTCTTTAGTGAGTATATTCTTACAAGGTGCCTCAATAAATAGAGACGCCTTAGCCTCTTTGTTCTAGGATAAGCCCTTTATGCTAATAGCGGCTATTTATTTAATTATACTAAGCTTCTTATTAGTCGGCGGCAGCTCTTTTTTATAACATTCTTATCGACTTTATATAATATTCTCGAAATATATCCTTTCCTTCTCCTTTTCCTCCTCCTCCTTATAAACTATCAACTGCCTTCCCCTTTATATCCTTTATTAAACCTTTCCTCTAATTTTAAGTTTACATATAAATAATCCTAGAGTACGCAAGTAGAGGTCGAAAGAAAAGGGTGTTTGTAAAAGAGGTGATATGGTAGAGAGAAAAAAATGTATTCTAATATTTTCGAAAGTTCTAGCGTTATTTGACTTAGGTTTTAATTATTTCATAATCAAAAGGACTTTATCTCGGCTTTGCAGACTCTTAAAGAGTCTCGAGGTTCGAAGGAGACACCGCGTATAGGTGTTGAGTCGTCGTCTCCCTATATTAAGTCTTTCTTTCAATCATAAGTATATATTTTAAACAGTCTTAAGCTATATGAGTAAATATCGAAAGTAGAAAGTATTGATAAGAGAGATGGTGAGAATTTTTCGTTTTATAGCTTTTGAAAAGTGCTAGCTAAGAGACAACTTAATATCTATATATAGTATCTCTTATAAACCCTTAGATCATTTAGATTCTTTTTAAAGGATCTATAAAACTAAAATTAAGTGCTTTCGATTTTAAAATATTCAAAACTCAAGTCGAACGAAGCTAGCACGATGAAAGCGTTGGAATGAAAGTTTTTATATTACCTCTTTTAAAGTCGTCGTCTCCCTTGTATGGTGTTTATTTGGCCTGCGATGAAATTAAAAGCGGGAGTGCGTATGTGTCGGAGGCAAGGTAGATCACCGCCTTTCTTTAACTTGAAGTTAGCCAACTTTTCAGCTTTAATGGCTGGCCGTGGAGCCCGAAGTACAGCTTTATACTGGGAATAATTGATTGCTCTGGATAGTGGAGATTGACAAGTAGATTCTAACTTACAGCTAGTAGATTCAACAGATAGGAAGTGTTCTCTTACTATTCTATTCCTGATTCAATTGAAAAAAAATTTAGCAGCAGTAAAACAATATTTCTATGCATAGCACTAAGCATAGTATAGAGCATTTCGTAGTAATGATACTTTTTTGGGTAGTTTGTAAGAGTAGAGCTAGTGCTATTCGACCCAGCGAACTATGCAAACATATTCCGTCTTATTCAGCCCCCAAATCTCACGATGTATACAATTAAGCCATGGCTACGAATATAATCCAACTCGATTTCTCACAAAGTCATAGTACTATGAGTTTCTCTAGCTACAAAGTTTCCGAAGTTGTGTGCTCACAACATACGGTAATACTAGGGTTCGGCTAGCTGTCGGATTACCCGATGTAGCATTGTCCTAGGTCTCCGCAGCATTGAACACAGGTTTTGATACTTGGGGTATCGCAAGTAGTATATGTAGAACTCGCACCGCAGTCGCATTGAAGCTGTGAAACGTCAGTAAACGTTCACATTATTGAAACTTGTGAGTTATCGATGATAAGAGTGCAGAAGAGATGGTCTTACCTGTAGAGCAAATGTCGAGGTAGCGAACGCAGCAATGATGAACGCGTATACCACCGAGGGTTGCATATTTTCTGTTGAGGAGCTAGAAGTGACTGCTTGTGAAAAGACTACAAGTGTGTATAATATATGTACGAGAGGCGTAGTAATTATGCGTGGCAATAGGAAGGTAGGGCATTTTATAATATTGGGATTTCATTAAGCATTAATATTTAAGAACATCAATCATGTACTTATCGTCGCAGACTAAAGTATATTTAACCTGGTATGAATCTGCCTGCGGCGAAGTACCCCGGATTTGTGTAATTTCGCAGGCACCGTGGGATCAAACCTACTTACTTGTGATCTACTATCATGGAAACAGCACAACTTGTTAAATTTTAATATTTCAGACGGAGCTTGAGACTTCAAATCCAATTGTTAATGCTAAGGCTAGGTTTTATTTTAAATTTATCATAATTAGTCGCGGGCCAAATTGATCTCACTTGAAACGCAAGTTCAATAGCGAGTTTGCAACGTCTAACATTCTTTCAAGTGCTGTTTTTTCGGCCTGTGACAAAGTGTTCTCATATTTTTCGAGCATACAGTCAATTCAGAAACTGTCCGAAGTGCATTCCACTACTAGGGAAAGAAGAGTTGGTTTTTGAAAGTCAGATGCCAAAAGCTAAATAACTACAGTAGAATACTGATTTACTGTTTCCAAAATGAAAAAAAACTTCGAAAATATAATTCAAAGGCCGTGATACTGGCGAGCATGCAATCTAAACTTACTTCGCTACCTGCTGTAGCTATCCCGGACTTTGCTTCGACCCCATCTTCTCTTTTAGTCTCAGAACGTAGCCACTTGCCAGCTGATACTTGCCAAACGGCTGTCTTGTTTCAAAGCATAGTCTTTCCGCTGGAGCTTTGTGTAAAATCAGTAAGAAAGTTATAAAATGACTAGTGTCTTTTCGCAAAGCAGCATGACCGGATTATAATATACGTTTTAAATCATTGGAAAAGTTTGATTTGTCGATATTTAAGTAAGTAAGTAGAGTGACGTGAAATTCTGGAAATGGCTTCTACCATCAAGATAAGCGAAATTTGATGAGATGCGATATCGAAGCTTACTAGCTTATGTGAATATAAAAATTTAGATGTAATAATATCAATGTAATACGCTTCTTAATATCATGATATCGGCTTTGTGGATCAGATAAATTTATCATGGACTGTAGTGACGGGAGAGAGGATAATTTGCTATGTCATGGTGTGAGAAAAGCACCTATTCAACGTCAGTTAGCTAGTGCCAAACGTGAGTGCTTGAGGCTCAGGATGCTGTCCTTAAAATCCCTGATAATTAGGCTAAGCGAGCTCAAACAAGAGATACTGATTGCTATATGAGAGCTTAATGTGCTAGCTTCAGATGTATATTATCTGATCTCGCTTAGCTATCAACAACTGTTTCCAAGTGATATTGGATCCACCTTACGCAGATAAAGCCCGGCACCAACTGTAGCCCATATTACAAACGAGTATCAGGGTTTTCCCCCCAAACTCCCGTCCTAATCATCAATCGCGTGCGCCTTGCCCTACCCAATCCAAAGACCCCAACCTGCAAACGTCGCCTACCACTGGCCAGGATCGGCGTCTGCAAACGTGGTACCTGCAGCGATCTCGTCAAACCAGATCTGTCTGAAGCCCTGCGTCCCCTTCATTCCATCATCATCTTTCCAGCCGTTGGCGTACAGCCCGACCCGGAACTGGAACGGCCTCGCGTCCGTGACGGTCGTCTTGATGCCCGTCCTGTTCAGCACGCTCGCGCCGTCGAACCACATCTTGTAGTACCCGGTGGCGTCGCTCTTCCAGCTGGCCTGGATGACGATCTTGTGCCACTCGCCCCGGGTGACCGCGGCGAGGTTGGGGAACGCGTCGGTGTGCTGCTCGCTCACGGGGCACACGTTGCCGTTCTTGACGCGGGACTGCAGCTGGTCGCCGTAGAGCCAGACCATGCTCGACGGCATGTACGTCTCCGCGCACGGCAGATCGGTGAAGTCGGCGATGAACTGGGCGATGTTGTAGCTCTGGGGCGGGTCGAACTGCCACTCGGAGGAGAGGCGGAACATGAAGCCATAGAATCCGACGTCGCCTTTTTTGTAGACGTTGTATTTGTGGACTTCGGCGTGGTAGCGGCCATCGTAGCCGGATGGGATGTAGGTTTGGGTCATCTTGAGGGCGCTGGGTGACTCGTAGTAGACATTGGAAACTTGGTCTACCGTGCCGGATGTGCCCGCGTCAATGAACGTCGCGTCCCAGCCTGAAGTAGTGCCTTTATTGCTGAATATCTGGGTGGCTCCCGTGAAGCTAGCGGCCAGAAGACTTGCAGCTGCGAGGTTCGGGAAGAACATTTCGAGAACTGGAGTATCGAGCGTGAAAGATACCGACAGTTGATGACTTACACTTTGACCATGGGAAGAGTGGGTCTACTTTATACTGGATGTATTCTTACACCAAGCCCGAAATGTTACATCTAGGAGTGCAGAGCTGCACAGTCACACTGGCTTTACTGTCTGCTGGGTAGTAATTACTGCCAGATGTGAATGGAATGTGCGACCAGAAGAATATAATACGGAGACTGAGGCCAGCTGTACCTACAAAAGCGAGGTCCTGACAGGCTTATTTTCATCTTATACGTACAGGCTACTGGATGCCATACACGTGTGAGGTTGATGATAGGTTAGCGGTGCAGACCTTGCATACGCTTAGAGAGAATCGTGTAGCCAGTCAGGCGATTATTAATCAGGATGAGGCATTGTCAGCGTCAGTCACACGATGAGTAGTCTGTTGCACAGTGGAGGCTATGTCTTGTATGTGAGCACGGGGCCTACAACCATTTATCCGACCCCTGGATGCTAAGCGAGAGAAGTAAGCAACAAGCCACTTGACTAACATCTGTTGGATGTAGGACAAAAACAGATATTGATGCTAGGGCTTAAATATGACACCGCATGTTTATGATGAAGCGGGCCCAGAACCGCAGGAGGAGTTCCTGGGACCCCAGCAAATTTCTCAAAAGCTAGGAATACAGCGTGGCTTCCAACGGAGATGGAGTTCTTAGTCTACTAACCAATCGAACAGTGACCAACTCGCTTACTCAGGGTTAGATAATAGTGATATCTTATTTAAGACCCAAAGTATATAATATACTATAGAGAGTTACCTCTTTCGATTGCACTGAGCCTGGCCACTCTATTTCAAAATATCATTTTAAGACTAGGCTTTCCCTTCTTAAGATATAAAGTTATTCTTATTCGTTGCCGTGCATTAAGTAATCGAGGCTAGTAAAAGCAGAAAGAATATTAATTTGCTCAAAGATAATGGTTGGTATAAAGATACATCTTCATTTCCTGATAGGTAATCGATTAGGTGCCTGGCGCCTGCTGCCTGGCATTGACTTATTATTTGCGGTTAATATTCGGCGCTGCAGCCTTAAGCTTTTCAGAACCGAACAATTGTCATAGCTTTAAGAGGCGCCTATAGGCTTCGATAAACATAAATGACGCCGTTATCAGAATTTTAATTAAAGTGTAATAACAAGAATCTTTCGGGCAATTATATATAAAATTATGGCATAGTCGAGTCCTGAACACTGAACACTGACGCCTCCACCCACCCGCCTGTCTGATCCTAACCAGAGCTTTCTAAACCTTCTCCGGCGCAATGGCAATCACGATCTTCCCCTTCGCTCTACCCGATTTCAACTTCCCAAATGCCTCCACGCCCTCCTCGAATGAGTATTTGTGGTCAACGATAACTTTGACCTTCCCCTCCCTGACCCATTTCGCAACCTAAATGGCCTATCAGTTTTACTCTATCGATGAAATATCCGGAGCCCGTATAATACAGTCTGGCTCCACGGAGTTCAGGAGAAAAGACTAGAAGCTCACCTGCTCTAAATGTTCCGGCTTAGATTCCGGCCAAAACCCATCAACCTTGCCTTTCAGCCCACCACAAAACCTTGGTAACAGTTTCCGCTTCACTGTATCAATGATACCAGCCACCGATAACTCTCCTGCCACCAAAACATACGAGGCGCCGGGCTTCAGGAATTGGTTGCAATTCCACCACAGATTCTTGTCGCTAATATTTCCCACGTTGTCAACGGCATGATCGAATTTCAGGCCCCTGGCTAACAAAGCATCGAGTACACTTCCCTTTTTGTAATCGATAACTTCGTCCGCTCCTAGACCTTGGCAGAGCTCCACATTGGCTGTCGAACAGGTAGTCGTGACATGACAGCCAATCGCTTTTGCAAATTGGATCCCAAACGTGCCTGTCCCCCCGGAACCACCGTTAATGAAGATCCTGTCGCCGTCTTTGACTCGAGGTACTATAGATTGGTACGCAGTCAAAGCCGCTACGCCCAGGGTAGAAGCATTCAGAGCGCTCACCCCGTCCGGGACGAGTATCGCATGCTTGATTTCGACAAGAGCATATTCAGCAAGCGCTCCGCCGGCCAGAGGTGAGCTTCCAGCTACACCGAATACGAGCTGACCGGGCTCAAGGGGAGAGCCGGAGGCGGGCGAGACAATGACACCGACGTAGTCCAGACCGGGGGTTGCGGGGTAGGACACGAGCAGACGCCCAAGGAGGGGCAATTCGGCTGGCTTATAGTCTACAGGATTGAGAGCTGTGGCGAGAACCTGGACGAGGTGTTGGCTCGGCTTGGGCTTGGGGACTGGTGCTGCAGGGTTGAGCTTCAGGTTCTTGTCGAGCCCACCATTCTCGGTGCTGCTGTACTGCCCTAGGAGATCAACCAGTTGAGGATGTGTGGTTGGAAGATATTCATAAAGGCGAGCGACTTACAAGCACGCATAGTTGCAGGAGGAGCAGACTGGGCCATGTTCAAGGATGGGAAGCGGGCTTATTCTGTCTCCTCTGACTAAAATGAAGGCTCGATACTGAGGAATTCGTAGTCTATTTGACGTCTCGCCGAGCTGCTGGGCGATGGGCTCATGTAATTTTGAAGCACGGCAGACGTTGTCGAGTGAGTGTGAGTTGTTTCACGATGGGGAACTGCACCTGTCGTCTCCCAATGAGGAATAGCCTGACTGCACGGGCCACCATAGATTCCGAGGTTCGAGGATTTGGGCTGCACGGTATCTCAAAGCCAGGCCTTCGGTTGCGAGGAAAGGGGCAACAGGCGAGCCGGTCCCAACGCGAGAGCAGCTTCTGTAGTCACTTCTTATCCAACGAGTTCCATTATTTCCCGTCAGAAACTCTGATCATCTTGTCTTTAATACTCTGGATGAGACTAGGCTCAAGCCACTCGAGTGCTTCTTATCTGTCATCTTGAATCTCTTCGTCCCGTCCTTCCAAAGGTTCCGCTACGTAAACAATCCTGGCTGGTAAGAGGAGACAGCATCCTGTCGCTCCAAACATGAAAACCTCCAAGACCTGAGCAGTCAGAGCCTCGATCTCCCTTCTCGCAAGGAAACTCTTTGAATGACATACTCTCGCAATGCCCTCCGAGATCAAAGAGTGCTAGATAGTCAGGCGTCAGGACTCTTCAAAGCAGGGCTTGCGCTTCGCGGCTATGCTCTTATACATGAACGTCAAGATATGCAGACTCATACTATCATGGATGGCATCGGCAGCTAGCTCAGGATCTTATGCATCCTGGTTGGACAAGATCGTACTAATCTGATACAAAAAGATTCGACTGGCCAATCCGGTGCTTCAATGGCTTCAATCGGCAGTCTTCCGGGTCCTCGTTACACTTGCCACTGTTGTGCAACTATACCAAGTAGTACTAAATATCACTTGTGTTGATTCGCGCCACGTATATATAGATACCTTATTCTGCCAGGTCCTTCCCCAAAAACTCCTTTTATCCAGGGTAATGTCCGCCACACCTGCATAATGGCCATTCTTCTCTGGATAGCTTCACTGGTACTCGCAATCCTTTCGATTCCTCTCGTGAAGATAGGTAAGTCATATTACCAGGCTCGAAAAATTGGATTCCCTGTTGTGATTAGCCCAATCGACCAATCCAGCCGACTGTTGAGACTGCTGGGAAGCCGGGTTACATCGTTGCTCACATGGCTACCATTCCGTTTGGGCGACTTTATTGGATTCGGGCATTTCTTCCCAGGTCGATATATGGAACATGCTAGGCTCGGATCAATATATAGTATCGCCAGTCCTGGAAGAATCACGTCAGTCAATTCTCGTTAATAGTTTCACCTATGCCCTGTTCCATCCTGCAGGTCCCTCCTACTTCACTGGTGTTTCCCCGAATGAGAAACGGTACTCTTTTCTGAGGATGGCAAGTTAAACTGGCTTATAAGAGAATCAAGAAAAAGACTAAATCGAAGGTTTTTAGGCTGGTTGTTGCCGACCCCAGCCTAGCAGACGACATTCTGGCTCGACGAAAAGACTTCATCAAATCAAAATCAATGTTCAAGCCACTGGCGATCTTCGGACCGAATGTTGACACCCTGAATGGGGAAGCCTGGCAAAGGCATCGCCGACTCACCACGCCACCTTTCAATGAGCGAAATAGTGCTCTTGTCTGGGACGAGTCTATCCTGCAGGCAAATGGTATGCTGCGATCTTGGATCTCAGCCGGTCAAGATGGCGTCTCCAAAACAACCAGCGATGTGATGACCTTGGCTCTTCATGTTCTGACTGCTGCGGGATTCGGAAAGTCGTATGAGTTCGACGGTGGAGTGACAAAGCTGGCCGGCAATCACAAAATGTCCTACAAGGAATCTCTTCGAACGATCCTCTCCAACATCTTCGTCTCATACGTGGTCAAGTCGAAGACCGGCCTCTCTTACCTCCCCCAGATCAAGGTCTTGGAAGTGGGAAATGCATTGTCTGAATTCAAGCAGTACATGGAAGAGATGGTTGAAGAGGAAAAGACGAGGATTGGTTGTGACAGTTCGAAGGATAGCTTGATAAGTGCTCTTGTTCGGGCCTCCGAATCAGAAAAGCTAGGCGAGGGGAGGAGTGGCCTGACGGACGAAGAAATGTACGGTAACCTCTTTATATATAACCTGGCAGGGCACGATACGACGGCAAACACGATCGGATATGCTGTGTATCTGATGGCATCAGACCCCAAGTGGCACGCGTGGATAAGAGAAGAGCTCGATGTCGTTTTCGGCAAAGACACCGTGAGCGAAAACGACTACGAGAGGGCGTTCCCGCAGCTAACGAGGTGTCTGGCTCTCATGGTAATTGCTATCCAGTCTGTTGGCAGTGCTCAAGCTGATATGTGGTAGTACGAAACGCTCCGCCTGTACGGCCCTGTTGTGATAATTCCGAAGCTCGTCACAAGCAACATCACCATTGACCTTCGTGGAAAAGTCCACCAAGTCCCTCCCAGGACAGCTGTGTTTGTCAATGTCACGGCTTTGTGTACGTCCCCTGAGTACTGGGGGCCTGATTCTCTCACATGGAGACCTGACCGCTGGATCGCTGCCGAGGCTCAAAGGGAAGAAATCAAGCAGCCTCCGACGGGGGTGTTTCTTCCCTGGGCATCTGGACCGCGAGTCTGTCCCGGTAAGAAATTCGCTCAGGTCGAGTTCGTGGCCGTCATCGCTCGATTGTTCCGGAATCATCGAGTCTCGCCCGAGATGAAAGAAGGAGAGTCCGAAGAGGATGTCAAGAAGAGGATCCTTCAGACTGTCGAGGACTCGAAATTGGTTATGACACTGCGGATGAACCATCCTGAAAGAGTGAAGCTCATCTGGGAAGCACTATGATCTCACGGTGGTATACAGACGACGTCCTAGGAAGATGTCGAGCAAATATTTAGATTCTCAAGCTCCCTATTATCTGCCAGTGTAACTAGATTCCGGGGAGTTCCTCACGAAGGAGATCACTTCCCTACAGCTTGAACTCTACAAGCTTCACTCCATTACTCGATACAAGTCCCTAACTATGTATCGCAGAAGAGAGAATGGCTACCTACTGTTTCTATCTGTTTCGTAGCGGGAGTAGCCAAGGGAGGGCCTTTAGACTTTTCTGAGAATATTCCAGGCAGGAGGGCAAAACGATATGCCTGCTTTACGTACATCATGGATCATCTGTTTTTTAATGATCGTACCCTCCAACTCTGACATGAGCTCGTCTCTGAGGTACACATCGATCGATCTCCTCTGTGATGCCCAAACTCCTCGTCCAGCTCGGAACAAGGTCATACTGAAAGGCAAGCCGATCATCTGCTGCTCTACTCTCAGCAAGTCAGTCCTGACACGAGTGGTCTCTTGATGGGCGAACTTCCAACTCTTCGAATACTTCTCCGGATGGCCTCGTAATATATGTTCAAAGATCTGTGTTTATTACCTCAGCATTCACAGGTCTGATCGGGCTCATTCAGAAAAAATGACATGACATCTCATCCCAAGACTTCTCTTTGGTATTGGCTTGGGCTTCTTCGTGCTTGTGTTGATAGTTGAATACTTCCCTATGATATTACAATGTGCCAAAGACTTTTGAACTTTTCGAAAGCGCCCCAACGAAACTTTTTTGCAGTCCTCATGCATTCCCTAAGCTTCCAAACAGCGAGCATAGTGTCCTTAGGTCTGCAATCTATCCATGTTCTCAAGTCCAAGAAATCCTAGCTGAGCATTAAGATCAGAAGCCAGTAATTCTTCTAAGCTCTGAACCTGACCTTTACGAAAGTTCAAGTCACCCAAATCCGAGCGAGTTTTTGTTGAGCCGATAGAATCGAGCCCGCGAAATCCCTTATAATTATGCAGTATTGAACGCAGCCAGTCCTCGGTTTAAACGAAGTTTCCTTCCGGGAGTAAAACAAAAGCCAGGGTTTCCATGGGCTCGTGAAGTGGTATATTGCAAGGCTCCAGGGCGATTCTGATCTCTTCGCCAAAATATTCGTTTTCGTCCACAATCTCTCGATGGTACAACAAGACGCCAAGCTTACTCGTAATCCGCAACTTGATTCCAAGCGAAAAATATGTTATTATTAGGCTTATTGTAGACCTGTCAAAAGACACTCGGCGCTTGGTAAATCGCTTTAACGGATGAAAGTTTCAGCGAGCCCGATGAAATTTTCATCAGTCTGAATGGCAGCTGCTCAAAAAGCAATAGGTGTAGTCGGCGACATTTTTAAAGTAGATGCTCCGCTGAGCGAAGTCTTCTTCAATCTGGCAAAATCCACGCCAGGCCAGCTATCGTATTGAGTATTGCTGGATGGTTGTGGCTCAGTTGCCAAAGTGGATTTTTCGAGTCGATATGTTGCTGTACGCTGTAATACTATTTTGCCTTGCTGATATTTGTGCGTTCCTGGTAAAATTGAGACGATGAAATTCATGGCGAAACTTCTGATGCGTGAGGCAGGCACCCCGTCAGGGTCTCAGTCCTTGTGAGAATTGCACGAGTCCCCAAATACAGGGTCAAGATTCGGAACGCGATGTCCGTGCCGGTATTCATACTCGGGATGGGCGTCTACTCGTTTGCTGGGATGCATGCACCTTACGCAAGAGTTCTATTGTCAGGAAATCAGGGCCAAAATTATTGCCAGGCCTAAGACACCGCAACCAGCGATCGAGAGAAGCCCAGCGGGACGAGGGTGAACCATCAACACATCTCACAAAAGGCTAGTTTTGGAAATGTGGTATCTGCTTGCCTACTTATCGATAGACAGAGCGGCAAGTCCAGGCTTTGTACACCGAGCGATATGTGAAGATGGAATTTCCATTTCGGGTCATTCTGTATAGAACAGCGGGTCCCTCAATACAGACCGTATTTGTGACCAACAGCTCACCTTTCAGACCATACCTCAACAACCTTCCAAGACAGAAGTGTAGCCACGTCTGAGCTCTCGCACAGGGCAGGAAATCCCATAATGGCTGTTATCGGCTCCTGCTACTACAGCACGGTAAAGCTCCTAACAGCACAGAGGCAGGACAGGAATGTGAATGTCGCCGTTCTTCATAGGCTGCTTAGGGGACCCAGTAAAAGGCTTAACAGCGACGCTGTTTTTTAAGCAGCCTGTCTGACACGTAGCCAATGATCATGCAAGTAAGCATCTGCCTCCTCACAGAAGCACCGCTGTACTGGGACTTCCAGCACAAATTGACTTTGAGGGCGTAGTGGATGGACTAGGACGGACGTTAGAACCCATGGAACAACATCATAGGGGTAGATAGACAAAAAGAGCAACAAGATGCATTTGGCAAGGGAAGAGCTGATGGAGGGATAGGTAAAGAATGGAGTGCCGCTGAGACGTAGTGTTCCTGGTCAGGGTAGATTCCACTAGGATGGCTCGAGAAAGTCATAAATGCTGAAAAATGGACGAGATAGAAAGAGCGACAAGTACAGACAAATAAGAAGAAACAAGCCTCCCCTCCAATGGCATACGAAATTTGAGAGCAGCACATGATCTGTAATTGCTTTCTCAACGAGTCGTGTTTGTACATTGACAACCCCATTCGAAGCGTTCAAAGATACAAAGTAGCATTTATACAATGCCCAGGCCAACAGCAAAGTCCGTTTCGCCTCGAAAACTCCCCCAACCGCCCTATTTAGTTCGCGAGGCGCTCGATAGCTCATTTGTAATCCATCATATCATCATAAAGCTTGCCAAATTTCTTATACACCACACAAGGACATCAACCAAAGGAAAGATCAGAATCAAATGACAATTCCACACAAGGATTTTGGCATATGGAGATGCGAAATCCGGATTTCTAGCCTAGTGTTGCGGGTGGCGGACTGCCACCATTTACGATGCCGTTAAGGATGCCATTCGGCAGATGTGTTTCTGATCTGCGGCCAGGGCTGCCGCCATTGATCGATCGCGCTTGATCGGATCTCGGAGGAGTTATGCCGTTTGTGTGCTCAGACTGCGGCGCATCACTCAAGAGTGGGCTACTCGAAGAGGAAATTAAAGGCCGAGATACGGAAGGGCGTCTCTTTTTGAGATGCTCCTCGTAATCAGGATCGGTTTCCAAGACTCTCGAAATTCCGTCTCGTCTCAGGGTTCGGTCAAGAGGCGGTGGATTTTTCAAGATTCTCGTTGCAGGCCCTCCCTGCCTTACCATCTCTCCGTTGACATAAAACTTGGGTTCCGGCTTAGTGTTCTGTCCCGGAACTGTGTCAGGATCTGATCTCCATCTCTCTAAATTATGTGCCTGTTCAATTGCGGCAATGCTTTGTGGCTCTTGCAGTTCTCGATATTCAACTTTCAATTCAACGTCACGTAAGTGAGAAATGGTCGGAACGATAAACATGAACTCTGAGACCTGTATAGGTTAGGTCGTATTCGTTCATTAGATAAGATAGCCATACCTTGACGAGAAACAGGTCGAGGTCTAAGAAGAGCGATCTGTTCTTTTGAATCAACTCGTCCTTAGATTCCCTGGAAGATGGCAAAGCTTTGCGCAAACTCGACCATGGATCGTAGAGTAGAAATTGAGAGTTGTGAGTACTCCAGATAGCTCTCTTCTGATTATGTGACAGGTATATTCGGTCCCATGCGGAAACTGTTCGGTACGTTATTTTGCGGAGTCAGCTAAGGGTATCATAAGAAAACCTACATCGACTTAATTTGAGATCTTGTTCACCAAGAAGAATTGCGGCATGTGTATTAAGCATCCACTGCTCGCGACCAACAGCTTGGCCCGTGGAGTCAGGTTTAATCGTGTCGTATCTGTACCCAACTATCTTTCGGAACTTCTCCACAATTTCCGGAAATTTGTGACCTTCTGGCGTGTCGAACATTTGGTCGAACCATCTGAGCAATAGTGGCAACTTTGCGAGCCTCTCTTCTCTCTTCTCTTTCTCGATCCTCGCTTGCTCGGCTCGCTTCTGCTCCATCTGCGCTGCATGTCTGCGGTCGGCATCCTCCTTACGTTTCCTTTCTTGCTCGAGGAATAGTGCTTTCTGTTCCGCGGCACGATTCTTTTCCACTTCCTCTAATCGCAGACGTTCTTTGCGGTCCATTTCCTCTTTTTCATGTCTCTCTTCTTCCAGGACTCTCGCCTCTTCCCTCCGCCTCTCCTCTTCCCTCCGCCTCTCCTCTTCCCTCCGCCTCTCTTCTTCCTTCCGCCTCTCCTCTTCCCTCCGCCTCTCTTCTTCCTTCCGCCTCTCCTCTTCCCTCCGCTTCTCTTCATCCTTCCGCCTCTCCTCTTCCTTCCTCCTTTCGGCTTCCGCCTCCTCTGCCAGTTCCTTGGCCAGACGAGCCTGGCTTTCTCGCTCCAACCTTTGTTCCACTTCCATCGCTCTCTGTCGGCTGGCCTCCATTTCAAGAGGTTTCTTTTCGCGGCGAATTTGTTCTTGCCGAACGGTTTCTTCTCCCTCTAACTTCACTGATGCCGTGTTCTCACCTTTAGTCTCCTTCGAAGGCCGTTCACTGAATGGCTTGGAAATTCTAGAATTTGGCTCGGCTGCCGAAGCAAATGTTGGTAGCCCTAGTTTAGTCGAGCGAATGGAAGACTTTTCAGAATTTGCGTTTTTTGAAGACGAAGTGCCTTCGCTAGACTTATAAGGGCGAGAAGACTTGAGCTTGGCATCAGAATTGCTCTTGATAGCTGAGTTTTCACGAGAGGAGCTAGACTTTGCAACGATTGTGCGATCTTCAGGCGCAGAGCTATCCGCTTTCACCCCGATGGTACTGTCTCCTTCTAGCTTCCGCCGCTTGTGATGGGGCCCGTCCTGGGTATGTACCATTTCTTGCATGCCTGAGCGAGGTGGGGTTTCACTCGTTCGAAGTCGCTTCGCGGGACTCTCGCCGCGAATAGCACTGAGCCTATCTTTTGAGTCGTCTCTTTTGAGAGATCGCGCTCTGTCCTTGTCCGACGACATTTGATCTCGATCAGGGTGAGATCCAGAGCCCTTGGAGAATCGTGCAACGTTGGGACTAGATTTTCCAAGCATTGTGTCTTGCTTAGAATCGGAAGGCATTCGGTCGCGTTTATCTTTGGTAGACGTGGTGGAGGCATTAGAAACAACGCTAGCGCGCCTTTGCCTCTCTAATTCTCGCTCTCCCCTAAGCTCTTTACCGGAAACAAGTTTTCGGCGAGGCTTCGCAGACGGCTCGTTCTCTGAAGCAGCAGCAACATCGGACTCTGATTTTCGGGACTGTGATGATTTGTGTTGAGGAGGGGCGAGTGGGCTCGTTTCGCGGTCGGACATAGTTCCCGACGTTGCATTTTCATCTTTTTTTGGTCGCCCTGGTCCTCTTCTGGCAAGATTTTGTTCATCTTTGGATTGCGCTAGAGATGGCATACTTTTATGCTGACCCTGGGACGGATCAGTCTCTCTTATTTTCGGGCTGAAAGTGCTCCTTTTATGAGATTGTGGTGTTTGCTGATCCTCTAGGCTAGGCAACTTTTTTGAATCACGCTCTGTATCTCGGCCATCCCGGCGTATTCCAGGCGATCTTTTCTTCTCTGAAGAGCTTTTTTGATTCTTTTTGTAGGAAGTGTACGCTTCTCTCAAAAGCTGTTCCTCTTCTTGCCAATTCGATCCAGCCCGTCTCTTAGCGATTTCGTAATAGGTCTCCCCTTTGATTCGACGTGTGGGATCGAAGTCGCTTCTTCCGAGAAATAACTTGATGACTTCTAAGTGGTTGTCCTTGCCAATGGCAGTAAGGATGGGAGTTGACTGGTCCAGCACGACCCCTTCGAGTGGCAAAGGATCGGGACTGAAGTTACCTAAGGCAAACAGCAGGTTAACGGCAGTGTCGTGACCTCCTCGGGCAGCGTTGTAGAGCGTTCTGGCGTCGTCCACATTTTCAATTACACTAAGAATTCGATGAATTGCTTCGAGGTCACATTCGCTAGCAGCTGATTGCAGCTCCGGCATGCCATATCCTGTCCAAAGATTCCTATCTTTCGTCTTCATCATGGAGCGTGCTGTTCGACTTTTGCGGTTAGCTGGGCCTGTTTCTTCGTTTTCATTGGCAGGCGGAGTATTTCGAGGACTCCCTTTCGGAAGCGACGCGCGCCCATCACCATTGTCACCATTGTCAGGCATTTGATGATCATCCGAACCATGCCGATTACCAGCATAATTTAATTTTGCCGCGATAATAGCTTGCCTCATTTCATTCGACTTCCTGTTAGACTCTAAGCGCCTCTTTTCTGCACTAGAATCTTCGCCATCTTCGGCTTCCAGTTCGTCGTCAATAAGATCGAGTGGCTCATTTCCCGCAAGATTCGGTTTGCTGGGGTTCGCCCCCGCGTCCAGAAGTAACTTGACAACCTGCACATGGCCATTATCGACAGCATCGTGTAGTGGGGTATCTCGTTCAGTATTTACGCAGTCTAGCTCGCAGTTGCCGGTTTCCAAGAGGAACTTCACAACATCTTGGTAGCCCATTAGACTAGCTGTGTGAAGTGGAGTATTCGAAGCATTGTCGGCGAAATTTAGATCTTCCGGCCTTTCCTCGAACCGCTGCCTAACGACATCTACCTTGTTACGACCGCAAGCGATCGCTAAAAGGGTTTGGCCAGAGGAATTCACGTGTTTCCTATGCGGTGGCATTTTAGCAGGAGAGATCGCAGTGTCCCCTGCAGTTGGCGCGGCTAAGCTGCGCAATCGCGAGCGCGAGCTTCGGGGGTGGGAATTTCCACTAGCAGATGATTCGTCCGAGTGATACTCGGTGGATTGAAGAGGAGTGGGCACGCGTTTCTTCTTTTGGCCCAAAGCATGGGACGATTTGGTGGGGAGCTGTGTCGAGATACTGCGTTTGTGGCTGCGTGGCTGCGGGGACACGGATCTGGATCGTTTTCGGGAGTTGATGTCGCTGTTAGTTTTGGATCTATTTGGCTTGAATCCGGTGCCTGAGTTTCGTCGTCTTTCAAAGTTGTGCAATTCCGTTTCGTTTTCGTCTTCATCTCCAGATCCTGAAGCGTATTGCCTGTCTCCGGGAAGTATTCGATCGACTGACTTGGCCTTCTCATGTACTGTCGAGCGCGAACGTGGACGAGGTGAGGGAGACTTGGATATTTCAGAGTCCGAAGCAGCTAATTTTGGAAGTGAGCAACGTGTTGTAGGTACGGGTGAAGTTGGCACTGAGCTGAAGCCGCTCGAGTTTCCTACATGCGCGGGGTTATTTGCGCTGATTTCATGTTTAGTTCGTTTTCTCTTCCCCAAGGAAGTTGCGGTCGTCTCGCCTGGATTTTCTCTGTTCTTGTCAACATGGCTGCCAGCTATAAGTCCTCGCTGGTTCGTAGCGCCGGTCGCATCTTGCATTTCTTCGTTCTCACTTTTGTCTTCATGTTTGATAGACCTCCGGACTTTTGAAGGTGAATGGCCATCTTTCCCAGGCAATACGATAGTCTCTGCTTCCGAGTCGCTCTTTTCGCAGTTGTCCTCATCGGCAGCACTTCGTCGGTCCGTCTTAGTTTTTGGGTCCTGCTCAAGCGCGGGTGGCGATGATCTGATGCCATTTTGGGGTCCTGTTGCTCTGCTGGGAAGGCCAGCAGGCTCTGTTATAGATGCGTCAGGCACTGCGCTGACTCTCGCGGCGACAGCCTCCACAACAGCCTGCGCATCCATTGAGTCTATCCCAATAGTCTCTCTATCTTGAACCTCATCGTGGGCCGTTTTATTGGGAGACACTTTGACAGTGTCTGACAAGAAGGACAAGGAGTGTCATCCGAGTCCTATCGCGGTGGGGGTTGTATGGATTCGGCGGAGAGGCAAGCGTACGTTGTCGAGGTCGAGGCTCAATTCCAGCAGTGCATGCGCGACAATTGGAAGGGGTCTACGGGTTTCAAGTCGTGGTTCTGGGTTGTTTGTCGTTGTGTTGATGGAACAAGTTTGCATTCGAGATTCGGGCCTCCCGTCTCCCATTGGGATTCGCTAGACGGAGCGTAGGTACGGTGGCGCATAGACAGACTTCTTCCCTTGTGTCCAGGGATGAAACGGGGCACCGCACCTCTGCACACATCAGCACCACCGTCAACAACTTAATTACCGTCAGCAGTGTTATCTTCCAGCTCCCGAGGCTGACCTGTCCATATCGCTAGCCGTTGGCTATGAGGCGGAGCTATCTTCCACGAGTTGTCGCTCATGGGGTCTACTAATATATGGTCCAGCGACTACCAGCAACTGTGGCTTTTGTTTCAATCGTTGTTCTGCGCATATGTCCCAAGTCTGACCCAGGACTATCCGCGGCTTTGCGGCTAGTTGACGGCAGGCGGATAAAACTGGTACTAAAGAATCTCTGGGCATGGACTCGTCTAGTAGATGGCATTGTGCCTTGTTTAATGGCATTTTTCTCGGATTTGCACCGCACAACTTTTTGAATAGGAATTTCAATATTTGCTACACAATGGAGAAGTCAAACCCACTAACAGCGAAGTTACCGGCATGTCTGGAGGATGTGAAGATCAAAAGCATGCCTGGAAGTGCGTTCTACATCTCAGACTTTATCAGCGTGGACGAGGAACAGGCACTTTTGACCAAGGTTTGTGAGATGATTGCGCCTTGAATGAAAACTGCTGACCTGAAAAAGATCGCAACAGTGCCAAAACCTCGATGGAAACAGCTCTCGAAACGTCGCCTACAAATATGGCCATCAGATCTCAGCAAAAAGAACGCGCTGCTCGACATCCCGTTGCCGGAATGGCTGGTCAACCCTGCCATCACTCGTCTTATTTCCTGTCCGGTCTCCAACGCTACTCGAGATCATATCTTTTCCGAAAGTCCCCATAAAGCCCCGAACCATGTCCTTATTAACGAGTACGTACAAGGACAGGGAATCATGGCCCACAGGGATGGATCTGCTTATCACCCAGTTGTCTGCACTGTCAGCTTAGGTGCTTCAATTTGTCTGGATATTTATGGCACCAATGAAGACTGCACCCGAGAAACGGAATCGCGTTGGAGAATCTTACAAGAGCCGCGGAGCTTGCTGATAACTACCGGTCAATTATACACCGATTACCTACATGGAATCGCAGATCTGGCGGAAGACATCAATCTTGGGCCTACTACAATCGCAAATTGGGAGCTCCTTCGGTCTCCGGATGCCTTCAGAGATGGCCGTAACGAGCGTCAGACTAGAATCAGTCTCACATATCGCGACGTATTGAGGGTGTCGAAAATAGGAGGGCATCTTGGGATGTTCAGCAAGCACTGATGTAGCTCAATAAAGATAAGGAACCATCCGCCAGCGGCCAACGAGGTTCTCTGAGCCAAATTCCTTCACGTACCATTTCTTGGTTGCATCTGCCGTCACCCCGAGATTTGAAGTAACGAATCCAAGACCAGCGAATACAGTCATGTTGAATAGATGACTTGGAGGCGCAGATACGATTGCAATTGCGACGTATATGAAACACTCGCTGGTATAATGGGGGCATAATATCTGACTGAACAGACAGCCCTGCGGGAGGGTGTATTTCTTGAGGTTGGCAAGATACACATGGCAAATATGCTGGGCAACAGATGCGATGACAAAAATGGAAATAGCAACGAAAGTTTTCAAAGATGGTGGGCCAATTTCGAGCAATGATTCCTGAGGGTCTTCTCGCGCAAGAAGAGCTAGAGCGGTCAGCATAAACTGCACGCAATAGAATATCTGACTTACCGACACCTTCAATCCAGACAGAAACTCCCATCACAGCATAGTATGCGATCCCTACTAGCCACAGGCCAGCCCACATTCTTGAGCGTGAGGGTCTAGTGAGGGTGATGGACTCGTACAGTCTCCTAGATCCCTGAATACCCATTAGGACCCAGGCTGAAAAGACCTGGTTGACTGTCATAGTACTGGCGTTGGGCTGAGCAAAGGTAGCTAGCAATTGAAATGCTGATCCACGAGTGTAGATCTGATAGCCCCAGAATATGGATGACAATACTGATACCACATAGTAATGGGTGAACCATGTGTGCGGGACTTGAATAGAAGCTACATATTCGAAGAGGCTCAATGTTCGCTTTTTCTGCTCTTTTGCTGGCATTGACGGAGTTGTGCCTCGAGAGCCGTAATTCATGATTTGCTCTCTGAAGGAGGGGACCAACGTTCCACCGATGTTCACAGCTGTACCAACCACGAAGAAGGTTTTGCATAGAAGAGAAGGATCCATATTGCAGGTAAAAATGAGGATACACTTCGACGCTACGAGTTATGGGGAACTGAGATATTTATATTGGAGTCAGCTTATTGGTCCGTGCATCGCTCTTTCCCACTTCGATAATTCGCGGTTTTCGCCACTTCAAGATGTGTTGGTGAATCGCTGTCAATTGTCGCATATAATCTCCAGACCTGAACTTTGAAGTTCCATTCCAAAATCCCCAATAAGGTCTGCCATCATGGCGACTACTGTGGATAAGGTACGCGATCCTAATTGACGTACGTCGTTGTCGTAGTTAACATCCGGCAACAGATCAAGGACATTGAGGCCGAAGTATGTGCTATGCCGCTCCAGTACTCCATACGCTATTTCTAGATACGCTCGATTATCGCACCATAGAGTTTCTCTAGAATTTCTGCCACTGGCGGAATGTTCATAATGGCTCTTATTGACAATCTGCAGATGGCCAAAACCCAAAAGAATAAGGCAACATCCTTCCATCTGGGCCAACTCAAAGCCAAACTAGCCAAACTGAAACGAGAGCTCTTGACACCAACGACGAGCGGTGGAGGAGGAGCCGGAGCTGGATTCGACGTCGCAAGGACTGGTGTCGCGAGTGTAGGCTTTATAGGATTTCCCTCGGTGGGCAAAAGCACACTCATGAGTAGGCTTACTGGACAACACTCTGAAGCTGCGGCGTACGAATTCACAACTTTGACGACGGTTCCTGGTCAAGTTCAATACAATGGAGCGAAGATACAGATGCTGGATCTGCCTGGTATTATTCAGGGAGCCAAGGACGGAAAGGGAAGAGGTCGACAGGTTATCGCTGTTGCGAAGACTTGTCATTTGATATTCATCGTGCTCGATGTCAATAAACCCCTTACCGACAAAAAGATCATCGAGGCTGAGTTGGAGGGTTTTGGGATCCGGATTAACAAGCAACCGCCGAACATTGTTTTCAAGAAGAAAGATAAAGGGGGAATCAGTATCACGAATACTGTCCCGTTATCGCATATCGACGCAGATGAGATTAGAGCTGTCATGGGCGAGTATAAGATATCGTCTGCAGATATTGCTATTCGTTGTGACGCTACGATCGACGATCTTATCGACGTCCTGGAAGCAAAGAGCAGAAGCTACATTCCTGTAATTTATGCGCTCAACAAGATCGACGCAATCTCGATCGAGGAGCTAGATCTTCTGTACAGAATCCCGAACGCATGCCCGATTTCTTCGGAGCATGGATGGAATATTGATGAATTGCTCGAACAAATGTTAGTTTCTTCGAGTCCGAGTTCAAGCTAGTCATGGAGATTCTGGACTTCTTCAAAAGAGCATGTTCCAGCCATGGAAATGTCACGAGCCCTGAACTAGCCTGCAAGCCACTTTTAACCCTCGCTAACATTCTTACAGGTGGGAGAAATTGAATCTAGTGAGAGTTTACACAAAGCCTAAAGGCAAGTTACCCGATTATACACAGCCGGTAGTATTACGTTCCACGAAGTGTACTGTCGAAGATTTCGTAAGATCACGTCTTTAATCCGATTCTTTCCAGTAATCTGGCTAATCACTCCAGTGTAATGCAATTCACAAAACGATCGTTGAGCACTTCCGGGTAGCCGTCGTGTTCGGCAAGTCGGTGAAGCATCAACCTCAAAGAGTCGGCTTGAGCCATGAGTTGGCTGATGAGGACATCAGTGAGCTTTCCGAAGCATTTAATCTACTGAGTTTACTTACCTCTTCATAGTTACTATTATCAAACGGTAGATTAGTATCCGGCTGTCGGAGATGAAAACCCTCAGAACCCAGCATTGTCAAGATGCAAGGACGCCATGTCAACCCTACTCCAATATCCGGATGCCGGATTTAATCGAAAAGATGGAGAAATTGGTAACCATAACTTGTTGTAAATAGTTTGCATGTTGCGCCGGAAGTCGACAGCGTCGTTCTCGGTCGAGCACAGCGGACTGGATGACAACAGCTCAAGGAACCCCATCTACCATCTCAATCACTGCTGTTAATTTCCCGGAGACTATGCTGCTCGCCTCGCCGGATGATGAATGATTAAGGCAGATAGAGGAATTCACTAATGTCTGACAAAGCTATGTGATAGATAAGCCAATTATGACTTCGAC
Source organism: Diplocarpon mali (assembly GCA_024741835.1). NCBI lineage: Eukaryota > Fungi > Ascomycota > Leotiomycetes > Helotiales > Drepanopezizaceae > Diplocarpon > Diplocarpon mali. The sequence continues at coordinate 219,556 of JAENRP010000016.1, forward strand.
TCTAGCATTGATTCCTCACTCGATGCACTCAATTATTGACGTCGAGCTTCGGAAAGTCTAAGCATTCGAAATTCGCGCACTGACCAGGAAGTAGAGCTTTACCCGTGCCGGATGAGGCAGAACGCCACGGACGGGTCTGTTTAACAGAGAACATGCCTTAAGAAGCGAGATGAAGGCCGAGCTGAAATTCTCATTGTCTGACTTATGAGCGTCTAGGTCGGTCACAACAATTATCGAGGGTTCGAATCCTCTCAGCCTGTCATTTCATAGAATTGATAGGAGCGAATAACTTGATAAAGTCATTTCCATCGCCGACGTTTGAGAGCTCTCCAAGGCGACGAGGACTGCGGGAAAAGCGGCATGACTTTCTCATATTCGAAAAGTATTGAGATCGAGGTCCTAAGCGGCGATAATGGAGAAGGGTAATTTAAAAAGACTGTCTTTCTTATGAATATGGCCCAGCCGTGGTATCAGCTTTCTCAATAGGGATTCTAGGCCGCGAGATCTTTAGGTCCGGAGCCAGGTTAGTATTGCCATAGCAAAATTCAGGGCAACTGTGATACTTGGCATATTCCCGATGAGATTTGAGACGAGGCTTGAGCAATTCGATATCGAAAGGAGAATAAGCCTTCCGACGAGGCGGACGTTGTCCGGAAAGCAGCATGCCACTAGGTCCCATTCCGCGTCGAGCAATGGCCCTTTTCCACAGAGCGCAAGTTAAGGCTACTGTACTAAGCTCGTGCCAAGTGCACTGAAGAAAAATCAAGGGCTCAATAATTGCGATCACCAGTCAGCAAAGAGCTTCCTCCAGGGATGGCGAGAAGCGATGCGGATATGCAATTTTTTTCTGCTCACTTAATCGCCCTTAGCGGCCGGTGAGAAAGCAGTCTTGGTATCGCACGGAAGTTGCTGCGGAAACGCTTGTGACTCTTAACAGAAAGGCAAAGAAATGGGAGGCATCGTCAGCTGGCTGAAGATGGGTATTTGAGTGGAGTTGTACAAGCGGAGTTCGGCCTCGAGATCAACAAGTTGGGTCGCGACGAGCCACTTGGAGGCTTTCCACGGACACGGACCACACGGACATGGCTCGCTATGCACACCCTGTACTCCGCTCCTAGTATCTCCTTTTAAATACTCTGAAATCGTACAAAAGTTGGAATTTATTTCTAGCTCAGTGCATCCGAAATTTCCCTCTCTCTCTCCAACGTTCCAAACCTCTAGTGGCTTCATAATGGAACATATTTTAGTCTGCATTACCCTTTTTTTCTTGCAGACTTCATCGTGTGAAACCCACTGATCAGCACCCCATCAACAGGGGAATACAGCCACTCAAATAAGGAAGCGAGCGCAACTCAGTTCTTTAAACCTTGGTATTACTTGAAAAAATATGCGTTCTGCGATATACTTGAGGCATTTTTTTTTTATAAAAAAAGAAAAAAGAAATGATCCGCAGGTTACTTAGCGGATCACATATAAGAAAAAGTAGGACTTGCAGGCTCGTAAGTATTTGAGAATGAAGATTCGAGTGCTGTTCTAAAGTTGATTTTTCTGTAAGTAGTAATACTCATGGGAAGTCTGCGAAGAAGAAAGAGGGGGGAGGGGGGTGGGAGGTGGGGGCTCTAAGGCTAGTGAAGCTGTTGGTCAGAGGGCTACTAACCACTCAGAAGAATGTGTGAAGCTTTTGGTCCAATTTTTATGCGACTAAACGTTTATTTGAGGGGCGAAGGGGCAAGCCGAGTGTTTCCAATGCCTCTACATTGGAGGAAAGGTTTATTCACTGAGTATATTGTGTACTGTGTATGCCTGAAATACCCAAGGCGAGCGCTGATCTATGCAGGTGTCAGAGCCTGTTCAATCGTTTGTATTCGCTGCAACTTTGAGATCATTCAAGAAGAGCGGAGGGCTGCAGGCAACTCTGTTAAGGACGGTAGGAAACTGGAGGTGTTCTGCGATAGGCTGCTTCTGCGAGTTTATTCAGGGCGTGCGGAGCGCTCGTAAGTCGTGATACCAGCCTTCAGAAGATGAAGCTACTCAAACAGTGCGCAGGCAAAGAGACACAAATCGTAGCAACCAGAGCCTAGGCAGATTTTACTCTGTTTATTACAACTGACTCCTTGCCAACGGGTACAAGATGAATACACGTCAGCATATTTTGATTTGGCCGTTTTACATCTCGGCTTTTGGGGGGGAGGGGGAGGGGTTGCCAATGGGCTCTCTTCAATAGAGTAAGAAGATATTATACCGAGATAGGCCCGGTGGAGATGCTCAGGGGGCTATAAGCGGCACTAGCCAGTAAGCAGGAGTTCTGTGCAGATTCTCGTTTTCTGTACTTCATGAAAGACAAGATTGTGAATAGACGACAATGAAATTGCAGAGCTCTTTAAAATATTTTAACCTCAGTAATACTTGGAGTCTTCTCTGCAAACAAGAGAACACTCCGCAGACTTCGTTCAGTGTTCAGAGCAGCGGGGGCATTTAAGTGGTTGAGGCATGTATCCATAGGTAATATTCGAGGCATTGTACTTCGTAAACATCCAGCCAGGGAGTGAGGTGCGGTCCTAGTTGAAAGGCGGTCAGACAAGAAATACTTTTTCCATGTGCCTCCGTAGTCCAATTGCCTTGGAACTGCCTTTCCGTGCCCAGCAGTGCCTCCCCCACAGCAACCTCCACAACCTCCACAACATCTTATTCATTGATTATTGATATTGATGACGAGGCAACGACATCGGTATCGGCCCCCATCCCCATTTGCATCTGCGTCAGTCCTGGTCCTGATCCTAGTCCTGACTTCGCTGACAAGTTATGAGTACCGCAAGACGAGATGAGTTGAGTACCCGAATGCCTCACCTCATGAATCAGAATGCTTTAGTATGCAATGTGCTTGCAGCTGGCACTCCTTCGAATTCTTTGCATGATTGCGGATGCTGGAAAGTCAATAAAATTTCATTAGAACAAAACCATTGAAAAAATATGTACGACGCACAGTACCCAACCATGTCCGGGCGGGCGCGTCTGGCCTATCCGCCTCGGTCTGATGATCCAAGCTCGCGATCAACTTCCATCGGCCCTGGCCAGTGTTCCCTTTCCAGACGCTCGAAACGAATGATNGTACTCGTCGGGGAATGGAGAGCAGGGCGGCCCTTGATCTCGAAAGCTCGAAGCCCCAATCTCTACTTGGGCTGTCTTTTGCCCGCGATAGAGTACTCGTACAGTATTCGACGGGTGCGAGTAGCAGAGCCAGCGTCTCTGTAGCTGTGGCTTGCGTCCTGGTCGCGGCATTTGGGCTCATCTGTCGATGCAGCAGTCTCTCGTCCACTACGCCCCATACGCGTTCATGAACCTGGACGGCGGTAGGGGGTTTTGCTCGGCATTGAGTCAATACGGTGCGAGTACTGTATTTGTGCAGAGGGCGCCACGGCTTCCAGCCTCTTCCGCACAGGTCTCTTCCTTTCCGAGTCCTCTCGAGTCTCGTATGGCCTGCCCCTTGGCCTTTCAACCCCGGACGGTATCTATAGCACTAGCACTCGCGCTAGCATCACGTTGCGCTAGCACGGAGTACATGAATCTCTGTGCGTGCTCCTCCACTCCGGCACTTACACCGAATTGCTTGTATCGCACTCTGACCTGCATGTTGATGGTTGATATTGATGCCGATGTTGGGCTTGCTTCATTGCTCTTTGCGCCTTCCTCTAAGCAAGCAGTCCCTTGTGCTCGACTTTATTGTCTCCAACGAAGTATGTACTGCACTGACATTCAGACTCCAAAGTTGCCGCAGCTGCTGAAGACAGGGTTCGTATATTGACGCCGCACCCAGGAACAACCGTTGCTTATTGTATCATGCATGCGAGTTGAGTGACAGCGGGAGCCAGGGACAATACCAACGTCCTCGCCAGGCCTTACTGTCCCATAAAGAACTGGGTCCACTTCAACTGCATTGCATAGTATATGTTGATCTATGAAACCATCGTTCCGAGCACGCTTCTCAGGGACGGACTCGACAGCCGCCTTGCCGACGAGAGCCGTGGAACCTGGAATAACCCCCAAAAGATGCACGAGTCCATGATGATGCAGAACAGAATGGACTATGATCACCAACAGGGGCATGAAAACGAAGAGTTTGAGATCGATGGTTGGTGGGGAGGAATCCATCAGATCTATAATTCGCCCTCCCAGCACCAGTCCCCGCCGTATGAGCAATCGGGATTTACATTCACTCAGCCATTCCAAAACAATGCACTGCCAACCGAACAACCATTTACTCAGAGGATATCGACAAATCATCATCCACTGCCTCATACTTCGCATCAACCACTACTTCCTTTGATCATGCCCAGTCATCCGACGTGGCCTAGTATGTTGACGAATCCAGCTAGTTACTCGACACCGCCTGTCGCAATTGTTTCAACTGCAACCCCTATGGTGAAAGGAAATTGCAAGAAGCTACCGGCTAACCATGCAGCTCCTCCTGCACGGAAAACCCTTACGGACAGTGATCGAAGGCGGATGTGCCAGTACCATGAGGAGAACCCAAGTGTCAAACAGACAGAGATTGGAGGTGAGTCACACATACCGGTGATCACTACTATCAAGTCCTTCTTAGCAGACACAATTTACGAGACCTGATAGTACTGGCCTTTCCAACAGATTGAACCCGGCTGACATACTGCAGCGATGTTTGGCGTTGAGCGAAGGTATGGGTGGGCACTGTAACGTACTCGGCATTGACTAAATTCCTCTTTAGTACAGTATCAAAAGTACTCTGCAAGAAGGAGAAATATCTGTTCCTGGAGGACAGGAGTCTCTCTCCGATTAAGCGTGCCAAAGGCAACAAATTCCCAGATATTGACAGAGCTCTAGCCAACTGGGTGAGGAAATCCCAGCGGGAAGGGCGCCCAGTTACAGACGAGGACATAAAGGAGCAGGCCAGACATTTTGCAGCGAACGTCCACCCCGTTGCGGATAGCCATCTGAAGTCAAATAGCGCCGCTTGGCTCGAGAAATTCAAGCAGAAGAACAAGATTGGAGGCGCCAAAATAACACGAAGAGCCTCAGAGACCAACGTCTCTGACAGCTCGCTAAATCCAGAATCAGCTGGGCCCTCGACTTCACAAACACCCAACGGAACATCCCCAATCTCACCAAGAGGCATACCGTCACCGTCACCATTATCTGCGACACACAGCGAGGAGGATCTGAATTTGGAGCGTCGTGACGGGGTCAGATACTCTGCTCAAGAAAACGGAGGATACAGACAGTCCAACTCGCAAAGCACCACATCTTTGTCGAGCGCATTTGATACAGGTCCTGCGAGCCCGACGACGCCTTTCACGTTCTCCCCAGATTCCGGCAATTCCTGGCTACCGCTAGAGGCAGCTCAAAATCCTCCCCCGGGCAGCACCTTCCAAAGACCGCGAAGTCAGACATTTCCTATGCTCGGAATCGACCCGTCCGCCGTCTCATCGCATTTTAATGAGCCACTACCTCCGAAATTCGGTCTTCTAGAGACTACACCTTCATCGGCATTAGACTCGCCTGATCACGAAATGCCCCCCTCATTTGGGTTGGACTCCGCACTGCATAACAGCGATGGATCAGCATTGGGACCGCAGTCCGATACAAAAACCACTGGAATCCAATCACCTCCGGTATCCGAAGGCCCCAGCTCACCGACGCAGGATGATGCTCGGCGAGCCTTGGAAACGTTCCTCAGCTTTGTTGCACAGTCGCCAAACAGGCTCGTGGATGACGACGAGTACATGACTGTTGTGAAGCTTACAGAACGCTTACGTCTCCAGCCCAACGGGGCCCTGCCAGGAGGCCTCCATCGCATCGCGGAACAAGATTGCGAGCCCACCGCCCCGAAGATGGAACAAACGATGAGTGCGGGCTGCTAAACAACCTCATCTCTTACCAAAAGTTCACTTCCAGATCAGACGTACACCTCCGCGCATTTCCTACGGCGTCACTTACCATTTCCGAGTTCAAATCATGGTACACATCGGCACTGATGGCACATTTAACAACCGGACTCACTTTCCTTCCGGCGCATCCTGCATCCACACCAGTTCGATCCAAAACCCTTGTCCTTGTCCTCATTCTATCCTATCCTGTTCTTATTCTACTCCATTCTCCTCAGCTAAGAGGAGCTGCAGGTCGGCACCGAAAAGGACGCGCTCCGGAACCAATAACAGAAAACAAACACCAGAAATTTCTCCATAAACTCACTTATAATTTCCACGCTCACGCGAACCTCTGTGTCCCCGCGATTATCATTTAATTCTTACCAATTTTTTTCCCCATGTGTCATTTCCCGCGGTTTCGTTGGAAGCAAGTGAGCGTGTTCAGGTCTAGCGTGGAAGGAGCATCGTACCTGAGCGGATTCAGTGGTCTCTTCTTTTTAGAAGAGAATTCCTTCGCATGCCTCCAGAAAGCGGCTCTGGCTGAGTCAAGGACCCCATTGTTACTTAAATATTTGGGCTGGCAGCAGCAAGGAAGGAAGATGGGAATCGCAAGATTAGGGGGTGGACTGGCTGGGAGCGGACAGACAGCATGGCCAGTGGACTCGGACTGGGCCAGGTCTATGATCGTTTTTCAATTGCATGGCGGCCCTGTGACATTTTGGGAGGCCCTTCTGACAAGATGTTCCTCTGAAGCTGCGCCGTGAAGAAGAAATAGCTTGAAATTCGGTTCGGTACGAGTCTAACTAAGTCTCTCTTCCAGCAGCTCCTCTACCCCCTTCTCAGCCAACTCCGGCAGCAGACGTACGAGTATCAGTTCAACAACACCATACAGTAAGTGCTTGTTACAGTAGCTATCATCAAAAACATTCAGCACTTCTTCGACCTCTTGGACTCTACGCTCTACACCACCTCCAAAGTAGACATCCTGCGCGCTGGCCGGGATGAGCGACAGCAGAGTCTCGGCGCATCGCCGGCGAATGAGCAGCTGCTCGGCGGGCGATGGGACGAGGCGAGCGGGAGCGAGAGTGTTATTGGGGAAGAGAGCAGCGCGTGCAATGCGCAGGAGCTGCGGTAGAAGTGCTGGTTCCAACACGTGAGTCTGGATCGCGTGCGACAGGATTCTGTAGGTAGGTCTCGTGTCAGCCATCGCGCACCAGCCAGTCGGAGCTTTTGCTTCTGATCCTGGCATCAGGCCTAGAAGCAAGCAGCCTGCGGCGTGAGGCCATGCAGGACTAGGAGCTGGAAGGAAACAATGAGGAAGCTGAAGCGAAAGCAGATGCGGGAGTGGATTGGCAGGTGTGTGGAATAATCAACGAGGAGAATCTTCTAATGGCTGCCGAGGAACGAGCAGCGCCCATCCCCGAGGGGAGAGGAATGTGGGTGAGACGGCTCATGGCCATCGTAGAGGCAGCATTGCAGAACGAACTCGCATGCTGTAGTAGGTATGGGTACGAGGCGGAACGAGTAGTGGCTGACAGCAAAGGCTTGGTGCGGTGCGATGCGATGCGAAGCAGCCGCATAAGAGGCCCGTACCATTAATTCGGCCGGGCGCGTAAAGAAGGATGCCGTGAGGCTTCCTTGCTCTCTCGTCTTCCAGCACCGCTGTTAAGGATTGGCCAGGGTGTCATGTGGGACTGGTGCGGACTAGGGGCCCAAACGTTGAGACAATGCAGAGAAGAACTGATTTGACCAAGGTTGGAAATGAGGCGTAGCAGTGCAACCTTGGGCTGATGTGGGATGATGCCGTTGCGAGAACGAAAGCCGTGCCTCTCTAAGGAGAATATAGATTGAGGTCCCACGACGTCAAGGGGTGTGCTGAGCGTGCAGTGAGTGAACAGACATTGGCCACAGCGGGCAACTCGTCTCCCCGCTTCTGCCTCCACAGATTGAAGGCCTGCTATGCCTGGTGATAATGAAAAGTGACGGCCTTGGAATGTACAAAATTGATATCTCGAGTCCTGCAACCCCACTGGGATAATCGGAGTCAAGTGATCGAAATCGCATGCGGTGTGACTCAAGATATTGACGCGCCATGAGCAGGAAAGCCAAACGTATGGGTTTCGAAAGGCAACCACTTACTTGTCGATCAAGCCATCCGTATCACCGATTTTCCCAGGCCCGGTAATTGTGCCCCATTGGAGCAAAGACAGGGTGGCGCTCAGCCACGGCATGCGAGCATCTAGATCTAGCAGGGCAGAGGCACAGGACCATATCTTCATTCTCACAATAGGCTGTTTCGACGGCAACCGTCGACTTGCTGAAGAATTCTCGAAACTGATCAAATCTGGATTCGCTGGATCATTGGTCGAGCCTGGGCCAGTTATCTTTGTCATGGGGTCTTTACGAGAAGGTAGCGAGGATGCCGTCGCAAAAGTGATAACAAAGAAGCGGACCGCTGTAAACGCGACGAATCCATACTGGAGCACAAGCCAAAACATTTTGTGAAGTGAAAAGCCGATTCCCCACTGATTCGTGCCCTTTCCAGCGAGCACAGGCTGGGCGGAGCCGCCGAGATCTGAGTTTGATCTCTGGATTCGGACTTCTGCCTTTGATTTGGGGAGGTGAGTCTGGATAGCCTCTGCAATCTTGGTGATCCCCTCCCAGAGCAGCCAAGGTTCAGAGGCTTTCCCACCAATGCCACCACCCAAGATCATCTCAGAGAATATCTGCCCAGCGAGTGCAGTCAGACAATCATTTTCCAGGTCTTCGGTGGGTAACAACACGGACATCACTCCTTGAACTAACAACTGTCTGTATGCCGACTCGTTCTCCATCTGCTGCAGGGTATTCTGGCCGCCGTCAGGGACGGGATATAGAGCGGGATAGGGCCATAATGAGTGATATATCTCGCGTGGGTTCGATTCCGCCGGGCTCGGATGTAGGCAGTTGCGAGAAGCTCGACATGCTAGGGGCGCATCAGCAGATGAACATGAACCTCTTTTTTCTTTAGTTAGGACAGGTACCTTGCACATGGACCTCCAACAGCTCTGGCAGCTCGTCAAAAAGCAGGCTTTCCAGATCAACGTTCCGCAACCTCTGTTCCAGAGCCCGTGTGCAATGGGCTATGATCTTCACCACCTCCTCCACAAACACTTGATCCGGTGTGATCTTGGAGTACCAGGTCTGGACGAACTCTCGGATTATGATGGATATGAAGGCGTACAGCTGCAAGTCGACTTCATTGCTGCTCGTCAAGGGCGGCAGCAACTGGTCGATTGGCACCGGGGTGCTTCGACCCTTCTCCCCCAGCTGTGAGCACAAGGTTCGTCGTATGAGGAAGAGGGTAACGCGGTCCGACACAGAATCTGGAGAGGGAGGGCGGACATTTGGGCGGGAGGCCGATGTCTCAGGCTTCGACGGCGGGTCTCGGGTCGCAGATGCGGACTGCGAAGAAACATTGGAGGTTGCCGGGGCTTTGAGGCGTGGTTGAAGTCGCGACATTGCCTGACGACGAAGGCTTCCAAGCCGCGGATATCATGGGCGAAAGCAGGACTTGCAGAGCGCCTTGGGTCATGCCAACCAGCCTGTCAGGTCAGCGTGGACATTTTCTCTGACGTTGTCGGTTGTTTGGCAAGGGCTGCGACGAGAGATGTAAGGCTGAACACACACTGATCCACATCTTCTATCCAAAAACTAAGCTGTATTAGGATTAACCTAGCCTCGCGCTCTCTCTGTTTATCCCTCGCTTGTTATCCAACGTCAATAGTATGTTGTGGGTACGATTGAGTACACAAATGAGCAATCCTTGTTACGCACCTGTTTGGATGTACTGGGATGGCCCGAAGTTCATCTGGGTACCTAGATGAACATGCACTGAGTGCTCCTACGTGCTATTCACACCTAGCTTCAATGGGGAGAGCATGGTCAGTCAAAGACTTGTGGGACTCCGGGGCCTAGTCACTAGCCCTGAGCCCTCGCTCACACCACTTCTTGGTGGTGCGATGAATGCCGTCGGAAGTATTGGGACAGGCTACAGATACATGCATGCACGTATGAGCAAGAGTCTTTGCTCCTGTGCTCCATTGAACGGCCCCATCCATCATATACACAAATATGCAGGCCTTCTCAGCCACACCCAATGTTTCGTTCCAGCCGAGCCATAATGCTAGACCGAGCCCACCAATGCAATACCACAAATGATCATCGTGCTATGGTGCAACTATGATCTTCCAAATACCAGGGTATAATCAACCTCTTCTCCTACCTCGTCCCGTCATAATTCTCGAAGTCTAAATCTCCTCTTCGTCTCGTCTCGTATCGCTCGCTCGTCTGTGATAAAATGTAACGCTCAAGTCCAACAACCATTCCTCCCTCGCTCGGTCCCCACGAGTTTCTCTGAGTCTCGCCTCGGTATCCTTCACTCGCCTCCTTCGATGGCCTGAAACCACGGATGCTCAAGAACCCTCTCGATTTTGATTCGAGATTCGACGTCTCGGTCGAGCATTGCGCGGATCAGGTCGATGCTGTCTTCGCTCATGACATATGGGACTCGAAGATCACGGTCCATGATCTCATCGATGCTGTAGAATGGATTCTCCTTGTACACGATTGTGTAGAGAAGGATTCCGAGTGCCCACACATCCTGCTCCTTACCACGATAGGGCTTTCCAGCCAGGACCTCGGGGGCCGCATAGTCTGGCACACGTTAGCAAGTTCGGAGCTATGGGGTGCAGGAATGGTACCTATCGTTCCCACGAACACGTCAAAGGGGCCGTTCTTGATATATGCAGCGCTGCCAAAGTCAATAAGCTTGATGTTGCCTTCACCGTCTAGAACCACATTCTCGTCCTTGATGTCGCGATGCACCACAAGGGCCTTGGTGTGAAGGTGGTGAACGGCCCTGGCAACTTGAACGAAGATGCTTCGACATTCTGCCTCCTCCATGTTGACCCGAAGTTCGATGTAATCAAAGAGATCCATTCCAGGCAAGCCATGCGGAATCATTTCAATGTAGTAGTTTACATCATCCTCGAAGAAACCATTCATCTCCACAATATTAGGATGTTTGAGTCCATCTCGACGGAGGTAGTCGAGTACATGGATCTCTAAAGGTACAGTTCCGAGTCGACGATCTCGAGTCCATGTATCGACCAAGATACGGCGTTTGGTGACGTATTTGAGAACCATCTTCCTATTTCCATTCTTCTTGTACCGTGCAAGTTTGACTTGACCATAAGCACCTTGACCCATTTCTTCGAGGATAACAAAGTCGTTGATCGTCTTCTTCGGTTCTGGTTCCACGATTCTGGGTACTTCCTCCTTCTCTTCAGGGCCAGAGCTTTGACGCCCAGTCAGCTTGGCAGCGGTCTTTTTGGCAGCAGCCACGAGTTGGGTGGTGAGTAGGGCTGCATGTGAGTAGCGCCTCTTACTCTCTTCATCTGAAGACTCCATCTCAATCGGTGCATCGACTTCGGTTTGTCCGGGCGATGGCTGGTGGGGGGGAGTCGCACTTCTGGGAAGCAACGGCGAGGCAGCGCCCAGGTTTTGTCGCGACGCGTGGATATGGCGAGAGTAGGTGATCCACAAGGCGTAAACGAGTCGCGACGATGACTCGGGGTTCTTAGCAGAGTGGCCGTCTTCTTCTTCATCACTTCTCTCTTCAATGACATTCTCGTCATAGGTAGGAGCCGAAGACTTGATCTCAGACTTTACGACCCTCAGTTGCGCGTCTATCTTGATTTCTGTGCCATCTCTATGCTTCGCCGGAAGGCCGTCCGGCCTCAAGAAATATGATGCCGCATCTGATTTTCCGTCTCTCAGAGCTAGGAATGCCCGCGCACGGCGAAAGCTATGCTCGGGGATGACAATACCATCCTGTAAAATAATACCATCCTCCTCGGTCAATATTTTCAGCATGCGGTCGAAGTCAGGAATCAGTTCCGTGATAAGTCGCCCATCTGGCTTCTCCTGTCCAAAAAGAGCTGCGGAAAATACAGAGTTGGAGCTTGTAATCTCCAATGTTTGTGCCGAAAGCATCATAATTCCGGCGATATGGGGAAAACTAGAGACCTTGAGATCCGTACATCCAGGAACTCTATCGACTATGCAAGGAATGTTCACGCGTCCAGAATACCGAGCCGAGAAATATCGTCGCTTGGCAACTTCCGCATAGTCAATCTCTCCTGTGCCCGAAACAATCCCTTGCCGAGGGATTCTTGGCAAGAGCTTGCCAATATCAATACCGTCTGTTGCGATGTCTTCTCCCCAGATAGGGCCAGCTGCGCCGACGATGTTCGTGACCTGGGCATCTTCGTTCAAGCTGAGTAGGGCCACATCCTCGTGAATCTCTTCCAGCACCCAGATCAAACCCCCCCGCTTCTCCTTGACCCACAAACTAGCAGACCCCGTGGCTCCATTTCTTTTTTGAATCGGCACAACATCTCCGCAAAGTAGCACTCCTCTAGACTTGTTGCTGGGGTGGAACAGGCCCGCTTTGACATTCTTCGTCCTAGCAATAAGGCTTGAACCTGCCCCATCGTCTGTCTGTGATCTCTGGGGTGGTTTGGGATTTTGTCGCGAGTTCGGCTTGCTAAGCAATGCTGCTGTGACTCCACCAGATCGCCCAAGAAGGAAAGAAGTCGTTGGAGTCGGGCTCGTGCGTGTACTTTGGCTCTCGGGAGGTGACCTGGGACTGGCTCTACACGACTCGCCAAGGGAGCTCGACCCAGGCGCAGTCAGTTTTTCTTCCAGCCAGGCCCTTCGTTCTTTTTGCACGACCTCTAGAATGCCCATCTTCCGGACTTCTGCTTTTGTGACACCAAACACAAGACAAGCAAGATCATTTGCTGCCAGGATTGTGTATGGGACAGTGCTTGAAGTGGTGAAGATTGCTTGTGCTGCTGGAGACCATCTGCTCGAGTGTCCATGCACAGCTGGACCCAGAGGATGAGAGGTACCCATGAATGAGCCCCCGGCAGATGGGGGAATAGTAGGGGATAGAAGTTGATCATGAATATCAGTGGCTAGATAGGGTTGTGCGAGAGCATCTATTAGCTTGTTTTGTAAGGTTAGAGGGGCAGTGTCAGTGTATGCCCGCTTCAGGCTTGGCCGTCTTGTCGCTGGTGGAGACGTCTGGGCGGTTGTGCGGCTCTCGTTAGTAGGTGTTCGGGATGAGGGCTCGGATTGAGGGTGACTAGGAGGTATAGAAACCTCTGCCAATTCACTTCGGTGTCGCGACGACTGCTCTAGTAGTGGTCTGGGTACGGGAGATCTTCGATTACTGGTTGGCGAAAGAGCGTCTGGACTTTGAAATATCTCATCAGGACTGCTTGAGCGCGGTATGAAGCTATCATCAAAAACATTTCCGGAATCTTCAGCAACTGCCGGTCCGGTGAGAGGGGCAATCAGATGGGCCTGAGAGGAGAACCCAGGAATATTGTTTGCGCCTACCAGCTTTGCTCTGGCCAACAGCTCCAACATTCCTTGCATTTCATGGTCTCCACTAACCCGGGCTTGGGCGCTAGCGATTCCAGCATTCGAATTACCCCATCCCAGCTTTTGTGACATGAATTCTACCGATCTCTTCAAGACATTTTGCCTGTTATGTATGAACTCTTCGGACTGGTGGGAAAAGGAGAAGGAGTGGAGGGATTCGGAAGGAAATCTAGTCAAATCCTCTGTAAGATTCAACGTCGGCGAAGAAGGAGCTGTAGCTGTAGCCATAGAACCTGCTCGGGAGTTCGAAACTGTGAGGTTCATAGAGCTTGATCTGGGTCCAACAGAGGGATTTCGAGACGACGATTCAGAGGAGGGCGTCGTTAATCCACGAGAAGGGGGCTGCTGGCGAATCCGTCGAAGCCCAGAGGCACCCAGCCCGTGTTCGTGTTCCGTCATGACAGGGGATCTGGTGGAGCTCTAGTCAGCCACCCGCGAACCTCTGCTTGTACCAAGGTATCAGATACGTCGAGAGCCTCGCTGTTGTATCCTCCCAGTAAGGAGACCTCGTGGACTGACCTCGACATGGTGTCATACTCTCCTGCCGCCAACCCCGCATCGAAGGAGAAGCGGATTCGAGCCTTCTCCGGCCCTCCGTGTGCAAAGTTGGGAGTGCTTCGGTTCTTGGGAATCGCAAGCTGCGAGGGGCCTTGCGGTGGGCTTTGTCGGCCTCGCTCGCTCGGTCCACGGTGTAAGTCGACGCCTGCAAAGGAGGGAGGCAGCGGTCAGCACAGAGCGATGTTTGGAAGCCATGCCACGGCTTCGAAAGCCTACGCCGGGGAAGAAGAGTCGCTCTCTTCGATGAGCCCGCCCTGCCGTCTCGCGCTTGCTTGGTCAACAGGTTCACGGCTCGCGAACCCTCAGGAGCCCGAAGAGACCGGACAGGCGCGCCACTGGGGCAGGAGACACAGACGATGGCTTACCATGATGGTTCTGCCCATCCGGCTCGAGCATAATTGACAAGATGGAAACAATAGCCACAGAGGCCGCGGCGCTGCGAGCACCTGGGAGTGTGCAGTCGTGGTGGAATGGCGGCACTTGTCAGTGTCCCGTTTGGTGGATGGGACAGATGACAGCCGGAATGCAAGGCTACGTTGGGGTCAAGCTGGCGGGAATCCGCAGCCGTGGGAGTATCTGCGCGTAAGGTATCTCTCTCTGCCCGTGTACTGAAGGTCAGGTACCGCACCGTAATGAAGCTTTGCTGTTTGTGATGGTGTGCAGGCTCGTTTGAGTCTGCAGGGCGGATTTGGGCTTTTGGAAGTCGTGAAGTTTTCACTTGAGGTGACCGGGAGCGATACTAATGAGTTAGTAGGACTCGTAGATCCCTTCCCCACCGTCACAGGCACGCTAACTGCTGGTCCAAAGCATCTCACCTCACCTGCGAGTGTCAGATTAAGTGGATTACCAAACGGCACAAGGTAACAGAGATTTTCAATTCAATTATTCCAGGGCATTATAGGAGAGCCCGGGTTTTGACAGTTCATCGCTCTCGTACCAATTGTTCGTTGTGACATGTGCCACGGTAGGAGGGAGGAAGAGTAGAGTTGCAGGTACGTGCCAGGGTACCGCGGCAGTGCTATGCAAATATATACTATATATAATGGAGGGGTAGAGGTCGATAACGTCCGTGGCTTGCAACAAGAGGGCTCGGTGGGGGGGAGGCATTCCTATATCTTCGTCTTTACGATTAGACGCTCGATGACGGTAGCTCGTTGAGGACAAGAATGAACAAGATGATCATGTGAGAAAGGAGTATTGTTTCTGGTATTTCTTGAATTGTATTCCATGGTACCTGCTATGATGTTTCTCGCCGGCCCGACAAGTACCGAATTATATTACAGAACAGTAAGAACGAGTCGCGCTCACGATCCAGCACGTCTGACCGTAGCAGCAGATAGAGATAATGCTCATTGGCCGCGAAGGGATCTGGGGCTTCTGCGCCTCATCCGGCCCTTGTGCTGAAGAACTTTTTAAAGTTAATCGCTGCATCCGCGCCCACACCAAGTAGCGCAAGAGGAAGTAAATTTTGATTTATACTAAGCCATAGTTGTCTTTCGTTCCAAGTACGGGCATGCAGGCACTCCAATAATTATACTGACATACAAAGTAGCATGCTTCTGAAAACCTATAACAGAAAATCCATAATGTCTCTCCTTGACTCGGGGTCCCTTGCTCGCATCGAGTCAGCACACCCAACTTACCTACTTACCTAGTCTTTGCCGACTCCTTCGAGAGCCCGACATATCTGTCATCCCCCTCCCCCGGACATCCGGCTGCACTCTTGAGGAATTTCCTGGGGATGCTGTTGAGAGTCGTTCTTGAAGCTATTGTTGTAAATCATTGCTGAAAGTCATTGCTGAAAGTCATTGCTGAAAGTCATTGCTGAAAGTCATTGTTGAAAGTCATTCCTTCACAGTATTGGCCAAGCTGGGGTGAGACGTCTTCTTCACCGGACACAGCCACGCTCGGGAGATCAGCAGCTCTTGTCCACCGGCCCTGGATCTGGGGGTTGCACGGTTTGCGAAAGGGTTCTGCTCTGTGACACCATGTCCGGCTTTCCAATTGGTACGCATACCTGCACGGTTCCCACCTCTCTGTACTCGGTCTGTTTGCTGCTTCGGCCTTTTGCCATTGTCTACGAGGAGGGGGCGCCCATGCTCTTCCCGCTTGGCTCGGATGAACACTTGACAGAGTTGGGTCCTGTGACCGCGGATTACCTACCTTGCCTAGGTATCTGTAGTTCTTGCTTACGGTGTAACTGCACTGGTCGGGACCTTGATCGGCTCTAAATGTCACATGATTCTGCAAAATGTCTCAAAAAGCCTTCTCGTCGTTACACGTTTTGTTTGTTTTGATACCTGCGAGTTTAACCGACCCGATGTTCCAAGCTTGTTTACGTCTGAATCAGCAACTACGCCACGTTCTCTACCCATGATACCTTTGACTCTGATCTTTCCCCGTTGAACCTGTGATAGCTAGCTCACCTCCCTTTCGCTCGGGCGAGCGAACAAACTCAAATATCGTATTCGGCCTGCCGCTCTCGCCTGTTTCGATGCGCATCCGGTACCGCCCGCTACTCCTCGTCTCCCATAACATCTCTGTCTCTACCCGGTTAGCCAGATATGAACGCATCCAGATACTCTCTACTCGCCGAGAGGCAAAGTTTTGAGATCCTAAACATTTTCGTCGCTAAAAACTGCTTCGTCCAGGACATTGCGTAACCATCGTTTTGACGACAACTGCCGAAGCAGGTCAAGGATTTGCTTGCAGAACGTGACGGTGGGATAGACACGTAGTATTGCACGATGGGCAGCCACGTTAATAGAGCTCTCCTATTGAGTAAATATAGCACTCTGGACTTCTCACGAGCCGATCAAGATAAGGCCCCGCATTGGAAACCTCAACGAAACTTATCACGTGACTTGGCGCTGAGCCTGGAGGCTCGTCCTCCTTAGGCTTCGGCAGCTACCAAGCATTCAAATGCTCCCATTCTAGTGAAGGTGGAAATCTACATGAACTTCGGCTTCCAAGCTTCTTCATCTTGCTCCGTATGCGCACATGTACGGCCCCGTAAGATCAATACTATGTGTGTGAATACGCTGCAAGCTCGATTGTGTTGGTGGATAGATACACCATGTTGTGCGTCAGATTCCTAGGTTGCGTTGTTAGCAGTGAGTGCATTGTATCGCGTTGGCAACGTAGAAGTAATTACTCATTTCGTGTTGGATCTCGCTTTTCTTGCTGGCATCTTACGGAAGACCCTCGTTTGTATGTCAGGTTGAAACATTGCTTGTCCGTTGGGCTCTATGTCGGTTTCTAGCCTCATGACGCTCCTCGGCGCGACGAATCACGTTTACCATCCATTCTAGATGCAGAATTGCGCGGGAATTGGGGGAATTATTTCCATCTTCATAATGTCTTCTCTTGTCCTGACGTCCTGACGACGTGGCATATTCATATCCCTATACTACCGTTCTGATAATGGAGCCCTCTGTGCTCCGTAAGGTTACTAGTTCCCTGAACTCGGCAGGAAATATTCGTCTCGGTCTGTGAAAGCGTCTAGACTGGTTACCACTGCTGGAGTGAATTTGATCCAATCTCCATTCCAAACAAATCTGCCCACTCGCTCAGGCTCAAAACAAGCATAACCCAAAGATCAGCACCGCCGCTCCGTCCCGGTCTCCAGAATCAAAATTCGAAGTCGACCATAGCAACGCTATCAACGGCTTCACCGTGATGAACATGTCAGAGCAAGGGCGCTCGCAGTACCAAGCCGGAGCCGTGGAGCACTACGCAGAGAAATTCCCTGATGCGCTGGGCTCAGAAATCCTGCACATGGCGCGAATGGCTGCTCACCTGGAGTTTGGTGAGTCGCTTCAAACCGAAGTCATCTCCTCCATAATCAAGTCGTTGGTTGCTAATGCTGGTCTCAGATGAGAAGCGCGGTATCCAGTGGCTCGGAGGGCCGAGTCCCTACAACGCCAGAATGAGCCAGCAAAGAACCTCTTCATCTTCCACTCCAAATCCGCCGCGCTCGTCCCTAGAGGCGAGGTTGGAGGGGTTGAGAGATGAGGTCACGCTTTTGGGAGGCAAGGTTGAGCAGCTGGAGAAAGATGCCGTGGTGAAAAGGCAGACGCAACCGTACTGGCTTTGAAGCCTTCATTATATCACTTTTCTCGGTCTTTGTGGGACGTGGCTGGGTCTCTTTTGCTCGAGGCTTGTCTGCTGAGAGTTCTCTATGCTGCCAGGGACCTTGACTTACTATGGTGGTAGGAGACATAGCGATGAGTGCATAGACAGCGATGAATAAGAAGCGCAAATCACATTGTGCAACTTCTTTTCCTCACTAGATTTTACACAACCAATCCACAGGATTGACGCATCCTTTGGACCCAATATCATCTTGTAATCTTTCGCTGCCAGTCTTCCTTCTTACCTTAAAGAACGCATTCTTCTCGGCTAACACCACGCACTGTTTCCCTTACTTAGGCCCTGAAGCTATGGGAGAAAGGCCGTCGTATGTACAGTTCTTTCACGTTACCCAACGCCACTATATGATTCCCCATCCTCCTTTTCACTCTCCAAACATAGAGCCATTCGAAAAGTTCAGCCTCCCAGCTCCAGCGAGGATCCTCCTCACGGGAATTAAGAGCAGACTCCTCCAACGACCGTGGAGAACGCGGCGTACAGACGCAATGCTAGTCATTGCCGCTGCAGGGAAAGAACAGGCTAGAAGGGAGATCTCGGAATGAGCCTCCCCAAGGCGAACAACTATGGCCAACGGACCTGACACACAAGACGAGGGGGNNNNAGCTCTAGGTGGCCCACCCGTAGACCTCTGGTTTAAGAGCCAGCTCTGAAGACGCAAGTGACGTTACCCTACATCACAAGTGAAGAGGCGAAGTGGGATCGATGTTGAGGTCATAATGCAGTACGAACGCAAATGACACTTCTCGGCGCCAGCAGCATTCGAATCATTATCCAGGAAGAAAAAAAAGGTGGAAGAGATGAAGAAGAAATGAGTCAAAAAATGAATTAATCGTAGAGTTCCTAACTAAACTGCCTCTTGATAGATAGTCCAGTCTCAAGTGTGTGCTTATTTTATGAAAAAAAAATAAAAAATTAATAATAATAAATCGATAACAAAGAGGATAAAAAAAAATTAATAATAAATCGATAACAAAGAGGATAACAGAGACAGAGCGGAAATAGAATATAACTTTCTTGTTGTTATTCAACAGCAGTGGGCTGGAACATTAACACCCGCAATCTACTGGTTGTTGCCATAGGAAATCCTACGTTGATGAATGGGGGGTTTCCAGGATGGCGTATATAATCACAGTATTTTTGTGAACGGTTGTTGCCGTCGTCGTGGCTCGGGATCTATCTTGCTTCCCTAACCAGGTACTTACATATGGCTGTCTATCAGCCTAGTCTGCGTAGCTTTCCCGTCACTATATTCCACAACCACAAGCTCGAACTTGTCACCTCGACGTGGGACGCTTCTTGATATTTCATGCTTCCAAAACTATATGTGTGTTTGTTTTCGATTCTTGGCTATTGAACCCCGCCATTAGCCAAGGTTGCAGGGGCTTACCTGGGGGTGGTTGGGGATAGCAGCGCCAGCCTTACTTATGTCCTCGACATCATGTTCAGCGTCATGATCACCTTCCGATGTGAATAGCGGAATACTGATCTATTTCGTTATTGACTTCAACTCACGCTTGTATCCGACCGGGAAATTCCCCACCGCCCGCCGGGCCAAATCAGCCTCTCCAACACGCCAGATCGAGAGAAGGCGTCTCGATCCGGCTGAAATGGTACCTATACAAATGCAGACCATGCGAGCGGAGAAGGAGAAAATTACGCCTCAGAATTCGCCTCAGAGTTCGCCGAGAATATCGCCTCGCAACAAACAAGGAACACAGTCGGCGCAAGAGATCATAAGGCGGCAGGGCTGGACCGGAACGTTCGCGCAAGGGAAGTGGTTTTGTAACTGCTCCAAGCCGCGGCGCCAGGCGAACTGCGTAACCGTCAAGAGACCCGGCCTGCACCAAGGCCAGAAGTGTAGGAATCTACTCGCCCGGTATTTTCTACTAGAGACTTACAGAAACACAGTTTGGAGATGTCCAGCGGATCGAGACGAGCAGTGTGATTTCTTCGTCTGGGCTCATGAGGATCTAATGGCGCGAGCCTGGTTGCGAAAGGCCAACCCAGAGATCTCTTCGACTACGCCGATGAAGCAAGGCCAGAATCCCGCCGACGCGGAGAGTCCGGGGACAGGCTCCAGCCGAAAGCCAACGATCATGGACAAATGGACGTCCGGAAGCAAACGTCCTTTCGAAACTGAAGAGGAAGAGCAAGGAGGAGAGCGAGAAGAGGTCGAGGAACAGTGCGGAATCGATGACTGGGCAACGTGCTCCCAGGGCAATGTCCGAGATGCCAGCTCACCCAGGAAGTCGAAGAAAAGAGCCCGGTTTGATACGCCCAGGCAAGCTTTCACAGAGAAACTAGCAGCGTGCAAAACATCACTGCCGACGCCGAACACAGGCTGCAGGGGCGAAGAAGAGACTCCCGAAGCACGTAGACTCCAAGCCATGCGCGCATCGCCTACACCAGTTCAGCTCGGTGCCGCGATTAACCTTGGTGGCAGAGATGAGCCTGAGCCCGCACATCAAGATCTCTGCACTCTGGTAATGGGGCTCATCGCAGAGGATACGAAGCTCAAGCGCTCAACCAAACTACAGATCCGACATGAGATCGAGCAGGAAAGCCAGAGGCACCAGGCAGAGGTTCGCGGGTATAAGAAGACTATCAAGAGACTGATAGAAGCTATGGATAATCTGGAGGCTGCACTCGGCAATCAGTTTTCGGACGACGACGCAGTTGTGCTATCAGATTGAGGCGATGGGCGAAATGCGGAGTGCGATGCTTGAGTCTCGAGGTGGGTGCACGGAGATATGACGGCGAGATACCAGACATTGGATTAATCTTACTCACGAGACAACGAGTTTATGACTAAGTAGGTATGAATCGATTCCTTTAGACTTGTTTTCGCTTATCCCTCGCCCCCTTTTCTTCTTCTCCAGGCCAGTAACTCCCCGAGTGTGTGGGAGAAAACAGCCCTGTAGAGGCGGCTTTCAGTAAAAGATACCCGCTATCCAGGGGGCTTCCACTCTGGTTTCTTGTTCTCTTCACCCGTTCCTACACGCAATGAACTCCTCGTGTGATACTCCCGGGATGCAGCCTGTTTCTCGGGGTTGGACTAGGTAGACAACACCTGCATTGAAGCCCCGCCGAGACACCGACTCATCAACAGCATACAAGGAGGTAGAAACACCCACCCCGTGCCACGAAGCACCAACCTGAAGGCAGGATCGCAATGACATTACCAGCATAGGGCAATTGTCAACATGGGCCGAAACATGAAGTCACATTCAGGAAGAGCGAGACTCAACACTCCTTCATCTCAGACCCTCTCACCGAAATGTCACAAAGATCCATAAGATGAACACCAACTGACAGTAAGGCCAGTTCGAACAGCGACGCATGCGCCGTTCCTAGCGTAGATACTATGAGATTCCGTGCTACTACACAGACAGACCTGTCTTGGTGGCAGTCACTCGCGAGGATATCAAGTAAGCGCAGCAAAGCCCTTTTCCGAGCGAGGACCGAGAGGGTACCTGGGCGTTTGAAAGACAAACCGAGAGCCGGGTACTCCTCGTGGAGAAAGCAGCTGCGAAGGCTGGAGACGAGAGAAAGAAGTGGTGACTTGGCCAACACGTTCCGAATCGCGATCCGAGAATGTAACGGCCGACGGTGAGGTGTACAGCGTAGCAAGGAGGACGGGCTCGGGGTAGTGTGACCAGAGGCAGTAGAAATGGCAATGATGGCTTTAGATCGATCTTACTCCCAGATGGCATCGGAGAAACAATCGAGGATAAACAACATCTCGCTAGTCAGCGAGAAGGGAACCTAGCCCATGTTCTAAATGGTTCATTCGTACAATGTACTCATGGTGTTTTTCTAGATAGTAGTCAGCCTCGAGTAAGGCCTAACCTCCCTCACGTTCCCCTCTCCAGACTTCCTCTTCGCATCAGCCGTCGAAACAGCCGGGCGCACGACAACATCCTCCCCAACCTGCCAACCAGTCGGGGTCGTCACGCCCTTCTCACCAATGACCCCGAGCGTCTCGGCCGTGTCGCGCACACAGCTGGCAGGATACATCGTGGTCAGGCGGATCTTCTTCGCGGAGTCGATGATGAAGACCGGGCGAATGGTGAGCGCGATGCCCCTCTGGTCGAACGTTATCGAGATCCTGCGCGCCCAGCTCGTCGTACAGGGAGGCGATCTTGCGGTCGGCGTCGGCGACGATGGGGGACCGGGGGGTGGGGGAGACGGCGTTGACGTCCTCGATCCATTTGGCGTGCGAGTCCAGGCCGCTGGCACTCTGATGCCTCGAAGAAGAGGAAGAGGACGAGGAAGAAGAAGAGACTCCCCAAGACCGACGAGTAGATTTCAGGGGGGGGCATACCGGTGGACCCCCAGCGCAGTCGAGGGTGTTCTGTTACGGTGGCGAGCGGAGGGGAGGGGGCGGACGGCTTCTGGAGCTGCGCTGCGAGACGGAGTGCCCGAAAATCTCGAGGAGCTGTACGAGGGAGACATGGCATCTTCGCATTTGGATATATGAGCTTCGGCAGCTGAATAGCATTGGTGTTTTGGAACGTAACTTTCCATCACATCATTCCTACTAATTCCACTTCAAACCGCTCCCTGAAGTCATCGCATCTTCCACTTTGTGCCGACGACATGGCTGTGGTGTACCGCACATCTAACTCAATAGATGACCAAGATGCTTAGAGAAAGTTGAATTCAATCCCAAGGATAAATTTCCGAGCAAAAGACTACCTCCTTGGTGCCTTGTAAAGTTGGCCGTCCCCCCGTGTGATTACACTTTCGCTCATGTGATCGACGAGCTAACCGAGCTAATGTTTACTCGTAGGGACCCTAACCAGTGGACTTTCACCAGTCAACATCTACGTAGAAAAAGACAGGCATACTCACCATCACACGTCCAGCGCACCAGCATTCATTCTCGCTGCATCAAATTGGCATTACGTTTTACTCCTTCACAAGAATGCCTGCCTAGGAGGGCGTTTCGCCAACTCTGGCTCCGCACCAAGAATATCAGGATATTTCCAATTGAACCCCCATTTCATCCATAGCTTAATCTTCTCCAGGTTCTTCATCGCCTTCCATCTTTCCAACAGGATCGCCTGCTCCTCTGGACTCTTCGCCTTGTATGTCGGACCCACCCAGCACAAGAACAACACGCTGATACAGCACCACGCGTATGGTATCCCGCGTTTGCGATGCAGCCCAAGGCAGAGGCCTTTAAATGAGAACCAAGATTCCAACAGGCCGATGATGATCCAGATGAGAATCCATCCGATTGGAACGAGCACGCATATGAGGATGAGAGGCGTGAGCCAGTAGCGGTCGTCGTAATCGCTGTATGATGAGCTACCACTGTATCTTGAAGGAGACGACGTGTAGGTCCAAATCTGCGTACATGGCGCCGGGGATGCAGTAGGACAAGTCGTGGTTGGTATGTAGCAAAAGGACATCTGGTAGGGTGCATAGATCGAAGACGCCGATGCCACTTCGCCGGACGCCACGTCTGTTGGGTTCAAAATAGCCAGTACATCTGTGTAGCGCGTTGGCTTCTGGTCCTGGTACCTATAGAGAGACACGGATGTTGCCCAGGTGACAGGCTTTGGAGTTACCAGAGCTGGGATTTCGACCGGGACATTGGTGGTGAAGGTCCAGTTTTGGCTGCATCTGGGCTCCGGCGTGTACGTGATGGGAACAGCGTAGCTGATGTCCAACGGGGTGGATTTGTACGAAGTGTGCGGAGACGACAGAACAGAGCCGCTCTCGAGAACGATGTTAAGAAGCGTGACATCGGCATAGTCGGCAGACGCCGTAAATGTGGTGATTGCAGATACGCTCGTTGATGGCGCTGCCACTGGGTAGGTGTGGCTGATGAGAGATTCAGATCTCGTAGTTCCTACCTCGGCGTTTAGCGAAGAACTGCGCGTATATGTCCCATCGGAGGCCGTGTATCCATTGCTCGTGTAGACTGATAAAATAACATAGGATGTCACAACATATGCCGACGCTGGAGCAGGAAGCGCGAGTAGCGCGCAGAAGAAGATCGAAAGAGACTTCATAGCAAGGAGCTAGCGAGCGGAAGAATATCACATCTCCAGGAGTTGACCAGGAAGCAAGGCCTTCTCTAAGATATCGAGAGACCGGTTCGTGCGAAACAAGTGAAGCGAAAAGATGGCGGTGTTTGAAGCGAGAAGAAAGAGGCGTGGGATCAGTGGAAGACTACCAATTGATCCACTTCAGTCTCTTGGATGCACAGACCGAATTGCTGGTCTGCCACAGAGAGACTGGAATAGATCCCGTTGTCTCTTGGATGGATCCGAAGTGAGGCCCAAAGAGGCATGGCCGGCGAAATGGCACTGCTGTGCCGCTGTTGCTCGCGCTCGACGAAAGGGCAGTTTCTTTCAGGGGCCGACGTCGAATCATATAAGAGTGTTCTGTATTGAATTATTTATTTACAGTAGAGTCCCTTCAGAAGGATTTGGGCGGTTCCTATCTCGGATTTTAAGTAACCAGAGGATCAATCTAGCGGAATTTCTTGGCATATTTATTAGAAAAAACATTTATTCGCATACGGATGTTTAGCTTCATTTTACTACGTTTCAACTCAGTTATTCATGATTTAACTTTTGTAATTTTGGGGAGTTTTGAACTACTCGGGAAACAATGAGTCCAACACGATTGATTGGTGAGGATCTGCACCA
Organism: Diplocarpon mali; assembly: GCA_024741835.1. NCBI lineage: Eukaryota > Fungi > Ascomycota > Leotiomycetes > Helotiales > Drepanopezizaceae > Diplocarpon > Diplocarpon mali. The sequence goes on from JAENRP010000016.1 coordinate 244,325, forward strand.
GATATCCTCATGTGTTATACTTGTGACGCGAACCTCCCTACCCTATGTATAACGCGGATCTCGCATGCTAAATACAATTGAGATCCAGGTATTTCCGAACCCAACTTCGTTGCAGTGACGAAGTTCCAGTTTGCAATAGCGCCAATAAGAACAATTTCATTGCCAAGGCGAATTTAGGCAGAAACGAAGCAAGCACCCGCGAGCAAACCATCTGTGTCAATGGCATCCATCTCCGTCCGACAACCGAAACCTAATCTCGATGGCAGCTTAAGTTGCCTAAAACCCAAACCCAACTCCATAAGAACAGGCTCCCGAGATCAACAATAACGCAAACTATTTGGATATTCTCTCCGAGCGCTTCTCACAGAGTAGACCTTCACTTCGTGATCCCTGAACGTCTGACCCTCATCGCTCAAGCGTCATAACTATCGCATCCGTCAACCTCCAAAGGGTACTTCTGAGTATGAACCAGCATGAGATCGTGGACCGCTGTGATCTGATCTGGTAAGCCTCTGATGAGCATCGTTGCGGGTATTCCACCATCGTCCATAGCGGTTGAACAGAGGCACCAGTCTGCTGTAACATGATGCATATAGGTCGAGAGCTTCCAGCGTCCTTGGCCTTTGTGAAAATACGCATCTTCTTCAGGACCCTACCTGTAGCTAAGGCGAAGAGAGTGTATTGGCCGTAGACTTTTGAAAGGTGTCGGAAATGGGAAGTTTCATGAGGGTTGTGTCGCTACTCGTGTCTTTAACAGCCACAGACTTCAGAACGGTATCAATGGCGAACTCTTGATTCTTCGTTGCGTCTTTGCTCTCTGCACTGCTACCGATATTAGTTCGGCTTGATTTGATACTTTCCTCCTGGATACCAATTGAGTCAGACGGCTTTAATCCGGCTCGGGCATCTGGCGGCGCGGTTGGCCATGTATAACTCATTTTCTTCGGGGGTGAGGAGTGCTGGAAACGAAGGGGAGATATAGATAAGGATCCTTCGCAATAGGAAAAAGAAGGAACATCTCCAAATTCCGTTATATAGAATAAGAAATCAAGTAATTGAAGCTAAGATTAAATATTCCATGACAACGATGGGAATATTCAGGAAAGGAGGAGCGCAGCCAGAGAAAGAGGCATATTCTTACTGTAGTTGGGGCCGACAACGCCACTATTGTCTGAAGGTCTTGGGAGCACAAAGTGCCCAAGCCGCAAGTGAGAACTGCCTGCCCAAACAGCTTTACCATCACATCACACAAATCCCCAACATACCTTCTAACAAAAAGTTATTCCGGCCCTTCGCCCTGCCTCTCCCTCGCTCTCCCGGTACTCTTTACATAACTCTATGTACAAAGTCCCTAGGCCCATGGTATCGCGACAGCGCAAGCCGAGCCACTTGCGCAGGCAGAGGTAGGAGAGGATCCGCAAGTGGATATAGTCACCAGCGTTAGTTAGGAGGAAATGGCACATTCTGATTCGGCGGAGAGGATTGAGGGGGGCAGCAGAAGATGCTTACAGTGGAATTGTTAGGCAGGGATGGTTGCAATTAGGGGAGGTGGAGGCGAGAAGCGCGGAGGGGAATTATCTTCGCAGAAACTCGCAGATGTATCTGCTTCTGAATTCTTCTTTCTTCGATACTGGAGGGTGTTTGCTCGAGTGTTTCATACGCGAGCTAGTTGCATACAGCATTCTGAAAGTTAGAGGGAAACATCTGAGACATCTGGGCTCGTTCGGGAATATCTCTATTGTAGTTCTTCGTCTGATGTTTTCTTCCATTGCTCATTATGCTTGAAGATTTCAGGGGAGAACACTAACCGCAACAAGCCAGTATATTCTACCAATCGGGGCCATATCTCCACATCGGGCAGACAGTAGGCATCAAGTAGGTATCATCGCCCCTTCAACTTTCCCTCATTCTCCTGCCAGAAATTTTTACAAGCCCGGTGTCCCCAGTGCTCAACCCACCACTCGCCGAAACTATCCTCCACCTCAAGATCCACCTTGCTAACTCTCTCCTCTCTCTTCAGCCCACACACCAAGCATTGTTTCGGAGCCGACAGTCCCCCTTCTTGGGTCTTGACATGCATCGTCTCCGAAAGATCCGGGATTGCCAGATGCGCAGCCGTATCCTTCAAGCTCGTGTTTGCCACTGCAACCGCGGACTTCAGTCGTCCCAGCTGGTCCTTCCAGACGCGAACCACGTCAGCAGCTTCACGGGCTTCGCGCACGACTTCGGATTTGTTGACACCGGCGAGCTTCATGCCGCTTTTGCCGCCGGCGGCAGCGGGCCCGATTTTCATCGCTTGTGACAAAAGCGTATCACGTTTCCAGCGCAGTTTTCGGCCGGCGATGATTCGGGCCGCTACGGTGGCTATCAGGAGGTAGGCACGCAGAAACTCTATGGTAGACGGGTCGGACATGATACGATTCTTCAGAGAGAAGGGTTGATTGGTTACGGCTTCGAAGAGAGAGCTTTGAGGGAGGTCGAAGAGGGGTGGGAAGAGTGTTAGGATGAGTGATGGGGGTGGAATGTTGGTTGGTAGCGCTTCGGTTACAGGAGTTGCGGCGGGTGACAAGACACCATCTGCCTTATCCCAGGCCCAGGCGTCTACTTCGATGCCTGTTACGGGCCTGGGATACTTCACGGCCGATGTTTCTGGAGTGAGTTCCGTAAATTCGCCCCATTCGTCGTCTAAAGGATTAGGAGCAGGCGAATCCTGATATGGGTCTGGTTTTGGTGGTTCAAAGCTCGGCCAGACAGTGACCGGGGACGGACTTTCTGGCCTTGACTCTTTCATGATCGAGGAAATTTGTTTTGTTGCTACAATTGGGCCCGTATTTCCGTGCGGATTCCTCTCGCGGAAGGAGGGTGATTTGGGAGCTTGAGGGTAGGGCAAGGCGCCAGGACCGAGAACTGTTGACTTTGGTAACAAATTTGAAGGTCTCTTTGAAGGTTTTGCCTTGAGGCTAGTGGCGCTAAACATCTGCTCGAGAGGTTGTACTGGGAGAGGCTGTGATTGCGGCTCGGGGGCGGCCACAGTCTCGAAATCCCCGAAGTCGTCGTCGTCTTCAACCTCTGCATCGGCGTCGAATAAGACTTCTTCTCCATAAGAATTTTCCAGTACCGGAGGTTTGGGAGCGGGAACTTGTAAATGCTTGGTATTTCTGGCAGGACTGGGAGAATCTTGCATGTTAGGAGCAATTAAGTCCAGTGTAGAACTCGAAGCTCTCGTATGCTGAATCTGACTGACTGCTGGTGCACTCCACCCCCCATAGGTGGCTTTTGATGTCGAGGTCTGGACCGGAGCTTTAGGTATCCCATGTACAGGGGCCTCAAAGGAGCCCCAAATATCACCCTGAGCAGTCGAAGCTTGGGGGACTGGAGCACTTGGCTGGAAGCTACCCACATTCCCCCATATGTCTCCATCCGAATGCCTCGCTGCTGGAGCCTGCGATTGATGTGTGCTCCCTTCATAGCCCGACGTTCCCGCTTGACCCGAACTGCTCCAGAAAGAGAGGTCATTCGATGCCGGCGCATTTGTAGGTTTCTTGTCCGCCGGAGAGGTATAGAAGCTATCGAACTCGGCGAGGAGATCGGCGGACATTTCGAAGAGACGCTGAGGAACAGGACGTGATGCTGAAAGTGCACTTAAGGCTGGTCGTGATCATAACATCGGGTAGAGCCTCGCAGACATCGTTGCATGCGGCAACTCTGAACGATCAGACCCGCCTTTTACCGAAACTGTAATAGTCGAAATTAACTTCGCGGGTTTGATGCAAGCGAAAGTTTCAAATTTGCCCCGTTCATTCATTGACTTCGGCTTCGTCTTCATTTTTTTTCTTGATGGTGAAGATGAGGCTGGCGAGGGTGTGGCTGAGACTAAGCCTTCCTTGGATTGGCTCTCCTCCGTAGCTAGCGTGCTCTACGGTAGCCAAGGCAAGGCCATTTCTTTCGTTCTGGATACAAGGTTAGGTAGGTGGGCATGGCTAATAAGTCCGTACAGCTGCTGCTTAGAAAATTTCGAGAACAAAACTTCTTGAGTCCAGACAAGTACGATAGTGATGCGGTCCTTGGAGAAATCAAGGTGATCGATTCCTACATCAACAACCACACCAGTCCGTTTCGCTAATTCACTGCCAGAGAACGCTGGCAGATTACGACAGGACACGCTGCGAGCCTCGAAAGTCTCAAGAAGTCGGTGAGGGTCGATAGTAAGGACAGTCCATGCGTGTCCGGGCTCCGCTCCGTCTGCTGGAAGGCAGGTCTCGTTTGACCAGACCACCCCCAAGCAGATGGTTAACTAGGCATCTCTAGACTTTCCTTCTCTTCCAAACCACCGACATCACGAGTTGGTCACGGGCTCTTGTTGACTCTCGAGGCGCTTATGCTTCACTCCGAGAACATTTCTTACGGTACATTGAGAATCCAGATGAACTTGGTTCTGCTTTAGATCCGTTAGACGATGATCGAAATGTAGGTAGCTCTTGATCGAGCAGAGGTCTCATTGTTCGTCGCTGAGACATTCAGTCACCCTGGAATACTCTGCGGCTGGATGAAGAAATCCGCGCTGAAATCCTCCAAGACGTCGAGCGATGTATGCCAGAAGAGCCTTATTTTCGGCGTCCCGAAACGCAAACAACCATGCTAGACATCCTATTCATCTTCTGCAAGATCAATCAAGACGTTGGCTATCGGCAAGGCATGCACGAGTTGCTCGCTCCGATCCTTTGGGTAGTAGAAGAGGATGCTATAGAGTATGGCAGAGATGGCGATCAATGGCCAATCTCTGATTCTGATTTGCCACTAAAGCAGACCCTGGACCCGGCTTACATTGAGCATGATGCCTTCACTCTGCTCTCGCTAGTCATGCGGTCGGCGAAGTCATTCTACGAACTGGGTGAGCCAGATCGAAGGTCAGGTACAGCAGATGCATCTGCAGCCCAACAAGCTCTATCGCCCATTGTCGAAAGGAGCAAAAGGATACATGAAGTCTACCTAGCTCGTCTCGATCCGGAGCTTGCGAAGCACCTCACAGACGTGGAGATTTTGCCCCAGATATTCTTGATGTACGTCATGGCTACATGTGTAAATGGCTGGGTACTGAAGTTACATCAGACGCTGGATACGACTGCTCTTTGGACGTGAGTTTCCATTTGACGATCTATTAGCGTTGTGGGATACACTTTTAGCAGAAGACCCAGGGTTAGACCTGGTCGATATGGTATGTGTCGCAATGCTCCTGAGAATAAGATGGCAACGTAAGCGACCCAACCCTACCGAGCGTAAAATCTGACATTTAGCAGTACTCGAGACAAATTATTCATTTGCTCTAATGTTGTTGCTCAAGTACCCAGCTCCTGTGGCCCCATATGGCCCACAAACATTTGTGGACGATGCGATCTTTCTCCGAGATAATTTCAGTGCTGCTGGAGGTGCACAGATAATCAGCAAGTACACTGGAAAATCGCCAGCCTTGCACTTGTCAGATTCGCGACCTGCAACACCGCTCGGTCAGGCAGTGAGCCCAAAACTTAACATGTCCAGGACCAGGTCGCAGATGCCCTCTCCAGCTAGATTCTTGCAGCAACAAGGTGGAGTCGAGGCGCTATTCCAAGGCGCAGCCAACAGAGTCTTTGACAGAGCAGAGAGACTTGGTATTAACCAAGCAGTTCGGGATGCTGTTGATGAGGCAAAGAAGAACATGCAGGGACTCCAGACATCGCGAAACAATTCTAGACGGAGGAGATCGAGCATCATGAGATGGTCACTTGACGAGGGTAGATCAATCCCCAATCCCAGAGCTTACGTAGAGGAAATACACGCTCGGAACCAGCAACTCGCAGGCATGCTGGACCAAGCTATGTCAGATCTGCGCGTTGTTTCCATGTCGCCGGATGGAGATCAAGAGATATATGTTCAGGCCATGGATATGGCGATCGCCAAGGTAGAATTTGTCAAAGTCTACTTGGAAGATCCAACAATGCCTCTACCTGAAGCACTACAGCCCGCCCCACCATCTCCAGTTCCGGTGGTCACCCCACAACCCTCAGCCAGCCCTTTGCAACAAGCAACTCCGCAGCCAGCCTCGGAATCGACAGCCCAGGAATCTGCAGTGAAGGATACAGCCCGATCCAACCCAGATTTTCCCTCAAAAGTAGACTCTTCGCTTATCTCCAAGCCATCAACTCCAACCATAAATCTACAGAAGACAAGTGCCGAGCCGGCCCGTGATCCATCGACAGCCCGGCCGAAAGCTCCGGTACCAACCCGGTCAACTATTGCACAGTCAAGCTTTTCGTGGATGTTAGAGCCGGACACTCCGTCGGGCCCATCGACGAAATCCTCGCCTCCGACATCAACATCGCCATTCCTCAAGACTGGAAGACGAACATCAGGGCCGAATAGGGAGAAGGCGGCCTTTTTGTTCGGGGAAGACGGCGGAGAGCCGAGTGGAAGGCCATCTTTGTTACAAGAATCGGAGGAGATATTCAATCTGGGGTCTTTGAAAGTGAACAAAGGTACATGAACAAGGGTACATAGTTAGGATCAATGGATACGAGAGATACCTCTCTACTCGCAAAGCCTCCCTTGCACTGCGGTTCTCGAGCAGCCTTCTCCATGGGCAAGGAGATGTATGCATCAACCCGTCCGCCTGGTGCTCCTGCCGGCACTGCCGATCCTTGCTGACCAGCAAGCTGGAATGCTCAGCAAAAACATCCTGAGGATCAAAAGGGTCTAGAAGTCCCACTGCGGGTTTCGCCAAGGCTGGCAACTGCGGAAGCTTGCAGTGCGCACTCGGAAGCATCCAGGACTGACGGTGGATGGAGCCCAGGCATTGAAATAAGACTCGGGCAGCACATTCAATGCCGCCATCCGTGAGCAAGTCAACTGTGATCAACTCCAACATCTGCTGCTGATCGGGTCCCTTGGGCCTTGGGGCGGTGCTGCGGAGGACTGTGCTATGCGCGGACCCAACTCCTAGGTATGAATGATGCGCCTACAACCTCCCAACATCTCATTCGAGTTCTCGCCTTTCCATGCCTTCCGGACGGTAAGCCATACCACGGGCTAGAGAGGCCGGCCACGTCGAGTCGTCTCAGAGAGTCTTGTCTCCAGGGGGCTTCGGCCAGCCCAGCCAGGTATATGGATGGACGGACTTGCTGAGCAGCACTGGAGCGGAGAGGGAGAGGGAGAGGGAGAGGGAGAGAGATGCGACCAAACAATCGCCAAACCATGGGATCTGCGCGACTGCTTGTGATTGTTCTGCAGCAGAAAAGATCGCTATATGCAAAAAAGGCCAGAGCAGGCCGGAGGAGTTGCGCTGCAGACGTGGATCGCCTGGGCAAAGGTCGTCAACAAGGAAAATCCCACCTCTCCGTCCCTCTCCATCCATATGTCCCTTCAACGGCCGCCTGTCCTGTCCTGTTCGGTGGGCAACGAATGCAGCCTTCCATAAGGCACCGACCTACGACGGTGTTACTTTGTCTTCTCCCCCTTGGCCTGCTCGCGTAATTGCAAACCCCGCGATTTAGCGTCAGGCTAGTCTTAGCGTCAAATGGCAAAGCAGCCTGCTCTGGTATCAAAACCAAATTCTTTGTTCTTCCCGACTTCTACCACCTCGTCGCCACGAAATCAGCTTCGCATATCTGTCTACCCTCCGCACTCCGCAACCCGCGAACCCTCCCCCCCCCCCCCCTCTCTCTCCCTCTCCCTCTCCCTCTCCCCTTTCCCATCTACCTCCGCCTTCCTCACCTCTCTCCACGCCCTTGTCATCACGCCCTCTTCTTCGATCCCACATCCCGACCCCACTTCCTCCGTCACCTCAACACTCCTGCAAACAGTCAGCGCATCCTTTGAACACTCGCGCCACGGTACATAGCCCCCTTCCAACGTTATCACTCCCCTTTTCTGGACTCTCATGACGTCGATCACGTCTGTTTCATCGGTCCAGCCTTCCCTCTCGGAGCGATCTGCTGACGATTTAGAGCAAAGAGCGACCAATCTAAGCCACGTCTCCTGTGCAATCACTTGCCTGCGCAAGCAGATCACGACTCCTCCGACAGATATGTCTTCCGGCCAAGAGAATGCACCCAACGGCGAAGAGCTCGTCGACAACCTCATCAATCTCCAGCTCGACGATGAAAGTAGACTTGGACCCGATGGCGAACTTCTTCCCAAGACCGATGAGGAGTATGGCGAATCTCAGCTCACTCTCCGCGCTATTGTTTCCTCCAAGGAAGCTGGCGTCATCATAGGCAAGGGCGGCAAGAATGTCGCGGATCTCCGCGACGAGACTGGAGTCAAGGCTGGTGTGAGCAAGGTCGTTCAAGGTGTTCACGACCGAGTCTTGACAATCGCTGGAGGATGCGAGGCGATCGCCAAGGCTTATGCTATCGTGGCTAGGGCTCTGTTGGAAGGCGCACCACAGATGGGAATGGGAGGTGTCGTGTCAACTACCGGTACTCACGGTACGAAGCGATCGAGTCCACTGTCTGAAACTCTGACTGACAGCTGGAATGTAGCCATCAAGTTGTTGATTTCTCACAATCAAATGGGCACGATTATTGGTCGGCAGGGTCTCAAGATCAAGCACATCCAAGATGCTTCCGGAGTCCGCATGGTCGCACAGAAGGAGATGCTTCCACAATCAACCGAGCGCATTGTCGAAGTACAAGGAAACCCCGAGGGCATACAGAAGGCCGTCTGGGAGATTTGCAAGTGTCTGGTTGATGATTGGCAACGAGGAACTGGAACCGTCTTGTACAACCCGGTTGTCCGAACTCAACCAGGAGGAGCAAGCTTGGGAGGTCAAGGTGCTAGTGGCAACGGACGTGAAAACTACAACAGCAGCCCTCGTGTAACCCGCACTGGAAATGGAAACGATTTCAGCGAGGGCGCTCCCCGGTCCTACAACAATCGCCGTTCCGACTCGGATGCTGCTCAGCGTGGGCCACCCACCCATGATGAGAACGGAGAAGAGTACCAGACTCAGAACATCAGCATTCCATCTGACATGGTTGGCTGCATCATTGGTCGCGCTGGTAGCAAGATTAGTGAGATCCGCAAGACTTCTGGAGCCCGTATCAGCATCGCCAAGGCACCTCACGACGACACCGGGGAGCGCATGTTCACCATCATGGGAACCCCCAAGGCCAACGAGACCGCTCTGTACTTGCTGTATGAGAACCTCGAGGCCGAAAAGATGCGCCGAAGCCAGAACCAGGAGTAGGTGCCAGTTCTGATATCTTTTTACGACTTCTATCCAATGCGGGCAAGTAATTCTAGGGTTCGCCAAGATCTCAGTTGCCGCGAGGCAGATACTGCGGTGAATCTTGGGAAGTCTGCATTGTTTAATCAAACCGTTTTTCCTTGACAAAAGTACGCGCGACACTCTCCCTATAGTCTTTTTGCTCTTTTTTCTACTGCGGGAATTTTACGAATTTACGGTCATCAGCGGCACTTGATGGTGTACTCCGGAAGCGCCTTTCTCAACTGTCACTTTACCCTCGATACTCGATACAGACGATTCCGCCTTGACATATCAACGACTCGAGACACCGACACACTGTCTTCGACCTCTCTGCCGAAACTCCGACCGTCCTTCCTCGAACGCACGAGAATCGTCCTAATCTCGTCATCCATGCGGCTATGACCTTCCTTCTCCTAGAGTCACAAGAGACCAAGTCCAACCACCAACTTTGCCCCTCAACCACCCACCAGGACACGCCTGGACGGCCCGGCTCCTTTTTCGTGAGATCGCTCTCGCACTCTTCCTACGCCATCCTCTTTACTTCGGGCCTGCCTGGTCTGTACGCCGGCCATATCGACACCTGGATCCGTGGAGGAGATGGGGGCGGATGTAGTCCTAGACTAGGCAATTTGAGCAATGAGTCGATGAACCTCAACTATTCATATGCATGTGACTGATGGCGGGTGCGCAACTAATCTCCAACCAAGTAGCTACAATAGCCTCAGGGTTGCCGTGATGATAACGTATAGCGGTACGCAACAGCTGGGGCTCACCACATCAACAAGCGTTACCCTCTTCCATGGTCTTGACACCAGTGATGATTCGCACCTCACGTTAGTCGCGCAATAGGCGTGGTATCTCAAAAGATGCCCCTGCAGCCACACGGAAGCAAAACCCTCTCAACTCCAAGAGAGGAGCTCGTGCCCGTGGCCGTGCTCGTGGCGAACAGGTTAGAAAAAGGAGAAGAAAAGAGCAATCAGCAATACGCGACAAGCGACAGAAATGCTGCTTCCCCCGACCAATTCGAGTAGAGAGGCGCCCCGGATCCTGAATCCTGGGGATCGTGCGGTGTGCTCGTTCCGAAGGGCGCGATTCCGGTCACCTTGCTGGCGAGAAGGGAGATTGCGAGGCGAGGCGAGGATATCTTTGTACTGTGTACATGGTCTGTCTTGATTGCTCTCTCTCTCCCTCTCTCTCTCTTGGGAACCACGGTTTCGCAAGGTCATGGGGTTTGGTCATGACTCTGACGAGGGTGAGGTGCGAGATGGAAGAGTAGATATGTAAATATATATATATATATATTTCTGCAGATATCGAGTCCTCTCGTGATGCAGATAGAACCCAGCATATTCTCCAAACGCCGCGTATGCAATTCCGCCTCTTTATCTCACAAAGCCTTCTTCGCCGCGCTCTTTTTTGCCTTCTCCTTCGCCGCCTTCTCCCGCCTCGTGATCAGGCCCTCGGCTCCAATTCCGCCAAACACGAGACCGACGCCCACCCACTGCTTGCTGCCGAGGGTGTGCCCGAAAGCGAGCACCGAGAGGATCATGGTGAGCATTTTGCGGGTTACGGTAATGGTAACGAGGAGCAGGGAGGAGAACGTGGAGAGGGTGTAGACTTGGGGGCGTGTTAGGTTCCGCTCTGTAGTGTTTGGGCGGTTTGGAGGGAGTGAGGGAGTTGAGGAGAGGGAGAGAAGGAGGGGGAGACGTACAGATAAACACCTGCCCAACAGCACCACAGATCGCGAAACCCAAGACATCGTACCACACGCTCGGGTGCCTCGTCATGAACCCCAGCGCCTCGGCAAATTCTCCTCCGCCTCCAGAGCCAAGATCCATGCCCAGATACTCCCCAATTCCCGTGTGTACCAAGTACGGCGATAGCGCCAGGTAGGAGAACGTGAGGAGAGTGCTCATGATGTTATTCGCGCACATCATCTGCGGCCCCTTGTACGGCTGGAAAGTCTGGAAAATGTAGTCCTGAGTCGTGTTCGTAAGGCCGTCGAAGAGCAAGTTGATGCCCAGCAGCAGGAGGCCCCACGTGCTGTTCCGGTCCGGGTTGATGGACGCTTTGGAGGGCTTGGACTTGCCGGATCCAGCGTGCAGCGTGAAGACCGCGACGCCGGAGGTCACGGCCAGCACGACGAGGTACTTGTAGAGAGGGTACCGCCGCTGGAAGAGCGTGATGTGCAGAAACATGACAGGCAGCAGCTTGCAGGATTTCGCGAGGATGAAGGTTATGTAGTCGATGTGAGCGAGGGAGGCATAGCCGAATGGAGAAGCGAGGGAAGACGTCACGGCCACGAGGAAGAGAGGGAGCAGGATGCGCCGGTTGGGGAAGATGGGCGCGGTTGCTGAGCCAGCAGTGTCGAAGCGCAGGTAGATGTAGCCAACCAGCGCGGCGAAGAGGGATTGCACCGTGTTCAGGAAGACGGGGAATTTGAAGAGCTCAGGTTTGGCTGCTGATCCGTATGGGGTTGTCGTGAGCCGTTCTTGGAGAAGAGCCCATGTGAGGCTGTCCAATGTCAATATTGACTTTGGTATCAGAAGCGCTTGGTACTTACAACGACCCATAAATCCCACCGACCGCGATCAAGAATTGCAATGCGCCGGCCTCCTTTACGCCAGGCACAACACTCTCGAGGATGTGCTCAGCTACCGCGACGTTTCCATTAACCTCCTTGTCCGAAATCCGCGTGCTGCGACTCGGTGTCCCGTTTCCCTCGGCCTTGCTCGTGTACTCGGAGGACGGGTCCCTTCTTGAGGGCGTGGCCTGTTTGGTGCGCCCCATTGCTTCTCGTGCAGCTCGAAGATGCAGGGAAATGAATGTCAGCTTGCAGGGAGAAAGGAAAAGCCTGCAAAAAGAAATAACTGTGGAAGGAAGAAAAGAAACGGAGGAACGTTGGAATAGGATGAGAAGGCTGCGTCGAGCGGACAAGCTGGCCACAATTATCTGGAGCTGGCTGGACCCTGGCGCTTGGCCTCTCTCGGCCTCATCCCGGCAGTGAGCGAAGATCCTACAGTAGCTTGGTGGGATCTGACTCCAGCCGAACCAGAAGTACAAAGATCCGACTCCCTCCCTCGCAAATCACTAATCACCCACTCGATCCCCTGCAGTCCGCAATCGTCTCCTCTTCCGTCATCGACCTCCTCTCGCCGTCCAAACTGCAGCGAAGCCACCGATTGCGGGCTGTCCTGTCTCGTCCAACCCTCCACCGCTCAGCCCCGCGTCACCCCTCCTCTTACCACCTCTCACCTCCAAAGCCATTCCTCCAAAGATGTCTGGCCTCGACTCTCCCGCGATTAAAAGCGCCTACGACGACGTCCGCTCCGACACATCCCCCACGAACTGGCTCCTGATCTCCTATGCCTCCGCCTTGGGCGACCAGCTCGTCCTCTCATCGACCGGGACAGGCGGGCTCTCCGAACTCACCAGCAAGCTGGACCCGGCGCAGGCGCAGTACGCCTACGCGCGTGTCGAGTACGCCAACGACACGGAGAGCAAGCGTGTCAAGTTCGTGCTGGTCATCTGGATCGGGGAGGGGACCAAGGTCATGAGAAAGGCGCGCGTGAGTATCGAGAGCGGCGCCGTGAAGAAGGTGCTGGGACATCACAGTATCCAGGTCGATGCGAGAGACAAGGGGGACTTGGAGGAGGGGGAAATAGTCGTGAGGCTGAGGAAGGCGGGGGGTGCGGATTACAATGGGGGGAGGGGATGATGTGGCATGGGTGAAGGGGTGTGCTGATGATATAAGGCAATACTGGACCTCAAAGTGAAACTGGGCAGGTTGGCGTTATGATTTAGGTGTTGGTATTTCCCAGGCGCAGAGGATTATTGAATAGAGCTCGGGATTGATCTATGTATGAGAAGTGCCCAATTGCCAGTGACAACAAATCAGATCGTCGCATCACCGAGTCTTGGGCTCGGTTGTGTAGGCACGCGCAGGATTGTCCTCCCTCCAGCCATGTATCCAGTGATTCGGTGCAACAATTAAATGGTCAGATCCAAGTGAATTCATATTTCACCACGAAGATGAGTACGCCCGCTTTCACAACAGAATTCAACTCACTCACATCAGTTGTCCACTACATCCTCACACATATCACAGAACACAGACACACAGAGCTCAATGGCACCATCACATCCATATTTCTGCTCCGTAGATACTCATTACATTTTACATCGTGGTAGCGCCATGGCCGACCTTCCGCGACCCCTCAACCCTCACGCCGATTCACTCCCATAAAACCTCAACTATGCATCACTGATACACGAACGACTATCCTCTCCCTCGTCAAGGGTGGATGGCATGTAATCTACCCGGGAAATCCAATGGCAGCAGGCATTTGAAAATTGCCCCCCTTTCCACTTGCTCTCTTCCATCTCTCCATACCCCCCATCAGCGGCCAAGCCTTATCCGGAATACCATATCATATAGCCAGACATTCGACATATCAAATGGCCCAAGATATGTCTTTGCATGTTCCGTATTTGGTTCGTATCTATCACTAGTCGGGTTCATCATCCCGTTGTCCTATCTCGGCATGTCGTGCAGAGTTCATCTACAGAATTCGTTGTCATTCAGAGAAAGCCATCGATAGAGCGCGTGATGGGGGCTTCTCCTTTCGTAGGTGGGCTTCGAGGGTCGTCGTCTACGGCCAAGGAGACCCGCACGGATGGGAAGAACGCTGAGCGGGGGAAATCCATGGGCCGGGGAGAGAAGAGACTGGGTGTAGGAGGGGCCTGCGTTTCAGGTACTAGGCTCCGCGTGAAGCCTTGGATGGGATTATCGGTCATTGCTTCTAACCGTGGAGACAACAGGTCCTCCCAAGTGTCGGTCTTGCGCGGGAGCTCGTTCTCAATGGACATATTGCCGAATCCAAGATCGAATCCACCGAATCTCGTATTCGGCGAATAGGTCGCAACAGGTGGGTCTATGGTTTCCTGAGGCCTGGATAAATCAGTGTCCCGTACAGAAACACTCGGTGTAGAGTTCCCGCGAGCCCGTGGCGGTGTTGCTGGCACTTCAAGCCCATCAGCGGATAAGGTCGGGCGGTGTTTAATTAGCGGTTTCCGGACCGAGTTGTTACTTTCAGCCTTCTTATTCTCAATAACCTTCTTGAAGTCGTTCAGAGAAAACAGCAGCGACATGTTGGGATTCACCCATGGTGACTTCGACTGTGCCTGAGAGTACGCCTCGTTTGGCCCCAGCTCCTGATTCTTGAACATGTGGTACGCGATTATCAACGTCGCGGATCGGCTGGCGCCTTGTTGACAGTGTACGAGGACCTTCTTTCCATCCTTGGTTCGCATATCGATAAGTTCACACAAGTTCCAGAGCTCATCTTTCACGTCTGTATTGTGGTCCCATGGAACATGAAAATACTCGGGCAGCTTGTTGTTTACGCTGGCCTTTGGTGTCGTTGGTGATGAATCTATAGATCGAGATGGTTGAACTTCAAAAGCTGTTTGAAAGGATGACACTGAAACCGCTGTAACTGGTGGGGATTCGACCGAGCTTGGTCTGGAGCTGTCTACGACCATGGCGTTTGGCGTTTGATTCTGTTCGGCAGCTTCCGCCTCGGCAGCCTTGAATGGGTTCTTGACCTCCCTCGCGACGTTGATGACCACATCAAATTTCATGGCCTCCTCGGCCTTCGGCTCTAGGTAGAGATAGACGCTTGGCTCATGCATCAGAATAGGACCATCGGGATAGGAAGGCGTCCTTGCGTCTTCACCCGAGTGAGGTCGATCGAATGAATCACCGCCCACGGCCACTCCAGGGACTCTGGTAGCCATCTGAACTCCGGTTGGCGGTTCGTGGATGTCCTCGTCGATAGTGAATGTTTTCATTGCTAGGCTGGATTCTTTGAATCTCGAAGGTCCAAAAAGAGGTTTTCTTTCCCCTAGCGTCATCCCACCGCTGGGTCCAAAAGAAGGGGTTGAGAGTATATGGGGCGACGATATCGAATGCTTCAATCCCCTCCGTTGCATCACAGTTGACACCCCAGGTGACCTAGGAATCTCCACTGGCAAGGAGCTTCCATTCGCCGCCCCTGTATTTAGACTCAGTAGACTCGGCTTCCGTCGGCCAGTCAATGCTGGAGGTTTTATGAATGAAGGCGACGGGGGCTCTAAGGTTTGAAAAGTCTCTATACTGGGAGAGAGGTTGAGAGCAAGGCTTTTCAGATTCCTCCCTTTCCTAGGTGACGGGGAAGTCACAGGTCGCTTATGATGCATTGGCATTCTAGGCGGGTTGGCATCGTCCATTTTCAGACCCTGGAAAGAGTCCAGACCAAAACTTGACCCAGGGAATGAACAAAGCGGTACCAAGGTGACGGGAGATTCTGGCGAGGAGCTTGGGGATGGGTCGGATAACGATGATGAGTCAACAGTTGATATTGTAGTCGTAGGGGACGAGTCCGTTGAATCTGATGCTTGAGTGGATGTGCTTTTGCTATGTTGGTGAGTGTGTATTGCGCCTGCTTGTGTTTGTGGCCGCGATAAAGACGGCGCTGTGGAATGCGTACTGCTAGATAATTTCGGCGTAGGTCCCAGACCTGAACTATCTAGGACAGTCGCATCCATGTCGTAAACAGACATAAACGGGGCTATTTGGTTGTCGTACATCCTTGGGCCAGCTGCTGACGGCATCATTGAGAGATGACAGTGTCCTCGCCCTCTTGAATCTGCTGCGTTCCCCGAAATGCCTTCTAAACGTTGTCGCGAGGATCTTGTCTGATTTCCAACCGCGCTCAATACTGTGGCTCGTTTCGGCAATGGCGGGCCAGTTACAGTGGTAAAAGGTCTCTTTAACGATCGGCCGTTAGCATCTGGCAAATTTGACAGCGGGGTCATGACTAGAGTACTTGGACTTCAAGATCGATCTAGGGAGTCGCGATCTCAAGAGTCGTAGTCTCCGTTCAGCCCCTGAACAAGCACGACTACAGCTCTAGTGTCCCAGACAAGAGATGTGCGCGGGAACTTCTCCAGCTATCTTAGATGTAAAATCTCCCCACGTAGCAGAACAAAGGAAGGGCAAAGAGAATTAAAAAGTAGTGTAATTACCAGGCGCAATGCAGCACTGACGCCCTGGCAATCTGCGTAGCAGACAATGGGATTCACGCCGCGAGATTTCCAACGAACGCACCTCAATATGGAGAGCCTGAGATTGGGGTTGGTCGCAGATCAACCTTGATGGAGGCCGCCGCTCGAGTTGCTTAGGGTTGGGAAGACAACGACTGCCACGAAGGAAGCTCAAATGTGGTAGGAGCGGCCCAACAATAAACCTAGGCCCGTGTCATATACAGGGAGTGAGCGCCTGTGGTCGCTTCGCGGTTCGCCTGTATTCCTTGTTCTTGTGCCTCGCTGGGTGTGTGCTTCGCAAAGCTCGGCAGCCGATGACCGCGGGCTGGAGGTTATTGTGACTGTTGAAGGCGAAAAGACCGAAGAGACGGAGGGGGTCCCAAGGGTGTGATGATGGCACTCGTTTCCAGGGTGCGGTATTGTTGGCTCGAGCTAAAAGATTGTCAGATCGCCTGCACCAGTAATAAACAAGGCCCGGCCAGACACGCATCCAAAAATAGCCGGGCGCCAAACCATCAGCGAATCGGCGGCGAGGAATAAGATGGCTGCTTACAAAAAGTGTAGTTCCAAAACAGGATGTTGAGAGCGAATCCGAAAATTGCCAGAATCGAGAAATTGTCTGGGAACCGCACACGAAAAGTTGCCACTCGCCTACGACAAAGCCGCCGATAGAAGCGTGGTGCGGATGGTGGTGTGCAAGAAAAAAGTCGATCGATTCTCCACCAGGGACAAAGGATGATACGGAACGAAAATATGCAGGTGAAGTCTCGAGGAATTATTCGGTTATTAAAGTCGGAATACGACGCGGTTTCGTAGGCTTGGAGTGACGCGGATGTTTGAAAGCGTCTCTCGGCCCGGTCGAGGCAAGGTCGCGCGGTGTTTGACCGCTGCTGCTGCTGCTGCTGGATGCGACGAGCAGAATAGATGCCAGGAGAGGTTTGGCAGAGAGACTTTATTTCCGTATCCCACTTCTGCGCAAGATCGTCCTGGTCAAGTCGCCCTTCTCGAAGAATCCTGATCAAGGAGCTGGTGAATTTGCTTGCGGGCCGTCGCCGGAGAACAAAGCGAAAGGGCTGGGTGCCAGGGGATCAGTGTCCGACAATCATCGCCACGCGCGGGTGGTATTAGGAGTATATAGAGACGACAAGAGGATGGGAGGTGGAGTTGGAGTTGGGGTTGGAGACGGAGACGGAGTCGGAGACGGAAACGCAGACGAAAGCGGAGATGGGTCTGGGAAGAGTTGATTGAAATCTGCTGTGGGTGTCCTGGCGCTGCGAGTCCGATGCGCTAGAACGCCCCTGAATCCATGATGAAACACTGCAACGCTAGAGCGTATCGGGCCTACCTTTCTCCGCCCTGCCGCAGAAATTATAAATAGAAGCAGCTGGGTTCTGTGTATAAACGAGGATATACATATACTCAATTGCCTGCCGAGGCCATATACGACCGGCCCTGCACCGTACTCTCCAGCGTAGGTGCAGCAGGCCACTACCGGCTGGCAGGAAAACATGGCCTTGTTGTTCTCGACGGCGCTCTCGCGAGCGTCCTCGCACCTGTCCCTGGGTAGGCATTCATCTGCCTTGTGCTGCGCCATGTTCATCTCAAGATGCCGCGACCATTGATCTGGCTGCGCTTCGTGACGCTCTGGCCAGTGGCAGAGCCGACAACCAAGCGTCGGTGAGGCTGAGACCGAGGACGACTATGGGCCCCCGCGAGGAATTGCATACCTGGAGGCTCACAGATCTTTATGCCTCGCACCTGGACAGATGATGCGTTGCTTCATTCACTTCACCCGCCGCAGTGTTCACTTCTGTTCTCACCTGGGGCGCCTCCAGTTCCGCAGGCTCGTCATGCCGACGAGCGGCTCTGTATGAGTTGCTGAAGCTGTGAGGTCAACCAACATACGGGGCAACGATCTTTCTTCATCCTCACAGCCGAACACACGGCCCAGTCGCGACCATACCGTACCGGACCGTGGCTCTCTCCATCGACTTCTCCCCTTGTCTGCGGGCGGGCGATGGCTCACGAGCGGCGCAAGATTTCCGGGGAAACTGCCTCGTATAGCGCAGCAGAGGACAACCAAACCCAAGCATTGGCGAGCTTTGACGTCTCAACTATTTTGGGACACTACTCGAATTATTGAGAGGACCCAGAATCGAGCAAACTGGCGCGAGGCCGCCAGGCACACACACATGCTGTATACTGATTAACTCACGCCGCTTTGGACGTGTTGGCGAACCACCTCACCACTGGAACAAGATCAAATCGTCTAAGTCTTGTCCACAGGACGATGAAAAAGCCTGCCACAAACAACTCTACTCGGCATCCGTACCCTCCGAACACGCATTGTTCATCGCTGTACCTAGTGATCAATCCAATGACGTTATATAATATCGTTCGAAATAGTACCTGGGTTGGGACTTGGAAAGGGGGTGTTTCGCTAATTAAAGTGGCCGATATGCCTGAAGCTGGGGGAAGTTCCGCCAGGTGTGTTGGCGTGCCTTGTGCCAGTTTGATCGACTCCGAGGATTGTAGCAGGCTAGCCCCATTGCAACAGGCTTCCCCCTTTCGGCGCAGCTGTCGATATCGGGACTATGTCGGATACGAGCCGGCTGGACGACGTTACTACGAAGCATTATGGACGGAGAGAGGAGAGCCCCTTCGTTCTTCTGCAAGGTCTCTGCCTCTGCAGCAGCCGTGCTAACGGCGCGTCTGAAACCTTCTCAACTCTGTACGGAACGGGTGTGAGGCGTCGGGCGAACAGAGATCTTGCCTGCGGTCTGCTCCGTGGCTTGGAATTTTCCAAACTGTAAATTGTGGATAGTTCAACGCCGGGCTATACAATACTATACACGGGACACGGGACGCGGCCATTTGAGTTGAACGTCCTCAGTGCACTCGCGTGCTCCCCTCTTCTTCTTTTTTCTTTCTTCTTTTGCTCGAGACACACAGGATTAGGACCTACTCGTCAATCTCTACTATCAAGAGCAACAACTACTCCGAGCATGAAGCCGTGTTCTAGGCTCTGGAATGTTATTTTTAAAGCTCGAAGCCAACACATAGACTAAACCGTTATGGAAGCGATCTTAGCTCTAAATTTAGCCTCAAAGTTCTTGGATGGTTTACTGAAATATGCTTCAAGACGCGAGACTTCAATTTGGAATACTAATCTTTCTCTTCCGAGAGGTTGATTCCCCTATGTAGCGGGGTGTAGATCAGTGGGTTGTCCACCCATGTTGTCTTCGAGGAGGAAAAAAAGGGTACAGTAATTTTGCTCCTGGAACTCCACTATTTCTCGGATTGTCCGATGATTTGTAGATTTTTAACCTGCCAAGCGCTGTAACTATCGAGAGCTGATTATTAGCAGCCTTGGATAGTAGTCGGAAATAGCAGTCGCAGCATCCGTTTCTCAGCAGAAGCGAAGCACGGTAGCATCAAAACAACTAGCCCGTTCGAGCAGCACTTCCCGGGTTGCCTCCCAGCTTAGCTATCTCCTCGCGTTCTCCGTTCGCAATGTATTGTGTGGTTCATCAGGACACAGCTATGACTACTCGAGAATCAAAGAGCAAAGGCAAGATCATCGAGATGTACGTGTCCCCTACAGCAGAGATTTCGTTTCGCGGGCCCCACTTTTTCTTTCGAATAAGGTGGATCTTAAAAACCACTATGAACATCTCACTACCGGGGAAACAGTACAGTTCACTTCGCAATACTCCAATATCAAAGACTACTCGCTTTGTCCAACAGGGCTGCAGATGAGGATCTCTGATTCCTAGGGATAGGCGAGTTTCTGGTTGGTCGAAATCCAGATGATGGATACGCCCACATTTGCAGCCCACTGAAAAAAGGGAGTCACTGGCTAGGAAACCGATCCACCGTTCTCGAGATAACAAAAAATCTTAAATACTAACTCTAAGCTTCTAGATATTTCAAGCATTGACGATCATAATTTTTAGAGAGTTCGGCTTGTCTCGCTTGCTTTGCTTTGCTGAATGGTCCGAATCCTTACACTTTTCAGCGGATTACGACCATGGTTCTGATCCATCCATCTTACTTCCAAAGAGGAAAGAAGAAAAAGTCTAAACAGTATCTTATAATAGCATACGGGGCATATAGCACCAGGTACCACTGCGTACGAGTAAAGGACTGGTGTCTATGTTTTCCTCTCTCTTTTTCTCTTTCCACATGCTACATTGGTTATTAGCTATTGGGCACTATATCAGCTCCGATCCTCTTCGAGCAAAGAAAGCTCAGGGGACCTATCCCTTGCATTGTACATCCTCTCTCCGATTGTACCTAATCATGTGAAGCTCTTTATTAATAGTGTAGAGCCAAGTGGACCTATCCGGCACAGTGTTAAAGGGGTGTCTAATGCCTTCCTCTTGTAATCCTCCACGAACTAGACAAAGTCTCGATATCTGCGTGCTTACACAACCGGGGAGAATTTATGCAAATCCCTGGGTATAGCCGCTCTAGCGCCAATCCTGCTTTGTGCCTCTAAGCTCTCTTCCAAGTATCCTCCGTGTACTTGGTACATGCCCGAAATAATGTACAAGTGCTGTCTGTGCGTAATTCTACCGGTTTCTATTAACAGGGCTCATATACAGGGGGTACAGCCAATGATTTATCTATGACGATTCGCCGCTTTTTGCACTGAAAATCAACGCTTTCAATATGGATTCAGCAGGAGGAGGCTATACAAAATATTAAGGAAATTGTAAAAGCAGCATTGCCAAGTATCTAGTGTGCACGGCCTAGAATTGTACATTATTTACCCATAGTACGAAGTATTTCCAGGTATTCAAGACTAACCCCAAACACTGATGTTGAGCCAGCCACTCCTTTTTCTGCAGAAACTCTAAACAGAACCGCCTCCGTCCCTGCTTGGATTCTCCACAAGGGACGTCTGTAGTTACGATGTTTAGTCCCTGATATAAGCTGCATCTCATCTAGTTGCTTTCTAAGATAATGAGAGGCAATAAATTCACCTCTATTCCATTTAATATGATCTGTTGATTCTAAATTGTAAAATTTAAGCAGAAGACGTTATACTAAATCGTGATATATGAAGAACTTGTGTAATAACTCTATATATCTTTATTAATTGGCGCAGTATACCTACGATTCCCTATTCCATAACTAGGCGTCTAACCTATACCTTGGGTACTAGTTATTACCTCTAGGTCCTAGGCAAGTATGTTTTTGGAAGGTGCCTCGATCATTTAAGTCGCCTCAGGTCCTCTGTTTTAAGATGAGCCCTTTTCGCTAATAGCGACTATTTACTTGATTATATTAAGCGTCTTATTGGTAGGCGGCAGCTCTTGGTTATGACCCTTCTTGTCGACTGTATAAACTTTCGAAAGATCTTTTTCTTTCCTCCTCTTCCGTGTATACTTTAAACTCGTCCTCTCCCCCTCAGTATCCTTCGTTAAGCCTTTCCTCCAGTCGCAGGTATATATTCCAAAGATCCCCAGGCACGCAAGTAGAGGTCGAAAGTCAGGGGTATTCAGAAAAGAGGTAGTATAAATAATCTTATTCTAAAGCTCTGCAAGGTGCTAGCTCTATTCGACTTGGAGTGTGATTGTGTCAGAGTCTCAAGGGCTCAATCTCGGTTCTGCTTAGAAGGATGCGCAGGTTCGTAGGAGACACCGCGCACAGGTGTTGGGCTTCCAGGTGTTGATTGCGCTTGCGACAGAGTACCCTCTACCAAGTAATTCTACGGACCCTTGGAAATCAGGGGTGGGTCTTGCAGAAGCTGAAACAAATACACACAGCGACGCATGACCTTACAATTATGTTTGAGGTTTTCCAAGTCGGCTTTGCCTTAGGCCTAAATAAATCTCTATATCCAATACACAGTAATCTTATTGATTCCCGGCCCTTCATGGTAGTCCTAATCTCAACCCTTTCACCTGAAATACCACCCAATCGCTCTAACCTGCCAACTCGAGGTAGAATTTTCCCCAAGACACGTCGCTCCGTGACACGGAAGCTGGGGTCGAAACAGATGCAAATGAGATGTTGGGACGTGAGGAGTTACTCTGCTCGTTGACCGTGTTGGACTGCTCCATGTAAGACCCACCCCCGAGTCGAATGCCTCCCCTCTTATTGTCAGTCAGGCTTCCCCTCACAGCTGGCCCCTCACAGCCCTCCCTGCCCCCCGCACCACCACAGACTCACTACTTAGTATATGAGGAGGCTGGAGGTGGTGTGGGACTGCAGGGGGAAGCGTGGCACAGTACAGTAGCATACTATCAAGGGAGGATTAAAGTGCGTTCGTAAGGTTCAACATACACTTATGTAGTGTTTGTACCTTGCAAACCTGCTGAAAATGCACGCTAATGTGGTGTCTGTTTGGCCTGCGACGAAGCAAACCGACTGGACTATACAGTATGTGCTCTGTACAGAGCTGCTTCGCAATTCGCAGACTCCTTATCTACTCCCTAGCAGGGTACGTACTCCTCGAACTTTTTTCTTCTTCAACTTTGCATAGGAGAGTTCTCCATACCAAGTATAAGGAGAGATCGGAACTGATTGAAATGGGCTTTTCCCCTGACTTCGCGCATGCTGCCACTCTGATAGGCGAAACTCCCCCTTGGAAGCTACTTCGTGGGGAAATACTAATAGTGATTGTAATACTTATCACTTCCGAACTAATTAATCTATCTGGTGATATTATATAGAGAGTTGGTAGCACCATACTGCTATTTTTAATGTTGTGATCAACTACATTTTTACTGTATGGAAGATAACATATGATACTTGCTTTTCCTTCAAGCCCTTGATTTCGCTACCGCAGAAGTCATCTTGCAAAATGCGCCAAAGCGGCGTGGGTGAGTGTATATCCGATACGCGTCTGTGCCTTGCAGTCTGATGACATCTTCATCAATTCCGACAACCGAACCAGTCAGTGAGCAACGATTTCAATTAGAGCCGGAAGCTCCACTCTGTATGTTGGGGCCGGAGCGTATTTTTCATTCGGTAATTAATTCATTAATGCTCTTCAAACCCACGGACAAAGTTGGATGCACGGCTAAGATAGCTAAGATAACTCAATTGCCCATGAGACGTTGGGCTTCTTGCCAAATCTACGCGTCGGAGGGACAATTTGCTCCTACACCCAATCCTTAGGCTTTCGCAGATACCACCCAAACGAAAAGAAAACCGTCTCCGCTGTAGTGAGCAATCGTTTCCTGCGGGGAAGGGGGGTTGGCTGTATGGGGCTCGCAAGGGGAGGTATATCTCACGATTAGCTCCGTACAGAGTGCACGGGACAGAATAGACAAGACTACACACGACGTCACACGTCCACGGTAGAATCAGACCAGGCACCTCGTCGCATGTGTATTAAACATCACAACAGCCTTAGCTCCAGGAGGGGTGTACAGTGGTTTTCCAAGGTTCAAGCATATGTGTGTTGCGCGTGCGACGAAGGATATGCCACTATCCTTCCCGAATTCCGAAAGCCATTCCCCTGGTATATACTGCTCTCTATATGGACAGCATCACAGAATTCCACGTCGCTAGCTGCGCTTAGTATACTTAATCCCTTATCAAGGTCTATAATTTCCGAGGGCCGGTGGCTAGGCGCATGCGGGAATATCGCGCAGGACATGCCAGGTAAGAAGCATTTTCAATACTAGATATAAACACCGAATAGCAGAATAAGCGACAAATCAGGGGTTTTTTGAGGCAATTCTCTACCACCACCACTGTCTCGTTCCGAATATTCCCATTATCCTACCAGTTTCCCACCGATGTTCACATACAGCCCAGCATATGCCTCGTATAGCAAGCTGTCGAAGGCGGTACAGTACGAAGTAGAACAACTCATGCTGGGGATGTGTCTCTTCAGGACCTGCAAATTATATTTGCGCAAATCGGCATTTTGCAGCCTCGTACTTCGCACCAAGAACACTGTAGAGCCAGCGTTACTCCCGCTCGACGAAGCTGACCTCCAGATAGCGAAAAGCTGCTCCGAGTCCTGATTTGACTTTGCTCAAGCTCTCTCGTTCCTTCAAGCAAGGCTTGCTTACTCGGTAGGCCGCTAACCACCAAAGACGCATCCGCCTCGAACCCAAGAGAAGGGGGCCGCCTGTTATCTACGATGCTACAAAGTCAAGGACGGACAAGACACACTGTTGCTTCAACCCCGCCATCGCGAGAGGATTCACACCAAATCTTTCTTTTGCTTCGGTAGGGACAGGGGCGCGGTTCCGAGGTGGCTGGGCGGCTGGTCTTCTCGCACTGACTCGGCAGGTTGAGCCGTCCGCCGTGAGAGGCATCAAGCAATTTATTTCTCCGCAGAGTAGCTCTCCAGGTACGAGTCTGATACAAGAGGAATGGCATACAGCTCGGAGTCCCAGATCTGGGTCGCTCGAGCCAGAGGAAGCGTGACGAGACCACGAAGCTGGACACTGAAATCGAGCGACTGTCCTGCAATCATTCTCCTGCGTTGCACCCGACGGTGCTCTCTCGGGTCGGTGGAAAGGATAAGTCCAGAGTACTGCACATCGAATCATGAACCAGCCTCCTCCCTGCCAGCGAAGACATGCCAACGTGATATAGCCTGCAGACGCAGACGCAGATGCAGATGCAGATGCAGGAGCAGAATAGGTGCCCGGTCCTCCAAGATGGCGGGCAATCAGTAGTGAACACAAATCCTTGATTGCAGAGCTCCCCTCCTCCTCCCCAGAACCATGACCGACCGTCTGCTGTCGGAGAGGTTGTCTTCTATTTCTGTCTTCCACCCCTTTGTCTCTCTCCCGCATCGGCGTCGTGTTTGGCAGCATGGAGGCCCCCATCAGCGACAGACTCCGCGACGAGACGGCCTCGAGATTACCTAGCTACCGCCATACTGATCTCTGCTCGGTCAAAGCGTATCCCCCCCAGCCGCTCGACCACGCAGGCTCAACTTCTCAAGATCAGAATCGAAACCTCTTCACCCCGTCGTCGACGGCCGCGCAGAAGAATCCGCACGGAGATTCACCTCGAATAATGCTACGGCAGTCGAACTTCCCCTTGGATGTCAATGCTCCGGCCGTCCCTTCTTCCCCTTCCCCGTCCCCATCTCCGTGCCTCTCCCCATCCCCCTCCCCCTCCCCCTCCCCCTCCCCCTCCCTCTCCCTCTCCCCACCCGGAAGCGCAGCAGCAGACAACTTCACCGACGCGCGACGAGGCCGCGATGGTTTGACTGCACAGCGAGGAGTCCTGTCCGCCGAA
Organism: Diplocarpon mali; assembly: GCA_024741835.1. Classification (NCBI taxonomy): domain Eukaryota; kingdom Fungi; phylum Ascomycota; class Leotiomycetes; order Helotiales; family Drepanopezizaceae; genus Diplocarpon; species Diplocarpon mali. The sequence goes on from JAENRP010000016.1 coordinate 269,877, forward strand.
CCGAACCCTACGACGAACTGGGTCACGCAGCAACAGATGCAGTCCATGATGATCGCGCCGGAAGGAGAAGGCCAAGGTCAAGGTCAAGGCCAGACGCAGAGTCAATGTCAGGCTCAAGGGCCCCGTCAGCACAGAGAATATAATAACCACGAAGGAGAGCCGGCCCGACGTCGTCTCTCGCGCTCGATGACCGACCCGGCAGCACGCCCGCTCATAAGACCCATCAGGGGCTTCAAGCTGTCTTCGCAACGAAAGAGCCCCGACCGTGCCGAGATGGTGTCGCCCCGCACATTCCACCCCGATAGCGATGATGCTAATGCAAAGACGCTACGCGCCCTCGAAGGGGGTGGCCGTGACAACGCCCATCGCATGTCCGCCCAGCTCGAGCAGCAGGACGAGCACCACAGCGACGAGAGCGATTTGTTCCTCCGGGCAGCGCGCGAAGAGGAGCGATATTCCAGGAGCAACCTGGGCACGAACGAGGCATCTCCACACCAGACGAACAGCCCGCGATCGCGACATCCGCCCGGCTCTGCTACGGCCTTCCAGCAAGATACCAAGGTCCGTAACTGAACACTTTTCCAGCTCTCACACTGGGCGGTGGGGCCGGAAAGCCATGTGCGGCTTGGCTTGACCTCAACTACTGACCAATTCCTAGTCTCGATTCGGGCAGCGCGCCTCCCTGCCGACCTCCAGTACCTCGCCCTTCCCAACCTCCATCACTCGTCGTCGCGGATCCGATCAGGAGTCCGCTGTGAGCGGAACGCGACCGATGGAGGACCAAGAAAGCATTGCGCAGGCCTTGACTTATCGCCCAGCGGGCAGGGATCGCCCGGGGGCCCTGGAGGATAATTATCGGAACAGATATAACCTTGTCAGCTCACGGTCTACCCCTTCAACACCAAGGGGCTCCGGAGCGAGGGAGCTCTCTCCTGATCAGACGCCCTACGGTGGTCGTCGGCCCTCGACCCTGGAGACGAACCTGCCTCCACGATCTTATCGACAATCAAATCTATCACACCCGAGTCGAACCTACAACTCCTCCCCTCTAGCTCCACGCACGTCGGACATGCACGAGGTGTCTGAGACCCCTCGTGCAGTAGAAGGTACAGAATCGACGGTTTCGACGACCGCCCCATCAACCGTGTGGGACGAGTTGGAGGAGTTGAAATCGCGCATACACCGATTGGAGTTGACCGGAAAGCTGCCCCCCACATCCGGTGCTGCCATGTCTCGACCTCCGACGGCGACAACGACTGTCACTACAATTTCATCTTCCCCCAAGCAACGTGGTCGTGATAACAGCTTCTCGCCTGTCGAGCCCGCCGGCCAGATGGCCCCGCACGAAGTACATCCTCTCCTGCAAGCCGCGTTGGCAAAATCGAAACCGCTCGTGAGCTCAGACATCTACAAAGCGCTGGAGGCTTCCGCTGCAGACGCTCTGGCGATCACCACCATGATGGGAACCTCGGGTCAGCCTGGGCCAATATCGAGCTCGCAGTCTACCCTCGGTGGTAATCCATCTGTCTCTGATCGACAGGTTCGGCGGAAAGCAGACAGTATGTGTCGGAGCTTAACAGAATTATGCCTTGCCCTGTCCGAGGGAAAGAAGGAGCCCGCCCCTCCTGTGATCAGCACACCTGTAGAGCGGTCTGCCGGTCACGAAACGGAGGTGCGTGCCAGTATCGAACCTATCAATACACAACTTTCATTAGTGACAACGAATCTCACTCGAGCCATATCCAACCCGCGGGGGCTTAGCCGACTCGAGGCTCGCCGGAGCAGCCTCTTGGCTACAAGTACTTTACCCAGCCCACGTTATACTCCTTCGGAAGCTGGAAGCTCCACGCAGTCTCTCATGGCTGGACGGCGAACATCCTTGCTCCTCAGACCCCGACGGGCCGCCACAGAGGAACCAGCAGATGCAGATGACGCTCGATTTCGTACTTCCCCCATCGCTTCAAGCGAAATTGGTCGTATCGGGATATCTCCGCGAGGCTACGCGCCTCAGAAGCCTCTTCCGGAGAGAACGCCAACTATGGCCGCGCAGTCTTCCTTGCCAGTCCGAAGAAGTTATCAATCTCCGGGCCTGACGAACACTGTCCCGGCTCCCAGACCACCGATCTCGATGCTGAGTAACAGAAAGTTCTTGGACCGCACAACACCTGAACGGGACACTGCCAGCGCTGTAGGGCTGGCGGCCGAGGATCGTGGACAAAGACGCCCATCCGTGGGATACGGGAATCCTCAACCAGGTCGAACGGGTAGTCTCACTCGGAGGACGAACCAGCCAAACGCTGCCGAATTGTCTCCTGGTCATCCAGGAGGACTTCAATCATCTCACTAGGTCTCATCGTGATACCCTCAATTGTGCCCAATATTTTGCTTTGGAGTTTTGGGAAGGGCCAGTACGACGGATTCCCCGGATGAGATTCCAGAAACTAACGTTCCTACCATACGGATTATGGATTTCGGCATGGGAAACGCGCACTCTCGCGATGACCAGCACTCACATCACGGCAAGTAAAGCGAACAACGAAGATGACAGAAAGAAAACGCCAAACAGCAAGAAGAACGACACGGGTAGAAACGACGGCACGAAAAAACCAACTCGATCATTGGGGTTTACGGATGCATGCGTGTACAGAGGAAGATGCTACCATGTAAATATTGCTGCCTTTTTGCTTCGCGAATTTGCCGGCCCGTGTGACACCAGGCGCGGAGTTGCTGAGAAACTGTACACTACTACCGTGCTATAACGATTGACACACTTTTTTCCTTCCTTTGTTTGATATGTTAGGCTTCGGGGTACGCATAGTTAGATTCTAGGAAGCTTGCTTAGGGATTGGATGTGCCGTCACTGGCTCGGATGGGCATCATGAATGTATATCATACCTTTCTGGTCTACAATTGTCTCTCACTCAAGACTGAAATCTGGCGTGATGTGGGGGTCTAGCTAGGTGAGCGACAATAATTCATTGCGTGGCAGGTGTCGGCTTCTTCATATTTGAGACATTCGCAGATTTCGGGGTATACTAGGGCCAGACTGGATACAATAGGACTACTTGGAGATAGCCGTGTCCACGCCACAACACAAGACCACCCAACACATCCAATGTCGAGTTTCAAGTACTGTCAGACCAAAGTTATGCTTCTCCCCAGTCTCGATCCTTCCCTGGAAGGCCGAATCGGTTCTTCCGAAAAATCAACTAAACAAATGCGAAATATCATCCCCCTCCCCCATCGGCCACTCTGCCCCGTCCACGACAAACCTCTCGACATCCCTCGTCCGCCGCTCCTTGGCATAGAGCTCGGCCTCGGCCCAATCCTCGCGGTAGATCGGCCACAGCAACCACGTCTCCCCGTCCGGCTCGGCCCACTTCACCAGTCCCGCCAGCTGAAACCTCTCGAGCCGGCCCCCCGCCGCGCCGGCACCCACCACATCCCTCACACGCTCCAGGAAGGCCTTCCAGCCGCCCTCGCCGCCGCGCAGCTCCACGTTCGCGATACACAGCCGCCGCAGCGTCGCGGCGTGGGCGGTGAGGAAGGCGAGGTACCTGGCCGCATCGATCGGCACCCCCGACAGCGTGAAGGAGTGCAGGCTCGCCAGCGGGGCAGCGACACCGGGGCCGGGGCCAGGCACAAAGTCAAACGGGACGCGGTGCTGGCTCTGGAACTTGATGGACAGCTCCTCCAGGTGCGGCGTCGCGGAGATCATCTGGTGGACCGCGGTGCTGCTGCTACTGTTCTCGTTGGCGTTGCCGCTGCCGTTGGCCGCGAACGCCAGCGCCGCGAGACTGATCAGCACGTCATTGACGACCAGGTGCAGGGAGCGCAGGGCGTGCAGGTGCGCGCCGAAATTCCAGGGGACGGGCTGGATCGGGTCTTCGTCTGCGTAGAACCAGGGGCTGGCGAGGAAGAAGTTGCTGTTGAACTGCTCGTGCCGGAAGTGCCGCAGCACGATGTCGGCTTCCTGGGCTGCCGACAGGATGTTCAGCAGTCTCTGCGGGCCCTGGCGCATCTGCGCGTGCCGGTACGTCTCGAGGCTGTACTCGTCCCAGACTCTGCGCAGGAGGGGGTGCGTGAAGGGGTTTGGGCGGCTGATGTGCAGGGTTTGCAGGTGGGGGATGCTGCGGAAGGCGAGCGTGAGCAGCGCGGTGCTCTCGGGGATCGGGCTGGAGACAGTTCGCGCGATGAGGGTGTCGAGTTCTGACAGCGCGGCCTGCTCTTCGAGAGTGGGTACGAAGTCGATGACTTCGTACTTTCGGAAATGCACGTGGCGTGAGCAGACGATCGAGCGGAGGTAGACGGGGTCCCAGTCATTGCTGTGGAAGTTGATGGTCCTGACGATGCGGGCTGCGTGACGAGCGACGGCGGGGCTACTGCCTATGCTGAGTAGTCGGGAAATGTCCAGTGCAGAGGACTTGACGACGAATGTAGGGAGGAGCAACAGCTCGATGCCGACCGCTGCCCAGCTGTGTGATACCAAACGCATCGACTTCAAGGTCGAGAGGTCGACATGGTCGTAGATGAGTCGTTTGACTTCGAAAGGGAGGGTGAGTTCGGTCATCAGGACAGGGCGTTGATACGACAATCCGCATCCAAGAATTCACCGCCGCCTTTGTTGCAAGCTACCTTACCTACGTATGTCAATAAGTGTCGTTGAAACGGCTCTCGCTAAGCGATTACGTAATACGTAGCCGTGAGTGAATCCATATCCGAGGGAGGTCCCTTTTTCCTTCACGACTCAGGTGGAGATTTAATCTTCATATGTCTCTAGGGCATGAGGAGCGAGAGGGTACCTCCCTTGCTACGTGTACTTATTCTCTCTGGCATACTGGGCGGATGCGGGCAAACGGCCGTGGGGGAAACCAGAGTCAGAGTTCCGTGTTCATGTAGTTTTCTTGAGCCAGATGGTCACTCAGGAGAGGCGCGTCGCATTGAGCCACGAAAGAAACCTCGCAATCCTGCCTGTCCAGCCTGAGGGAGAATAGGAAAGCTTGGCGGATCGACAACAGCGACCGAGCCATGGCGGAGATTGTAGTTGCAGGACTCTCGGCTTGTGGAATGGTATCCGCAAGACCGAAGGCCCGAGGCCCCAAGGACCCAGAAGGAGTTGAGAAGCAACGTCAACAACTTACTCGTGCAGGTGCGGACGGAATATCCTTGGGAGGGGTACGAAAGTGGTCTTGGATACAAGTGTGGCTCTCTGGAAATCTCTACTATCGATTGCTCTCCTGTAGCCGACATCTGTCGGATTTGAAGTGGTCGGCCTACATCATCGCGAGAGCTTCTCGTGTTTCTTGCCCAAGGATTGAGACGTACTCACTTTGTTCAGTGGGCTGCCAATCAAAAGCCGATTTCACTAGCCGTGAGGAGAGATCATGATAATCACAAATCCGCAGCGATTTTTGATTCCCGAACCTTTTGGCACTTATTTACATCGCAATTTTGGCTCCGGGATTTTAACACCCAATCAATGTCCCAACTAGGCCTTTCTATAGTGCGCTGGATACTCGCAAGACCTGGAATAATCCAGCTTAGCCGACGCTTCGTTTTGAAAGCGCTGATAAATCGATTGAAACGCACTCCGTTCACGGCACATAAAATGAGACCCGAGATCTCTCGCGGATCTGTGTTTTTTTGAACAGCAGGAAGCGCCCTACGGTGGAAATGCCGAGCGATAAGTTCGCACTGTATTTGCAGTACACTCACTGAATAAAAGCGAGTGCTCCCTTTTCCCCCCCTGCGCCCAAGGATCGAAGGCCCAGATTTACAGCCCATTCAACAAGCGGTTAGAAAGGACTCGCTCTACGGTCCGACGAACTGGATCGGAGGATTTTACCACAATCATGCGGAACTGATTGAACAAGATTCTCCGCCCCGAGAAAGTATAACTCTGCTGTTTCCGATGAGGTAGGTACGTTATGTATCTAGAGAGCCGGCTTATAATTATGAAAACGCGAGGTTGATCAGGGGTGGACGGCGATTCGAAGAATAAAAAGAAGGAAAAAGGCTTATAGTTTGTTGCTAGGGAGCGAGGTTATTGAGGCACCAGGGTGTTGAACAGGCAGATCTTGGGCCGGACTATTTAGTTTTACTAGACTCGGAGGCTTGACATTGAGCTGGACACAGAATGAGGATTGGGATCCAAAAGTGTCGTGTGTGAGCGTGCACTGAGTAAGTGGCATTACGAAATTCATCGTCGGTCGTCGTTGTAATACTTAGGAGCTATCTACCCAGGTGCCTGTATGACTCGCTTACTAGCTCCCCGTCACGCGACTCACTAACATCATGTTCTGGAAGAGCCTCGCAAGAAACAGAGGAGGTTTCTCGTTTCTTTCCATGCCATTCAGCTCGAATGCACGCATCAGGGTGAACTCGGAATCGGATTATCCAGGGGCATCCACCAGCACTTTGCGCTACAGCGCTATGGAAGCTATCAACAAGGCTGAAGAGCTAGACACTGCTAATAACAGGGGTGATGGAGAAGGGCATCCGAGGCCCAGGGACAAAGGTGGTCGCGGAGGCCGAGGTGGAAAGAGAGGCGGTGGAGCCAGGGGGGAGATGAGTAGAGATGTTGTGGTGTCGAAGGCGCTTTCGAGGCTTTTAAGACATGCTGCTGTAGAGGCGGGCCTGGAGCTGGATGCTGAGGGCTTTGCGAGTGTAGAGCAAGTTGTAAGTATTCATACCCGATCTTTGCAGGACCGAATATGTTCCTATAAACAAAGAGGTTCTGGGGAATTGTACACTTGCTAATCTTTGAGGATAGATGAAATGGCCTCGATTAAAGTCCATTCAGATCACTTTTGAGGACATAAAAACTGCCGTCTCAGACAACGCCAAGCACCGCTTCTCCATGAAGCCCAATCCATCCCTCAAGACGCTTCCGAATCTCACCTCGGAAGACCCCTCGGACTGGGTCATCCGCGCCAACCAGGGCCATAGCATTGGCATTGACTCAGCATCGCTACTCGTTCCCATTACCCTGGAAGCAGGTAACGTCCCCGATATCGTTGTTCACGGTACTTATTTCGCTTTCTATCAATCGATTGTAGAGTCCGGCGGCTTGAAGAAGATGAGCAGAGACCACATTCATTTCAGCACCGGCCTGCCCGAGGATAAGCAGGGGGTTATCAGTGGAATGAGGAACGATGCTGAGATTCTGATCTATGTGAATATCAAGCAGAGCTTAGAGGATAGCGGTGTACTTTGGTGGCTTAGTGAGAATGGGGTAGTTCTGACAGAAGGCGATGAGAATGGGGTCTTGGGAACGAAATATTGGAAGAAGGTCGAGGGTCGGAAGGCAGATGTCGGAGTCCTGTGGGAGGATGGAAAGCAGCTTGGGGAGCTGCCGAAGGCTTTCAGGAATCGGAAGGCGCCAATGGGAAAGGGCCCAAGGAGTAATGGTCTGGATGAGAACAAGGGTAGGAATTCTGAAAGAGGACAAGGACGAAGGGGAGGGGGAAGAGGAAGAGGGAGGGGAGGAAGTTCTGGTGGTGCCGAAGGTTTTGGTGGAATAAAAACCAACGAATCCTCAAAATGCACATAGCAATTTCAAATCCCCCCCCCTCCCACAAATCTATAGTTTTCCTTCGACCAAAACGAGAATGACAACTTAGGTGGAAGATCCAGTGTGATGATGCGGAAGTTGACATACGCGAGTCATAAGAGCGCAACGTGACACAGTGTATCCATGAAAAATCACCTGATAAAACAAAAACACTGTGAAGGAAACCCGCAACAAGCCCTTGATTATGAACTCCTCCAGGACTCCCGTCAATCCCTCATATCCAGTGTATCGAGTTCGTATCTCGTTAATTGGTCAATCGCCCAAAGCACGTTCCCAAATCGTCGGAAATAACTTAACACCAGCCAGCCCCAGCAGCCATCCACACGCCTAGATCTTGTTTGTCTTGATGGAAGAATCTGGCGAGCTATCAAGAGAACGTTTTCTTTTCTTGTCCTCCTCGTTGCGCTGGTTTTCGATGTCTTTCATGAATGCGTAGACTAATTTAGCAATCGCCTCTTTGGCGTGCTTCTTTCCGAAAACATTCTTGACCTCTCCAACTTTACCGTCGATGCGTGGATCCATTCCAAAGTTCGCGAACCCATTCCAGAGGGATCCGTTTTGAACAACGGCAGCCAATTCGTAGCGAGGGGGGGCGAAACCAAGGCGAGTACATATTACCGGGACTAGACTAGTGTATGAAGGATTTACGTCTTTCGGATCATTGATTCTGGCTTTTGATGCTGCAGGTGGAGTTGTGACCTTGGGGAATTTGACTGACCCATCGGCTGGCATGTATTTATTTTCAATTAACCACTATATAAGAGTAAGCGTGGCCATCTCCAGTATTGGGGGTAAGGGCTATAATTTGGCTTTCAGAGTTCAACTCCAGGCCATAAAATAAAGAGCTTTTACAATGAGATTTTGTACATACATCAATGGCTTTCTTGGCAGCGTACTTCTTAGCCTGCTTCTTCGTACCAAAGGATACAATCTTTGTACTGTAACCTAAGCTGTTATTGCCAAAGAGCTCAGAGCTCTCAGCAATAGTCAGGGTGCAACGGAATCTCAAAGTGATACCGGTGGCATCTTGGCTCTCATCCCAGATTATTCCGTTATCAGCACCGGCAACTGGGTGCACATCTCTGTACTCTGTATTGGTGTCAGATGGAGAAGTCTTTCCACACGTGAAAGGTCTCTTACGCTGGAGAGTTCCGATCCAGTTCTTATCTCCCATCTCCTCGTTTGCGAGCTGCTCAATTGCAAGTGCCTCAAGATCAATTGTGGGTTTGGGTTTCTTGGCGGCTGGGACAGGAACTGGCGTGTTTGCAGCTTCAGATGCATCTTTTTCTTCTTGCTCACGAGTGAACGCATCCATATCCTTGAAGGACAGAGAGATGGCTTCATGAGCTTCATCGACCTGCTTCATCTTGAGAGTGAGATGAACCCAACGGCTTAAAGTTTCGGTTTGAAAACTGATCAAACAGTCAGTGAGAGCGAGGAGAAGATTGTCCCGTCGATCAATCTTCTTGAATTATGGAGTAGAGCCGCGTCGATATCAGGATCGTAGGGTAGTTTTCGGCCGCAGAGATAATTCACAAGGAGGAGCAAAATGAGGGAAGGGGTTGGTGAGATGTAGAGCAAGGTGTTGTAGGAAGAAGCCAGGGATGTACCGTAGTGAGTCTGTTGGTTTCACAAGTGTGCGCACTGAATTGATTCTTCTGATTCTTGTATTATGTTGTGCGTTTTGAATACAGAGAGAGCGAGGACTCGAGATATACTACCCTGCGTCTGCCTACGCGCTAGCCTGCGCGCTAAGTCACGTGCTAATCGATTCCTTAGTCACCTGACCAACTCTATGCCACTTATTTCTATACTGGCTACTTTTCTTTAAAGAGCAAAAATCCCTTAGCTCTATAGGAATAGTATGCTGTGTTGCCATCTGTGTTTCCCCTTTTCTAGACTCTCCTAATTTATCTCTCTACCTATCCTTTAAGTCGTATAGTCATCTGATTTGTAAAGATAAACGTCTATAGAGCTCTATTTGGTGCTCCTTTTGTTATAGTATTAGCTAGGTTATCTTTCCTATTAATCTAACGTATCTTAGCTAGCTCTCTTCTCTTATATAATTAGCGTAATCCTATGATATTAATTATTAATCGCTTCTCTTTTATAGTACTGAGCTTAATAAGGCACTTATATAATGAGTATAAGTTAGTATAGATAATAAGAGGGATAGCTAGAAGATTAAGCTATTAAGTAATCAGCTGAATAGTTGTAGATAACGCAATTGCCATATCTGCCCCTGCTACTATGCTATAGATCTCAGAAGCTAGAACGCTTCTTGTCACTCTCTTGCTCTTAGTTAACAACTAATGAATAAGGTTACCTATAATAGCAAATTCGTCGCCTTTAGTCGAGGTAGCTTCGTTTGCTAAAGTTAGAATATACCCAATCTAGCTACTTAAATCTTTATTATTCGCAAACGATCTATCAACCTATATAAATAGCTTCGCAGATAATAAATCTAATGGTATTATCTATAAGCTACGCGTTTGATTCTCCATCTGCTATGCTAATCGCTTATTTAAAGCTTTAACGTCTTCCTTATTAGGCTGTTGGTACTGCGCAGCGACTGAAGTATCGAAAGAAGCTTTAGGCTGGCAGATTAAAGCAATATACGCTCCTCTCGCCTGTTAAGCTATATACTTGGCGTTAGGCTCGGTCTAAGACACTAACTATAGCTTTAAACCTTGCCCCTTTTATATAAGAGTTATAGAATTATCTCTATAGAGGCGTAGAGTATAGCTATTGAAATTGAGAGGGTTTTCGCAAGTCAGTTGCTCAATCTTCTTGCCTCTAAGCTTGGCTTCTTAAAGCTTCTTATTCTCAAGTATAGCAAACGCCTTATTTATTAAGCTTAAGTAAGTCGGCGCAGTAGGTAAAGGAGGCTTTTAGAGGTCGATGGTCGATATATTAGTAAGAGTTAGGAAAGGAAGGTTACCCCTTTCTTCCTTGCAGCTATATACGTATCAATATCCTACTGATTAAGCAGTAGGATTATATAATAATACATTAGAGTAATAGCTATATCACCTATCTTAATACCCCTACTTAGACCTTACTCCGATTGACCTATAGTTAGGAAAATAATAACTATCCTTTTATACTAATCCAACTCCTAGGTATCTCTTTAAATTAAAAACAATCAATTAATAGTAACCTCTATTAAAATCACTAATCCTACTTATAAAGCGGGACTAGGAGTCAAATTTCCTAAAAGCGTTCCTTTATAAGACTATATAACTTGACTCGCGGTCTAGGCCTAGGAGTCGATTTTAAAAACTTTCCTTTATAAGACTATATGACCTAATTCGCAGGGCAGGCCTAGGAGTTATCCTTAAGCCTACTAAGCCCCTACTATCTTTTGCAACCTTAGTATATCTTTAAACGCTTTAAACTTTACAACTGTCTTTAATAGCTTTATAAATCTATTTGCTATTATTTAATTAGTTAAGATATAGGTAATTAATAACTTATTCTTTATAATAAGATTATAAATAAAGTAATAGGTAATATTAATATATTTCGATCGCTTATATAAGTGTGGATTCTTTATAAGTGCAATCGCCCTTATATTATTTGCTTAAAGATTAATATAATTTCTATCTTATCTAATATACTTAATAAAACCTATATCTTTTAGAACTTAGGCGATCTATAATCCTTGCTTACAATTTAATAATATTAATATATATTTGGCCTTAGTGCTTATAATAGCTATTGATTTCTACTTCCTACTTCCTTATAATATAGGTCTACTATATAGTATTATTACACTTTTAGATATACTTTTCTAACCTTTTATATTTGCCTAATTAGAATCAGTATATACCTTAAGCTTTGCACTTATATATTTCGTTAGTCTATATCTTACCTTTTATATAATTATTAATCGAAGGTACCTTCCAAGTCGCTTGACTACATTCTTATATTAAATCGTCGGATCCTTTAGGTTCTGACTAAGTTGCTTAGTAATAAAGGTAATATCTAGTCTTATATATACTATAGTATATATAATCGCTCTAATATATTGAGATAGTTGATATAGCCATCACTCTGATGTATTGTCATATGACCCTATTACTTAATTAATAGGATATTGATACGTATATAGCTATAGGGAAGAAAGGGGTAACCTTCCTTCCTTAACTCTTACTAATATATCGACCATCGACCTTTAGAAGCCTCCTTTACCTATTACACTAACTTACTTAAGTTCAATAGGTTATAAGCCCTAGCTAGACTAATAATAGATTATTAACTTCCCTTAGAAAGCATTTGCGCCGTAACTGTTAATAAGAAGTTGAACGAGACTTATAGTAAGAGGCAAGCAATTGGCAAATAGGAGGTGTGATTCCCTATTTAGCCAACCTGTATTGCAAGAGGTATGATTCCTTACTTTATAACCCCTTTAGTACTACAAGAGGTATGATTCCTTGCTTTACTATATTTCGTAGGAAGTGTGATTCCCTGCATTATAGCTTAAAAACCCTTTTCGATAAGAGGACTTCCTTCCTATTTAATACTTTTATAATACCGCTATTTAATCATTTCGACTTTTCGATAGGAGGAGTGCCCTTAACCATTTAATTTATTTGATTTTAATGCAATTTTATTTAAAACGGCAATAGCTTCTGATTCCGATCGAAACACTAGACCTAAAGACCTTTAACTCTTTCGAAAGAACTGGTAATAATAGTTCGACGATTTAGAGCTTTACTTTAAGAGCAAAGGCATTGAAATAGTAATTTAAAAGACACTTATTAAATACGCGAGAATAGCCTTTTATACTCCCTCTACCGATTCGTCTACTTCTACTTTAATAGCTAATATAACTATTAAGGATTTGCCAAATATATTAAATAAGCTTAGCTTAAGAGCTTTAGTAGATAATACCTAAGAATCCTAAAGGTAGATTTTAAATATAAAAAAGGAGAAGGAGTATAAGCTAGCCTTAGCTAAATATAAGCTTAAGATTAATAGAGGTTTAAGCAATAAAGATTAAAATTTTATTTAAGTTTATAATAATACAAAGATAAGATAAGATACTTTAAAGGTAAAATACTCTTAGATAACTGCCTTTAATACTTAGCATCTACTATAGCAAATCACTTTATTTTAATATAGAAAAGATAAAGATAGTAAGGATATAAATATAAATATAGACTCTACTTAGTTTATATTATATAAAGCAAGGAGGAGAGTAAAAGCTATAGATCCTAAGATAGCTATGACTTTTAAGGAAACTTAGCTTTTTAATTTCCTATTTAATAGCCTCCCTTTTAAGTTCGCTATTATAAAACAATCTCTTCTTATTTGACCTAACCTTAAGATCTATAAGAAGATCGACCTCCTTTGAACTATTAAATAAGACCTTAAAGGACGCTTTAAATCGGCAAATGCCGTATTATAAGGCAACAATAAGCCCGAGAAGAGGAAGGAGCGCGGGATAAGCCCTTAAGCTTATTAAGGATGCTACTTTTATAATAATACTTATAATATTACTAATTATAAAATTAAAAGGCAATTGATCGATATAGTCGCTAGCTTTAATATTAATAAGCAATCGAAGCAGAAGTTAAGAAGCAAACTACCCTTATCCCACCGAAGGCCGCAACTACTAAGGAAAGGCAAAGGCAAAGGAAAAGGCTATTCAACTAAAACTTCAGCAGATACTTCTAATAATAATAGTAGGTTATTTAAACTTAAATCCACTTTTAATAATTCAAATAATAATTATAATAAAGATGCTCATATTTTAAAAGCCGATCTTTATAAGATCCTTAAATCCAACTAATATAGTAATACTAATTATATAGTATATATAATTAATAAATCCTACCTATTTAAAGGCCTGCTTATTAAAATAAAAAGGCGCTCTATTAAGGTTAGTAGTAGAAGGTTATATATAGACTTAATAAGTATAGTAGAGATAAATGTTACTAGCGTTTCTTTCCTTTTATAAAATGTTCTTTTTATACTTAGCTTAAGTATTAATCTTTTATCTAATTATAAAATTTATATAAAGTTAAATTGTATAAGAGTTTTTAATAATCAATTTATATAATTTATAAATAATAATTATAAAATGATCTTTAAAGTTAAAATCAAAGATAGACTTTATATTATCTTAAAGGTGATATTATAAAAATTAACTCCTAAGCCAGACCTATAAGTGGGTTCCTTTAAGGAAAGTGCACTCTTTACCTTAATATAATTAAATAAAGATAAGGAGAATAGATAGACTCTTAAGCTAAGATTGCGAGTAAAATTTATAAAAATGACTCTTAAGCTAAGACTATAGGTAGATTGCAAAGTATCCTTAAAGATAACTCTTAAGCTAGGATTATAAGTGAATTTAATAGAAATGACTCTTAGGCTAAGACTATAAGTAGATTCTATAAATTTACTAATAATAACTCTTAGGCCAGGATTATAAGTGAAATTTGTAGAAATGACTCTTAGGCTAAGACCGCGAGTGAAACTTGCGAATTTATTAAAGACAACTCTTAAGCTAGGACCGCAAGTAGATCTCGCTATTTCTAGGAAATCGACTCTTAAGCTAGGACCATAAGTAGATCTCGCGGTTTTATTAAAAACGACTCTTAAGCCGGGCTTATAATTAGAAAATAGCAAAACCTTAAACTGCTATTACTAGTCCTTTTTAGCCGCTAATAATAAAGCATCGATTGATAATAGGCTATTAAAGCTATTAAAAGCCGAAAGCCTATTAAGGTATTAGCTAATATATAAAAGATTTGCATATCTAAGGCTAAAGAAATTAAGGGACTTATATAAGGTCTTGACCTTAAAATAAAAGATCTAAGTACTAAAGGATCGCTTAGTATACCGAATTTATAAGCTAATAAAACTTCGAAATCGAACGCAAACTAAGCTTAGTTTATAGAAAGATTCGATACTAATACTAATATCCATTAATAGTACCGGACTATTTATAACCTTAATTAAAGGGAATAATTGGTTTTCTTAAATAGTAGATAACTCTACTTAATAGATATAGACTATTTATGCTAAGACTAAATCTAAGCTTATAGAAAAGCTGGAAACTTAGAAAGTAATAAAGGAACGCTAGACCTAATTAAAGCTAATAGCTATTAGGTCTAATAACATATTAAAGATTAAGGTAAAGCTTAATAAATAAGTAAAATAAAGAGTTTATTATAAACTAACTATAATATACAAAGGTTCCTATTAAAATAATATCGCTAAGCGAAGCATTTAGTAAGCAAAGACTAACTATCGCGCTCTACTATAAGATGCTAACTTACTACTAGAATTCTAAGACCTTACGGTTAAGGTAGACGTATACTTATAAAATAGAATAAGTAGTAGATTAATAGTTAATAGCACTTAAATATCGCTATATAAGGCATATTTAAAATAGAAACTAAGCCTAGACTATATCTGCGTCTTTAAAAGCGTCTACTATTCTTATATTAGCCTAAAGTCCTAGCCTATAGGTATAAAAAGTAAAAAGCTAATAGACTAAGATAAAGAATATATATTTATTAAGTATATTAAATAGATAATAAAGCAATAGATAGTATATGCGCTAGATCTAAGGCGAGTAATTATATCTTTAATAATTAAGTTCGACAAATCTCGAAATAGAAGGAAGCTATCCTTAAAGCTTTATATATTTAAAGATTTACAAAGTATACTACTTAATAGTAATACTATCAAGCCGAACTAATAACTCCTTTCTTTTAACTTAGGTATATTAAGCGCACCTGCTGATCGACGACTTACTAATTACCTAAAGGCCGAATAGACTATTCTTATTATCTGCGAATTGCCTAAAGTATAAAACAACTTTAATATTATCATCCCTTTAGTTAAAGCACTTAAGGTAAAAGATATTCCTAAAATAAGTACAAGTAATAATAAGCCTCTACTATTAAAAAGTAATTCCTTAGATAATAAGCTTATAGAACCTACAGCCGAACTTATGTCTTTAAAGAGGAATAGAGACTTAGAACTAGAAGATACCTTAGATAAACGCAAGTCTAAGTGTATCTAAGCTATAATAGCGCATAGGATTTATAAGCTCAAACTTCAATAGAGCTTTAATAAAGATAATGCGTTCCTAGCTACTAAAGGGATAATGAAAATCTCTTTTCTAAAGATATATAATAAAGCTATTAATAATCTAAAGAATAGAGCAATATAAAGTAAGGCAATCTAAAAGGAGATAAGCTCTCTTATTACAAATAGCATATAGATAAAGGAACCGATACTAAAGGATATAAACCTAGTATTAACAAAGTAGGTCTTTATAATTAAAATATATGCAAATAAAACCCTAAAGCATTATAAGGCAAGGCTTATAGCTAAGGGCTTCTTTTAATAGTATAGAAAAGACTACTTTAATATATTTGCGCTAATAGTCCGCATAGATACCCTTTGCATATTTATAGTAATAGTAGCTACTAAAGACCTTAAATGCAAATAGTATAATATTAAAAATGCATTTACTAAAGCGACTATAAAGGAACGGATTTTTCTCTCTTAACCTAACGGTATTCCTATATACGCTAATCACTCTCTTTATATACTCTATAGTATCTATAGGCTTAAATAATCAACTTATAATTAAAACCTCTTATATAGCTCTACTCTAATGGAAATAGGATTCGTTTAAAGCCTAGCTAACCCTTATCTATTTACCTATGCTAAGTATAGAATTAAGTTACTACTATATATTAACGATATTACTATAGCTGCGAAAACGACTACTCAATTAGATTAGTTCTTTATAATAATTTAAAAACGTTTTAATACTAAGGATCTAAAGGGAATTTATAAGATCCTTAGCATCTATATTATAAGGAACCGCTCTACTTAAGAACTCTAGTTAAACTAAGAGCAGTATATTAAGAAGATCCTAAACTAAATAGGACTTTCTACTTATACTCCTAACTTTAAGCCAAAGCGTACTCTAATTAAAGGAAAGTATAATAAGTTAAAGCCTATTAATAAAAATAAGTAAAAAGGAGATCTGAAGAAGTATTAATAGGATATTAGAGCGATTATATATACTATGGTATATATAAGACCAGATATCGCCTTTATTATTAAGCAATTTAATTAGAACTTAAAGGATCTGATAATTTAATATAAGAATGCAATTAAGCGACTTAGAAGGTACCTTCGATTAATAATTATATAAAAGGTAAGATATAAATTAATAAAATATATAAGCGCAAAGCTTAAAGTATATACCGATTCTAATTAGGCAAATATAAAAGGTTGGAAAAGTATATTTAAAAGCGTAGTAATACTATATAGCAGACCTATATCGTAAGGAAGTAGGAAGTAGAAATCAGTAGCTACCGCAAGCACTAAGGCTAAATATATATTAATATTATCAAATTGCAAGCAAAGATTATAAATCGCCTAAGTTTTAAAAGATATAGGTTTCGCTAAGTATATTAGATAAGATAGAAACTATATTAATCTTTAAGTAGATAATATAAGGACGATTGCACTTATAAAGAATCTATATTTATATAAGCAATTGAAATATATCAATATTACCTACTACTTTATCTACGACCTTATTATAAAGAATAAGTTATCAATTACCTATATCTTAACTAATTAAATAGTAGCAAATGGATTTATAAAGCTATTAAAGATAGTTGCAAAGTTTAAAGCATTTAAAGATATACTAGGGTTATAGAAGATAGTAGGGGCTTAATAGGCTTAAAGACGACTCCTAGGCCCGCCCTGCGAGTTAGGTTACGTAGTCTTATAAAGGAAAGTTTTTAAATCGACTCCTAGGCCTAAACTATAAGTTAAATCATATAGTCTTATAAAGGAATATTTTTAAAAATTTAACTCCTAGTCCTATCTTATAAATAGGATTAGTGATTTTAATAGAGGTTGCTATTAATTAATTATTTTTAATTTAGAAAGATACTTAAAAGTTAGATTAGCGCAAAAGGATAGTTATTATTTTCCTAACTATAGGTCAATTAGAGTAAGGTCTAAATAAGGGTATTAAGATAGGTGATATAGCTATTACTCTAATATATTATCATATAACCCTATTGCTTAATCAGTAGGATATTAATACATATATAGCTATAGGAAAGAAAGAGGTAACCTTCCTTCCTTAACTCTTACTAATATATCGACCATCGACCTTTAAAAGCCTCCTTTACCTACTGCGCCGACTCACTTAAGTTCAATATAATATCCTATTAGTACTTCTTCAGATCTCCCCTTTACTTATTTTTATTAATAGGCTCCAACTTATTATACTTTCCTTCGATTAGAGTATACTTTGGCTTAAAGTTAGGAGTATAAGTAAAGAGTCCTATTCGGTTTAAGATCTTTTTAATATACTACTATTAGTCCAACTAGAGTTCTTAAGTAGAACGGTTCCTTATAATACAAATGCTAAGGATCTTATGAATTCCCCTTAGATCCTTAGTATTAAAACGTTTCCGAATTATTATAAAGAACCAATCTAATTAAGTAATTGTTTTCGCAGCTATAGCAATATTATTAATATATAATAGCAACTTAATTTTACGCTTAGTATAGGTAAATAGATAAGGGTCAGCTAGGCTTTAAATAAATCCTATTTCTATTAAAGTAGAGCTATATAAGAGGTTCTAATTATAGGCTGATTGTTTAAGCTTATAAATACTGCAAAGTATATGAAGAGAGTAGCTAGTACGTATAGGAATACTATTAGGTCGGGAGAGAAAAATCCGTTCCTTTATAATCGCTTTAGTAAATGCATTCTTAATATTATACTATTTATATTTAAAGTTCTTAGCAGCTACTATTGCTATAAATATGCAAAGGGTATCTATGCGAACTGTTAGTACGAATATATCGAAGTAGTCTTCTCTATACTATTAGAAGAAGCCCTTAGCTATAAGCCTTGCCTTATAATATTCTAAAGTCCTATTTACATATATCTTAATTATAAAGACCCACTTTATTAATACTAGGTTTACATCCTTTAGCATTAGTTCCTCTATCTATATACTATTTGCAATAAGAGAGCTTATCTCTTCTTAGATTGCCTTATTTTATACTACTCTATTCTCTAGGTTATTAATAGCTTTATTATATATCTTTAGAAAAGAGATTTTCATTATCCCCTTAGTAGCTAGGAATGCATTATCTTTATTAAAGCTCTATTAAAGTTCGAGCTTATAAATCTTATATGCTATTATAGCCTAGATACGCTTAGACTTGCGTTTATTTAAAGTATCTTCCAGTTCTAAGTCTCTATTCCTCTTTAAAGATATAAGTTCAACTATAGGTTCTATAGGCTTATTATCTAAGGAATCGCTTTTTAATAGTAAAGGCTTATTATTACTTATACCTATTTTAAGAATATCCTTTACTATAGGTACTTTAACTAAAGGAATAATAATATTAAAGTTATTTTATACTTTAAGCAATTCGCAGACGATAGGAATAGTCTATTCGGCCTTTAGGCGACTAGTAGGTTATTAATTAGCAAGTGCGCTAAATATGCTTAAGCTAAGAGAAAGGGGTTATTAGTTCGGCTTAATAGTATTACTATTAAGTAGTATACCTTGCGAATCTCTAAGTATATAGAGCTTTAAGGATAGCTCCTTCCTATTTTAAGATTTGTCGAACTTAACTATTAAAGATATGATTACTTGCCTTAGATCTAGCGCATATACTATCTATTACTTTATTATTTATTTAATATACTTAATAAATATATACTCTCTACCTTAGTCTATTAGCTTCTTGCTCTTTATATCCGCGGGCTAGGACTTCAGGCTAATATAGGAGTAGTAGACGCTTTTAAAGACGCAGATATAATCCAGGCTTAGTTTCTATCCGAAATATGCCTTATATAGCAATATTCAAGTGCTATTAACTATTAATCTACTACCTATTTTATTTTATAAGTATATATCTACTTTAATCGCAAGGTTTTAGAATTCTAATAGTAGGTTAGCATCTTATAATAGAGCGCAATAATCAGTCTTTGCTTACTAGATGCTTCGCTTAGCAATACTATTCTAATAGGAACCTTTATATATTATAATTAATTTATAGTAAACTCCTTATTTTGCCTATTTATAAAGCTTTGCTTTAATCTCTAATATATTATTAGACTTAATAGCTATTAGCTTTAACTAAGTCCAGCGTTCCTCTATTACTTTTTAAGTTTCCAGCTTTTTTATAAGCTTAGATTTAGTCCTAGCGCAAATAGTCTATATTTACTAAGTGGAGTTATTTACTATTTAAGAAAATTAATTATTTCCTTTAATTAAAGTTGTAAATAGTCTAATAGTATTAATAGATATTAGCGCTAGTATCGAATCTTTCTATAGACTAAGCTTAGTTTGCATCCAATTTTAAAGTTTTATTAGCTTGCAAATTCAGTATATTAGGCGATCCTTTAGTACTTAAATCTTCTATTTTAAAATTAAGACCTTATATAGGCCCTTTAATTTCTCTAGCCTTAGATACGCAAATCTTCTATATATTAGCTAATACCTTAATAGGCTTTCGGCTTTTAATAGCTTTAGTAGTCTATTATCAGTCGATACTTTATTATTAGCAGTTAAAAAGGATTAGTAATAGCAATTTAAGGTTTTGCTATTTTCCAATTGTAAGCCTGGCTTAAGAGTTGTTTTTAATAAAACCGCGAGATCTACTTGCAGTCTTGGCTTAGGAGTCGCTTCTGACGAATTCGCGAATTTCACTTGCGATCCTAGCCTAAGAGTCATTTCTGCGAATTTCACTTGCGATCTTAGCTTAAGAGTTATTATTAGCGAATCTATAAAATCTACTTACAGTCCTAGCCTAAGAGTTATTTCTATTAAATTTACTTATAATCCTAGCTTAAGAGTCATTTTTAAAGATACTTTACAATCTACCTATAGTCTTAGCTTAAGAGTCATTTTTGCGAATTTTACTTATAATCCTAGCTTAAGAGTCTATCTATTCTCTTTATCTTCGCTTAATTATATTAAGGTAAAAAGTGCACTTTCTTTAAAGGAATCTACTTATAGGTTTGGCCTAAGAGTCAATTTCTATAATATTACCTTTAAGATAATATAAAGTCTATCTTTGATTTTAGCCTTAAA